>VTGE01000017.1:0-542439 GCA_013406995.1 Calonectria aciculata
CAATATTGGCTCCTTTATCTACCAGCAGCTTAACTATCTCTGCTGCTGATTCTGCTGATGCTGCTGATGCTGCTGGTGCTGCTGATGCTAATACTAGCGGTGTCTGGCCATCTTTGTCCTTGGCCTCAATATTGGCTCCTTTATCTACCAGCAGCTTAACTATCTCTGCTGCTGATTCTGCTGATGCTGCTGATGCTGCTGGTGCTGCTGATGCTAATACTAGCGGTGTCTGGCCATCTTTGTCCTTGGCCTCGATGTTGGCTCCCTTGTCTACCAGCAGCTTAATCGTCTCTGCTACTGCTGCTGCTGCTGCTGCTGCTGATTTGTAACCTTCTGCTGATTCTGCTGCTAGTGCTGCTGATGCTAATACTAGCGATGTCTGGCCATCTTTGTCCTTGGCCTCGATATTAGCTCCCTTGTCCACCAGCAGCTTGAATATCCCTGCTGCTGCTACTGCTCCTGCTGCTGCTGATTTGTAACCTGCTACTGATGTTGCTGATGCTGATGCTATTGCTGTTGATGCTAATACTAGCGGTGTCTGACCATCTTTGTCGGTGGCCTCTATGTCGGATCCCTTCTCAAGTAGCATCTCAGCTATTTCTCGAGCTCCAAACACCACCGCCCACATAAGCAGTGTTCGGCCGCTATAATGCCCATGTTGTAATCCCATTCCTTGCGATATTAGGGCTGATACCGCCGGATAGCAGTTGAACTCTACTAAGCAAACCCCAATCTCCTTTTTCTTCGGTGAAAAGTCTACATTCGCCTTCAAAGCATTGAAATATGTATCGTATGTCCGGTCGGATGTTTGAAGAACCCCTTGATCTATAAATACTTGGAGACCAAGTTCACGAGCAACCTTTTTGCTACCATAAGCTAGCGCAGCAAGTAAGGGCTTTGCATAGCGACCTTCGTTTAAATCCAGATGACGTAGCCGATCTGGTGAGAGGCGCACAAGCTCTAGAAGGTCTAGTTCGGCAAAAATGTATAGTAAGCTGATATTTTCCGGGTAGCGTCTTGTTTGAAATTTTTCAAAAAGGTTATGATAACGAATCCATTCATTTTTTGGAAAGTCCTGGATAAATTGCGATTGGGATTCTCCGTGTTCTTGTGCTACATTCGAGTGATACAATATATTATCGACAGCATGTTTTAGGAAGGGGAAGGAAGATGAAAACTTTGATCTGATTAATTCCAGTTCAGCCGTAGCAGGGAGAGGATATGGGATCCTAATGTTGCTGCGAGAAGTAATAGCAATTTGCTTATAGCAATAGTGGGCTAATGATTGATGGCCCTTGGCTTCAAAATTCGTGCTTAGCTCTGGCCATAACTTCTGAAATCCCTTTTCTTTTAATAAGAAGTCGCGTACTGATTCGTGAATAAATTGCATTTTTGGTGTCTTAGATATAGTTTGTTCGACTAGACCTTTCGATACACTAATAACATATCGATGCATTATCTCGTCAGTGATATCTTCTTGATTCCATTCGTCCAAGTCGTCTTCGAGTGCGATATTTATAGCGGCATGTAATGTGACAAGATCGAGCTGCGATTTGGAAAATAGTACCCATTGGATACAGCAAAGCAAAGCACCTTTATCCTTTGAATCTCGTTGTAAAATGTCAAAGAATAAATCGCTTAGTGATGCTGGTAGCTCTTGTAGACGTCGTTTGAATGCTCTGATGTTACCATGATCAAAAGCCTCGTTTAGCATTGGTATGACCAAAGCAACCCATAGAAAAACGCCTGAGGCTTTTCCCATTATACCCTTTTTAGCATCTGCTGCATATGTTGATTGGTGTATTCTCAACTCTGTATCAATATAATGCTCGATATCGGCCTCGTGGTCTTTTTGGTGTTCAAGTTTCATTTTCAGCCCTGCATTAATAGTGATATGCGGGTAATATCGGCTCGAAAAACAGATATTCAGATATGTCTGGTGACTAATAGCCTTCTCTCCTACCTTTTCGAAAAATCGTATCATCTCCCTGACTTCCTGCTCGGGGCATTCATCTAGGGCATCAATATAGCAGACTAATCGGTGAGATCCAAGCCTTTTTACAGATTGTAATAAGGTGTCTTGAAGAGTTTGAATCTGCCATCCCTCTCGTTCGATCTTCCTAGTCTGATATGTCCCTAAAGAGTTTAAAATAACCTCAAGGTCTGGTATGAGCTTAAATATTTGAGAGAGCAGAGAGCGATAAAGGCCGAGTGTAGATCGCTCTAAGATATCTCCTCGAGCATTAAAAAAGAAAGATATAACCTTAGCATCCCGGATCGTCTTCTTTGAGTTGTTGTATAGATATTTCATAAGGACAGATTTCCCTGCACCGGGTTTGCCTCGGATCCACCAAAATCCGTGGTGCTCAGTTTGTTTTGCTAGGTCCCTCCAAGATACATACTGTGGAGTTTCGCGGATCCAGCTGCAAGTGTCCTTGGCATGTTTTTTAACAGTGTTGATTCGTTCATCGATCTGGTCAAACGGCAGCAGATCGATCAGTTGCTGTCGTCTGGTAGAAGTAAGTTGAGAATCTAAGGCGTCTTGCGGTGTATTCGGTCTAGTCAACTTTATAACGAGAGCTAAGAGTCTGTCGCGAACGATATCGTAAATATCGTCATTTGGTCCAAACTTGACCATTTCTGAGTGGGTGCGAGCGATTGCACACTCATTCTCTGGACCAGTTCCGCAATCAGTAGCTGAAGGTTTATCGACAAGTAGTTTTCTTGGGTCGCCCAACATCCAACAGCCACGTTCATTCTATTCTCGATTAGTTCATCAGTCAGTTATAGGCTATTGAGCAAAGCATTACTTTTATCGGATTCGCCGGTGACAGACATGTTTCATAGAAGCAGAAAACTTCTATATCATGGTCTTTTAAACAATTACTAAATTCACGTCGCTGTTGTGCAAGGATCCTTGAGCCGAGATTAATCGAGTCGATCAAAGGACGATTCGGACCATCCGGAGCCATTGGTAGAAGCCACGTTATATCCATACCAGCTTGCGGAACGCCAAAGAATACAATTCTACTGATTGCTCGAAGAAGCTTGCTATCATGATCTATTCGTGATTTTGATAGTGTTATCAAGACCTATTAGGTTTAGGTTTATGATATTAGTCTTATAGAAAGAAGCTAATAGGAGTGCTATATTTACCTTTTGCACTACCAAGCCGCCTAAGCTATGAGCGATGAGAATGATCGGCCTCATTGTTGGTATATTGGCGAGTGATAATAAATGACCATGGAACTTGGTAGCAAGATCTTCGAGTTCCTGAGTATTATTGCTATCTGGAATTGTTGATTCATAGCCGCAAATGCTTATTCGGGCTATTGGTTGTGCAGGGATGTTTAGCGTCAGATCCGTAGGAAGAGAGTCCCGTAACCACATATGGTCGCCTCCCCTCTCTTTGAAAGAGCCAAAGGCATGCCCACCAATCCCGGATATTGCAATAACACTAATATTATTAATAATTGACTCCCTTCTAGTAGGTTACTTAACTTACTCTATTTCATGGCTGGTAGGAGGAGTATAGAGGGTAGTGAGACCATGAAAATCGGTATCAAATGTAAGTTGTCCGCAATTTGACGTAGAATCTGGTATCTTAATAACCCAATTCACTTCGATTGAAGATGCAGCCAACGTGATTGTAGCGGTCTTAGATTTCCCGTGAATGTCTTGGGCAAGGGATTTAATTGACAGGCCCATAAACCTTCCGTCTTCGAGCAGAAAAGAATGTAGCTTGGCTTTATCCCAGTCAAGAGGAACTCCACGGACCCGATATGACTTGGCATACTTTCGCCGCTTACTGTGTGGGATCTCAGGCGAAGATTTTCGCTTTATGGAAGGAGGTAGTGAGGTCTGCATCTTGATTAGGAACTAGGGGATTAGATTGCATCCACTCTGCTTGAAATTCTCCAGGGTTTAGCTTGGTTTTGCATTATCATGCTTTGAGTACTCCGATATGGGGATGGAATGATGGAAAGAGATGAGGGGTATGATGACAAGCGAGATAAATGGCTGCCTGGAGCGGGGCGTAATCCAGCATTGCCCCCTTGAGGAGCAAATGGCATGTTGTACTACTAGCCACATGTAAATTCGGCATTGGTGTGGCTCAAATGGCGCAGGAGGTACAGAGTACCGCAAACCAGATCAGTCACGTGCACAGGCAGGGATCATGAACGTCCAGGTTAGTCACATTTAACAGGGATTCAAGGCGTCTTTTGTAAACGTGCAATAATCTTAAAATTGTATATAAGCAAGTACAGCTCTATGAGGATATCATCATATCTGCGTTAAAAATAAACAAAGCGCTGCATGTCCGTCATAATTTAAATCAGGAAAGAAATGAGACGCCTAGGAATCGACTTGTGCTCAGGCTCCTCAATCTCAGACTCGTCGAGCAGGTTGATGCCCGTCTGCAGATCCATCTCAGAGGTGGGAACATACAGGCGCCAGACGCGGCTGTACAGCTTCCAGCCAACGTACAGCACGATGCTGATGGGGAAAGCGATGTAGGACTGGAAGAAGGCTTCAGCGCTTGGCTTGGCACCAGGAGAGGGCTGCAAAACTGGTCAGTCTCATGTGTCAATAATAGCGCTGAAAGGATACTTACGTAGAGGGCGTTGTACAAAGTGGCAAGCAATGCAACGAGGTTGAGGAACACGCCGATGTAGCTGCCGATAACACCGAAAGGGCTCTTGTAGGGAATTCGGTCAATGGGCAAACCTTGGGCCTTGAAGCCGGATCGCATGCGGATGTGAGCCACGCAAATGGTACCCCAGACCAGGAGATAGGCCAAACCGGTGAGGGCAAGCAGCCAGCCAAAGACGGTGCCGCTCTGGCCGGACTCTCCGATGAAAGCAAGGAAACCAAAGGCAATCTGAATGACAATGCACCAGATGGGACGGCCCTTGCTGTCAACGTAAGCGAGGACCTTGGGGGCCATACCACGCTGGGCCATGGCCTGCATAGTTCGGGTAGAGCCGAATGTGCAAGAGTTTGCGACGCTAATTACCGAGATGGTGATGACGGCGTTGAAGATGGAGGGCAGAACCTTGATGCCGGCATCCTGAATGGCAAGCACGAAAGGCGAGGCCTTGGTGTTGGCACCGTGGGCACCCATCAGGCGCTCATCGTCGGAAGGCAGAATAAGACCGAGGATGAACAGGTTGACGACATAGAAGATGGAGATGCGCCAAAAGACCTGCTTGGTGGCGGTGGGAATCGACTTGCGCGGGTTGGTAGACTCGGCAGCCGCAAGACCGACAAGCTCGGTGCCGCCAAAGGCAAAGGCAGCAACGACAAAAACGGAGCAGAAGCCAGTGAAGCCGTTTCTGAAGGCACCGGGCTCGTGCCAGTACTTGGCACCGAGGTAGCCGCGGTCGCCAACGCCACCGCAGTTGATGACGATACCAAGGATCATGAAGCCGATGCAGGCAAGGATCTTGATGATGCTGAGCACAAACTCGACTGCAAAATGCGTTAGCTGAGTATAAATTAGAGTTTGAATATGCTCAACTCACTTTCTCCGTAGCCCTTGACGCCAAAGACCTGAACAACAATGAGAGCAAACAGGAACACGGCGACCCAAACACCCATGTTGATGTCATCCCGCCAGAACTCAATGGTGATGCTGGCGGCAATGAGCTCAAAGGGGAGAACGGTCAACCAGGCGAGGGCGTACTGCCAGCCCATGGCGAAGCCCCACGATGGATCCACAAAGCGGACAATGTACGTGAAGAAGGCGCCGTTGACCGGGTACAGGACAGCCATCTCAGCAAGGGCATTGGTCGTCATGAGAAGCATGAAGCCAATGATTAGATAGCCAATGACCTGGAAAGACGATTAGCATTCGCCAAGACATGCCCAGCCGGGAGAGAAGCATACCAGAGCTGCGGGGCCACCCTTCTGCAAGGCACCACCGGATCCGACGAATAGACCAGCGCCAATAGCTCCACCTGTGGTCCAAATGTAAGTAAAAGAGTTCAATCTGGATGGGAATGATTTGCTGGTGATCATACCAATAGCAATCATTTGCATGTGTCGGTTGCGCAGATCTCGCTGCAGGGAGCCGCCGGCTGGCTCAGACTCGCCGCGTTCCTCATCGACAGGAACCTTGGCCTCAACGGTCGGGTTCTTTTCGAACTCCCCGCTGGGAGGATGAGTATCCGACATTGTACCACACGGATCTCTACAAGACTGTAGTGGGTAGGTTGTAGGTGAGGAAGTAGGAATTGAGGCTTGGGAGGAGTGAAGAAAGGATACTGATGATCTGGATTGGTCTTCAACAACAGGAATCATTGACCAATTTGTATTCACTCCGATCCTAAGCAATCCAACCCACAATGGCAGTTGATTCCCCCGGAATCCCCAGGCTGGGCAACGGGTTCTGGGCTCTTGGGCCATCCGTCGCCTCAGCCCGGATCGGATCGCGCTAGAGGCACGCTAGAGGGCTTCTAGGCTTTTGTCGGTGAATGTGCTCCCAAAAGTCGCTATCATCTTAGCCGCGCGAGATGGACGGCAGCTGCGGGGTCTTTGATTGGGCGGCCTCGTGGCCCCGTTTCCTAGCTCTACCGCGTCGCGGTGGATGGGATGGCGTTCTCGATTGCAGTCAACCCCATCGTCCCCGCGTCCCCACCAGTTTCTGCTGCGTAATAGTGTCGCCGAGTCCGAGGAGCCAGCCCCGTACCCAAGACGATTTGGGAAGGTCCCCGACGAAGGCGTCGGTTGAGCTGCGATCGAGACCCTCCGGACCCAGTTCATGTGATCTTTCGCCAGGCGATGGGGAAGAGGAGACTGCGGGCCTGGGGTAGGCAGAGTCACTTCTGCTCAATGACGTAAAGGAGGCCCAAGTGGACGGCTGTGGCCGTGGCAAAGTGCGCCTGAATTGACTTCTGTCATCACCAACCTTGTCGGCTGCCTTTTTTCTGCCCATCCTCGGGTGGCTGCATCAGTCTCTTTGCGATTGGCCTGGGTCGTAGATCATGACTCTGGATGGGGCATGAGGCTGAACCAGCACGTGCAACCCATCTTGGGTGAGGGTCTAGACCCTCAGCGCTTGTTCGTTGCGGAGCCGCTCGACGCCATCCTGGAGACGGTGGCAATTGCCGGCCCGAATCCCTCCTGGTCATGACTTGCGATAAACGGCCCACGAGGCGTCGATGGTCGCCGTCACCGTTCGTCTCTTATTCGTCGATTCGATCCTTCCTCAGCCAGCCTTCTGATAACCCGCATGGGCGATAGATAACATGGCCCTTTGCGCTGACTCAATGCTTGTCCACGGCACTAATGCAAATCAAGCCTTTCAAACAGCTCCAATATAGGCGGTGATGCTAAGCTCCGAAGATGGAGACTCCAATGTGGAATGGACAACGTAATGGCGTACTGTAAGAAAGTTGTATCGATCTTGTTGATTGCGCCATTTCATCATGTCCCCAACTCCATTACCAAATGATAGCACCAAACAAACCACATCAGGCTACAAAGACCCATGGCCGAATAGACGCCTAGAAACTTTCTATTGGCACCTAGCATCCTTGAAGCCGACCCTCAAATGGTCCCCGAAGTGAATGCCAAAGCGGCATTCTCATCTCGATTGAGTGCGCACAGTTCCCCTCACTAGCTTCAAACTCGAGTAATTGAGAGATCCCCCACATTGTACGGGTCACTTCCATCCGCCAGTTCAATTGGAGAAGTGTGGCTGTCTCTATCTCTTTCTCTCCTATCCTTATTTCTCAGCTCTGTTTCTCGGAGTCGAAACTGCGGCCTTGTCCCAAGCAAGTCAGTTGCGTAGTCTGCTTTGGGACCAAGCTACAAAATATATGCCCAGAGACTTGTCGACGACCCATTTCACCACTTAATTGTCCCAGAAGTAGAACAGAGACACTGGGAGATGTCTTGCAACAACCCTGATAGGGTCGTGTCGGCGATTGGGGTATTCTTCGCGTTGCAAACGATCATAGTTGCGTAATATAACGTCCTCAATCAAGTCCATACACCTCTCCCACATATTCTCGTACTCCTCAGCACTTTTGTTCATATCAAGAGCTCTTTCGAATTGCTTTTGGATGCGCTAAGGAAGGAAAACGCGATATCGGGCCTTTGTCCGCATCCCACGGAAGCTCGGCGGAGGTGCAAGCCGCTGCGAACTGTGCAAACTCAAATAAAATCTTTCTTTCACCTCCAGTATATTTTGTATGTGGGCCATGGAATTTACGGTGTCGAGCAAGAAGGCGCATGGCTATTTCAATATTTTTGCTGAATCTAGTTGGAAGAGATGCTTCTTCCGATGCGATGATATAGAAATGAATTGATGAACGATAATCTTGACCAAGAATGTCCAATGATCTTTCCACAAATGTATTTGGCGTAGTTATATCTCTACTCTCACCCCTGGACTCTTTCTTTTGACGAACACTAGGACCTGTAATTTGAATGGTGTCGTACAGAGATCTAATACCTTCCAGCATTGCTTAATATTTACAGGACTTGGATTTATTAGTGTGACGCATAAGTCGTTCAAGCGGCGCGCCTAAATTGTAGCTGGTGGCACATTGGAGTAGCGCGGTGGCATAGACTATTGACTGTAGTGTTGGCGGTATTTTGGTAGTGACCCGACATGAAGATCGTCTGATTAAAGGTGGAAATTTCTCACATCGTTACATTGCCAGGCCTCATTGACCTTTCCCAAAAGAAATCAGGCTGTGGCTTGCGCAACCAATGCAGCCACCTTGTCAGCCGCGGGGCCAGGCCAAATCAGTTGGCCCAAAAATTCTTGCGGACAAGGCTGGCACCAGATACTTTTCCCCAAAACATAAATCGCTCACGTATTGTACTAAACATGGCCACACACGCCCAGTTCCACGAGTCCATCCAAGGCCACAACGTCGTAGCGGGTCCACAGGCATCCCATGGCGGAATAATTCACATCCACTACAACCAACCTGGCGCTGCACCTGTAGAGCCCCCCAAGCCATTCTCGACGGTTCCCTTTCCTCCCGACGATGACTTTATTGAGCGGCCCGATATTACACAGTGGTTGGATGAGAAATCTGCCCGACCTGCCGCTCGTGTCGCCCTTGTTGGCCTTGGCGGCGTGGGGTAAGTAGACATTCTGATGGATCAAGGGCTTGACTCACGGTAATAGAAAATCGCAGCTCGCCATATACTTTGCCCATAGAATCCGAGAGCGGTCACCCGATACGTATGTGTTTTGGGTGCACGCAGGCACCCTCGCGCGATTCGAAGAGTCGTTTCATTACATTGCTGAGAGACTAAATCTCCCTGGACAAGAAAATCCTAACACAAATGTCCTACAATTAGTCGCGAATTGGCTTCGCAAGGAAGATAATGGGCAATGGCATTTGATTATCGACAACGCCGATGATGGCGATATTTTCTCCTCCAACAACCTTGCCTCGTACATGCCTCAAAGCCCAAACGGCTACGTTTTTGTCACATCCCGAAGCATGGAAATAGCTGAAAGGCTAGTAGGGAGCCAAAATATATTTGAGGTGTCCACCATGGAAAAATACCAGGCACTTCGTCTATTACGACAGAAGCTTCAAGGAGACCATCCACAAGCAGCTGAAGAAGAATTAGTTCAGTTGCTTGACAACATACCCCTCGCCATCACACAGGCAGCCGCCTTTATAAATCGAAGGGCTCCGCGAATGACCATTGTCACATATCTTGCCGATCTCCAAAAGAATGACATAAAAAAATCGAGCCTTCTCAATAAAGACTCTGGTGATCTTCGCCGCGATCCGGCTGCCTTAAATTCAATCGTCGCCACCTGGCAAATTACTTTTGAACAGATTCGACGAGAGAGAGTATCCGCCGCAAATCTGCTTTCCTTTATGAGTTTATTCAATCCTCAGGCAATCCCGGAATCAATCCTGAAGGTTTACTCAGATGAAGAATACAATGACTTTGATGAGGATATTGAGGTTTTGCGTAGCTATGCATTGGTCTCTACAACACTAAGTGCCAGCTTATTCAAGATGCATCCACTAGTGCGGTTTTGCACTAAGGTTTGGCTATTATCTACCGGAAGCGATGCGCAGTGGATGAAGAGATTTTTGCATATTATCTCTAATTGCTATCCCAGTGGAGAATATGAAAATTGGACAGAATGTCAGGAATTATATCCCCATGTAGATGAACTTATTAGGAAAGAGCCAAAAGATCCAGAAGACGTTCAAAAATGGGTCTGTCTGCTGTCGAACGTCGGTTGGTATTTACATGCCAAGGGCAACTATAGCGAGGCAGAGCAGATGTGTCGGTTGGCTTTGACTGCTGCCGAAAGAGAGCTCGGAGACGATGACAGCCTCGTGTCTTTTTGCCTCACTGTACTTGGCACAAGTCTGGATGGCTTGGGAAGGTTTCCAGAGGCAGAGATGATCCACCGAAGAGCTCTAAATATACGAGAAAGCAAATTGGGGCCATCCCATCCAGGAACGTTGATGAGCCTCGGTAATCTTGCGTTAGCTCTTGGAAAGCAAGGCAAGTATAAGGAGGCTGAGGTAATGAGTCAAAAGGTTATTGTGCTAAGCGAGGCAGAGCTGGGGCCTGATCATCCAACTACGCTTCTCAGCCTCAACAATCTTGCAGTGGCCCTTCTTATGCAAAGCAAATATAAGCAGGCGGAGGAAATACTCCAAAAGGTCCTTAAGATAAGCGAGGCAGAACTGGGGTCTGATCATCCAAATACACTTCTCAGCTTCAATAATCTTGCGATAGTCCTTGAAAAACAAGGCAAGTATAAGGAGGCTGAGGCAATGAATCAAATGGCTCTTAAAATGAGAGAGGCAGAGCTGGAGCCTAATCATCCAGATACTCTTACCAACCTCAATAATCTTGCAGTGGCCCTTCTTATGCAAGATAAATATAAGGAGGCAGAGGAAATACTCCAAAAGGTGCTTGAGATAAGCGAGGCAGAACTGGGGTCTGATCATCCAAATACACTTCTCCGCCTCAATAATATTGGAGGGTGCTTTTTGAAGCAGGGTAGGTATGAAGATGCCAAGGAAATATTTCAAAAAACTGTTAGGTTAATGGAGGCAGAGTTGGGGCCTAACCATCCAGATACACTTCAAAGCGTTAAATCTCTGGCCGAAAGCTTGCACGGCCTGGACAACAATATAAATGCACTGCAGCTTTACAAAAGGGCTCATGAGGGCTTTTTAGAGAGCTATGGAATCGACAATCCCAACACCATTCAATGTGCAAACTGGTGTTCTGTTCTGGGGGAGCGGATGGAAGATGATAACACAAATGAAGCTGAAAGCTCAATGAATTTGTTGGAAGAGGATGATGGTCAGGGCTTCCAGGAAATCGAGCATGGCAATCATCGGCGTAATCCTTTGGCTAGGATGAGGGAGATGTACAAAAGTGTGTCGATTCGTCTGAAAAAATAGTCAATGAGAGACTGTTTTCTCCTTCACTCCAAAATCAAGAATATTATACTTCCATGTGTGTGTATACGCCTTATCCATTGAAATACAGTCATCCAATGCATCTGTATCGGTGATATCCATTGTTACCCACAGCCGATCATATAATTAAATGGAACTCGATTATCCCTCGATAGCTTTGGTTCATTTACTTTATTGTTCTATGTTGAGGCTGGTGAGGTGGCTGAATGACCAGCGCAGCGCCACCACGGAAGCGAGCTTCAACAAGCAATAAAAGCCCCTATTGACCGCTCCTTTATTCATAGAAAAACAAGGCTCTTTCAACTGTCTATTTTGCAGCTTGATGTGACCGATCCAAGCAGTGTGGCATTATATCATATCTAAATTGTTTTAGGTTGGCGCCAGGACCATGAGATAGTCTTGGAATAGGAAGCCAACCGAGTACTTTTCATTTTCACTCATTTGCATCACACAATATATTTGATCGTCTTTGAAGGAACGAATAGAAACCCAATCATGATCATGATTGATCCGTGGTGACTGGGGAGTGCGTGAAAAAGGGGGCATATCAGTCCAGGCGGGTTGGTAGCTTGTGTGAGGTAGCCGTGCACTAGGGGGATTTCACCTGCTCCAATGGGCCCGGACTGTGACGGCTAAGCTGTTGGTTGTTGTGGACGCCATTCTGGAAATCGTAATTTAGTCGCCAGGGCGGTGAAAGAGGTGGCGCATGCACGAAGGAACTAATAGTTTGAAAAGGCAAGACAGACCAACAAACCGGAAAACATCGGTGCCTGTGCTCGCGTTGTAAACTTGGCCACGCCGCTCCTACTTCTACGAGAAACTCTCACTATTTACCTCTACTACTATGGCAAAGCAAGATGAGCCGCCATCCCGTCCATCTGGAAGTCATTTTTGGACCTTCCTAACCATCTACGGAAATCAATTTACCACGACGCTTGAGCCCAGTTCTACAGGACGCTTGTTCTTGGTCATTTCTATTTCGAGTGGAACCACCAAATGGCGTATAATCTTCTCCAAACCTCTTGGGGAGTATATGCGGACATTCAATAAACCATGTTTCTCGAAAATGATGTGATTGTTCCTTCTTCCAATATTGAAACAGGCTTATTGCTTCTCACCCGGCTTACTCCCCAGACTTGCTCAGGTCTTCAGGATCTATCGGTACATTTATACGTCCCCGATCCCGATGACAACTGGGATATGGACCAAAGAAAAACGGAATGCTATGTGCAGCCCATTCCTTTAACTCCTGACCTAATCAAGTTATGGCAGACTGCTGCAGTACATATTTTGAGACATTCGAAACCAAACACCTTAGTTCTTCGCCTGATATGTGACTCGGGTGACAGCGAAGAAACTCTTGCTGTTCTACAGCCGTTCTTCGATTTTCCTGGCATTCTTAGGGATTGTCAGATACGTCCTTTCCGCCAGAAATTCAACCACATCTCAACTCTTGCCGCAAAGGCTGTCGCTAGTGTTACAGGGCAATACCTTCCCAGTCTCCAGACTCAGCCTTTTCGATTTCTCGAGCCGCCAACCGAGTTTCGGCAACGCCTACTCGAGTATACAGATCTTGTGACACCTAGAAGAAAGATGTTTTGGAATCGCAAAACAGGCTTCTACATATACTCAACCGTTTGTGACTGTCGCCAGCACGAAGAACTAAGCTTCCCAGACAGGAAAAGAAATCATTATCCGTGTCAGTTTGAGGGATGCTTTGGAACTCGAAAAGGATATGAAAAACAAGCTGCATGTCACAAGGTCGACAGTGGATTTGCATCTGGTTGTAATTGCTGGATTAACCCGCAATACCTCATGCTCGTTTCTCCTTCATTTTATCGCGATGCATTGGCGAAGTTTTATGAGGCAAATCACATCACTGTTACGCCAAATGAACAACTCATGAAGGATGGTGGAATCAACTCTGAAGCGTTGCAAAGACGCTTCAATGAATCAATGTTCCTGACTAGGAATGTGATACCAGATGCACTCTATCATCTCAGCTCAATAGAGCTAGTCTTCCCACCTTTCAAGCAGGGCTTCGATCGAGCAAATTCATCGGATCATACCATATGCGATTGGAACTTTGCTGTTCGTCATCTTGCCACCCATGCTAATCTCCCCAATTTGACAATTGTTTTGTATATAGCCATGAGAAATCCCGAGCACAACATAAGATCGATGGAGGTGAGAGGGTATCTTGATAGCTATTTTCTTCGGAGAATGCGAAAGCATACAGGAAACAAAGATCCTTTGTTCAAAGCGCACAGGCTTCTCCTTGAGCCCTTTTGACAGGCGTGCCAGCCGAAGCGGCTTTTTGTCTTTCTGGAATATCCTTGGCACTGGGGGCCTACTGATGAGCTCGACAAACAGCCCTATAAACAAGTTGTGGAAATGGAGAGGCGGCTGGAAGCCTTTGTCATGGGGAATGATTATGACAGTTACGCGCTGAGAAAAGCGGAATGGAGACCAAACCTATGGGTGCATCGCCTTTGGGCTGGCCAACAATTTTATCAAGATTACGATTCATTACATTCAAGTGCTTGTTTTGATGGAACAAGGAGAATTATTAGACTAGAACCAGCGTGCCACCAAAACTGAATCCGAATCTCAGATCACAATTTCACATCACCTGGATAGCCCTTGTGCATAAATTTAACAAGTATCCCGTTGGTGGGTAGTGACTCACTAATATTCAGACACAAAACCCCTAATATCAAGATACCAATCATTCCAAGCTACAATTTAGCCGTTCAGTCTAAGCCAGTTAGACGTCATGTTTAAACCCTCCAGTCTCTATTTCCAGATATCCAACGCCTCAATCGCTTTCTCGTAACGCCGGCACTGAACATTTACCTCAATATCTCGCATATCACGACCTCCGACTCCAGTAACACCAGCCCGATATATGCCCAAAGAAACCCGGTACATATATAAACTCTCGTCCCTCTTCGCAAGTATTTCTTTCAAGGTGGTCTGACCGGCAAACTTCTTCGCTGTCTGGCGAACATCTTCGTGCCATTTTCTAAGAGTTTCTGGCTGTGAGAAACCGCTTTCCCGACTTCTGGCTAAAAGTTCAAGGTTGTCAGGCACTCGCGTTTGATCCTGCCACAAATCTCGACAATATTTGTACTCGGAATAGTGATGTCTACAAGTCTCAATTCTGCGCGTCATAGCATCAATCAACTTGGTCAATGCAGTAATTCTTCTTTGCAGCATATCAGTAATGCTCCGTAGATGATCTGGCTCGTAGAATGGACGAGAGTCCTGTGGTTTTAATGAGTCAAAATCTATCCGCCAGAAACGCTGGTGCTTGTAGAGCGTTTGGATTTCTTCATCGAGCGAGACTTGATAGCACTGCATCTCTTCGATGTCATTGAATTTCCTTTCCTTTAATTTCTCGTTCTCGCATAGTAGTTCAGCGATGGTCTTGAAGGCCACCGGATCGCTTTCCTCTCGGTTTTCATTCTTGAGAAGGCGACATAGGAAGTTCATGCTTCTCTCATGTTGATTTGGCTTGTGGCGCTTCCGTTTTAGACTAACTTCTGCATTATGTTTGTTGTCATCGGTAGACTTTGTTTCCATGGACGCTTGTTCATCACTCGGGTCACGTTTCTGTTCATCATCCCTCAGCGCTTTCACCGTACTCGCCTGAATATCATAATTGTCCTTTCTTTTCCGCTGCCTTTTGCTCCTTTGCTTATGTCGCTTCCGGTCTGTGCGAGACATATTCAGCTGGTTTGGGATATTTGTAGTTCTTCCAGCTCTCTCGTCGGACAAGTCCAGGTCACCCAAGCCCACCCACAAACTTTCGCAGAGGATGTTGTCGTGAGAATCATCATATTCACCGAGAATGATGCCAAGAGATTCAGGGGTAGGGTCTTTACTCGTCATCTCTGCACTGTTTGGGATTGGTTGCCGTTGTGAGAAGATGAAAATTAATTGACGCTTCGCCTAGGCTGCCAACTTGCCAACTCACTTGAGGCTTGCAAGCGAAATCAGGGCGGCCATTTTTACTAGCCAATGATTTGATTCTGGCTAATTCTCGCATATCTTGGAGCGTGGCTTAGGATAAAACTGTATCAACTGCACTTTCTGCGCCAACCAGAGAAATTGGCCCCCGCCACACGCGTCAGGCTTGGCTGACTACGCTGTGGCCATTTATCTGATTTGCCAGCTCACCCTCCCCAAGTCAGAAACGCAGCCACAGTACTTTATTATTTATTCGCAGTTAGAACCTCAGGCTGCAACCCAGTGAAGCTACGAGGACGGAAAATCCACCTGCTCCACAAAGCTATTTATTACGCTCGCATACCCGCTGGATTTGTTGATCCTATCTGTAACACCAACCGCACCATCAGAATTTTTTCTTCTATACTAACTCTGCTCTTGTAAGCATTCAGCACTAATTATACCTAGCGGCATGCTTGCTGATCTTAATACTGCGATAGCGGGCACATCGCGAGAGGCATCCAGTGAACTTGCCTAGTGATAACTTCGTGCGGAGCAACGACTCCGCGCGTTCGCTATCGCTGGGCAAGATGGTGATCATCGATTAGCTTATTCGGCGCTCGACAGCCTCCCTGGACCCTCCGGGTGGCTCCTTTCCACCAATAGTCCGGATGCATATGTTTTTTGGCTGAACGATCAGTTGTGGATGTCGCCAGTTAGCGATGTGTCCAATGCATATCTTGAACAAGACGATATAACAACTGCGGCACCAGAAAGCTCAGGCGTCGTATTCACACTTGCGCATCATCCTTGTATCTCCACTGAGTCTTTACCAAACGATACTCTCGGATCTGCCTCATCATTAGAGTATCCTGACACTTCTGGCCCAACTTCAAAATCTGGAGTGCCTCGGTTCTCAACAAGCCCCAGTGCTATGAGCAAATCAGGGCCCCCCGAGAGTTCTGATAAATATTTTTCATCCCGAGAATCCACCCTTCAATTGAGATGTCACTCAAATCAACCCTCTCCAAATCTAGAAGTACAAATTTCTCCACCAGTAATTGAGTAAGACAGCTCATTGCCATCTGTGTGATGGTGCCCGGCCGTAAGCCTGTGGAAATTATTACTAATGATAGACAGATCAAATTACCAGCGATGCGAAGCGGGACAGCCTTCCTCCCAAAAGCACCGGGTTTCCTGTCGTCAATTTGGCCACCCAGGCTGCGATCGCGAGTTCAAAGACTGGAGAACACGGGAGCGACATAGAAAATCATGCAGAGAGGCAAACCCCGGGTCCAAAATCCGCCTATGGGGCTGTCGCTGCAGCGAGACTTTCAAACGCTGGGATGGATTCCTGCGATACCACCGTACTTGCAAGAGGGCTGTACGTCAACCATACACCTGTCAGTGCGGGGATGAATTTGACGATTGGCATGAATTTGATCGGCATCATCAATCAGAACTTGGGAAAAAAGGCCGGCCAACAAAGGCCAACGGTACAGATGGGTGTTGAAGTAAGTGTGACTTTTGCACTTAGGTTACTAGCATTTTGTCCCCAACGGGTCATGCCGATACTGGCGCTTATAACTGGATTGCACGACGCTATATCTCCGAACGACTTGATTGGAGCGGAGCCCACCGGGGACTGTGGTGCGCTGCCGATTGCCAAATATCCGATGGTCTTTTGGGTTTTTATTGTTCCAACATTATCATTGAGTTTCAAAGTCGAGAAATTTCCTCATAGGCCACGAGATGATCAAATTGTTTCCTCCTCCCCAGGCTTTCAGTCGTTTTCTACAAAGACTATGCAGAAGATGCAGACTATCTTTGAACCATTTCGCCCCTGATTGGTATCACCTCTTCCAGTTAGGATCCTCAAGCCCTCTTTGAAAAGAAAAAAAAAAGGTCAAAAAGGTAAAAAGAAAAGAAAAAAGAGTAAGAAGAAGAAAGGTTGGGAAGTGTAACATGGTTGCTTGTCGGCTAGGTGCTTATCGGCTGGGCTCTAGAGGCAGCAAGGTGTTATTACTGTTTTGCTTTGGAGGAAAAAAGGGCTTACTTTCCCATACAACTCACTTTAGAACACAATGATGTTAGAAGAATAAAAACTATAATCGGAATCCACTTTCTACCGTATTAGACAACATAGTAAGTATCCAATATGAGATCTTGTGAGGTCTCTACAAATGGTGAAATGAAGCGGTCCAAGCCAAGTTAGGCGTTTGTCCTAACATGTGAAACTGTTGTCTTGACATACGCAGTCGTTTCCAATAGTGTCCAGGGGTGTGCTTTCTTTCCGAAATGGATATTCTGCTAATATTTTGGAAAGCATGAACAGTACAAGCATCCCTCGATCGAGAGACCTAGTTCGGGGTCTTTGAGGATTTGCAGTTGGAAGGGAATAGAGCTCCTCCATTGGAATGTCAACGTGATATCTCATTAAATCTAGAGATATCTAACAATCTATTCGAGAATATTTATCCTATTCTTGGCTATTATCCGATCCTCAATGATTCGAGGATGACGGACCAGATGCTACAGGAGCCGCAACGACAACCGGTGACTGCTTTCCCCCCTCAACGATGGATGGAGTTGATGAGCCCGGCCCAATTGAGCGGTTTTCAGCAGCTCGTCTGTTTCAATATTAGAATATCATCAAGTCTTGTGTTCGGGCTTTTTGACTTACGCTTTTCGCTTTAGGACGATATTGAGAATATGGCAGCCAATAATAAGCAAGGCCGCACTTGTTAGACAAAAGGGGTATCCTTTGGGGTAGCGCGGAGCTTCCACCGTTGGAAATGTCAAAAGCGGTGTCCAAGCGGTTGTAGACTGCGCAACAGTATTGATGATTACCAGAGTAACTGCACGCTCAGCGGGCGAGTATTTCAACAAGTGGTTAACCCAGCCATGCAAAACACTTGACATGGCGGGTGATGAGTATGACGTTGCAAAACCAAACCACAGAGCAGATTCTGGCACATACCAAACCGACTTGATGATGAGACCGATGATGTTCCATGTGTGCGCGACTGTAATGGCCCAAGCCGGTCCTGTCACCAAGTCGGATAAGAAACAAACAAATAGCGTATAAAATATGCCTAGAGCAGGCGCGATTGTCCCCAATTCATTGACCTTGGCCGCTGAATACCGGTTAAGACTTTTAATCCAAAGCAGGAAGCTTCCCGTGCTGGCATGGGTCCCGGCGTTCCAGAACAGAATGTCCAGAACGATGATGGTCCAGAAATAAGGGTTAGTCAACACCTTCTTCAGGGTTTTAATTTCGAATTTTCCATGCAAAACGTGCCCCGCTCTTTCAAGGCGTCGTTTGGATACCTCAAGGTCGTGGTCGTTGAGGACTCGTCTATTGGGTTGGTCGTACGTCCCGGGAATGACTAGGTACCCCAAAATGCCGATAGGAATAGTGATTATTGCGCAAATGATGTACATCCAACGCCATCCGGCAAGACCATGCACACCATCGAGCCTCTGAGTCGCGCCAGCTTGGATAAGGCCTGCGGTCAATGTGCCTAAGGACAAACCGATATAGAACAGTCCCCCGCGGCGGCCAATTTCATGTCCTTTATACCATGCACCTGAATAGTCTGTTAGCGTGATATACCCAAATACTCTGCATCTAAATTATTTATCATACCAAAGACGTAGTGCATTGCTGGGAAGAATGCCGCCTCAAACCAACCGACAAAGAACCTGTACGCTGCCATTTCCGCAAAGGAATTCGCCCGAAATTGCAGGAGCGTGAAGATTCCCCACATCACATCGAGGAATGGAATCGTCCAGTACATGGGGATATATGTAAACAGGAAGAGAAACGGAAGCTGCCCTAAAACAGCTCCTACAGTATACATGGTTTGTAACTGCACCAGCTCATTTCCGTGGAATCCAAGGTCTTCCTTCATACCCGCCACATAGGCATTGTCTAGGAATAGTTAGGCAAGTGCATCAACAGTAATGAAGGGGAATCTCACTGAGATTAGCCTGGTCAACATATTTAACCCAGTATGCAAGTACAGCATATGGCACGACCAGAAGGTCCAGTTTCCAGAGGAATTTCCTTTCTTCTGGCGTATCATCGTCTGAGTACCATTTTATTTTGTACCATCTTGATCGGGGGACAGTCGCCATCTCAAAACAAGCCCGCCGTCTGAAAGGGTACAGGCAATATCGAAGTGTGATCCGACAAAAGTTGGGAAAATGGTCAAATCCCGACCGGCAAAAACTTTGTGATATTTATTCCTGGCTCAAGGTTGGCCTGCTAAAATTATGCTTGCAGTAAAAGCTTGATATAATATTTTGCTTCTCCACGCTTCAGCTCGTCATCTCCCCAGCATTTCGCAAAAGAAAATAGCCCCTGCCGCAGCCCCATAGCCATACCTTTTGAAGAAACGGTCTATCGGCCGCCCACCAGGGAACGGTGGGTCCCAGCTATCAACGCCGAATAGCTGCATCGGTCGCGGGTGGCTCCCGACCCTCGTTGTCTGCCACACAAGATGGTCGGTGGAGAATCAATCCGAAAATCAGGCTTAACCCTGTTTCTGGTTGCACTACATGAGGAGATTATCGGGGCGACACCGAAGCTGGTTGGAATGGTGAAGATGGTATTATTGGCTATGGGCGATGGCGTGCTTACACCTCATTTTTCGGCAGATGATGCAACACGGGGGACGCAACCAAACTGGGATTCTCTACAGATAAACCCAGACATTATCTGTCAAAAATGACCCGATTTGTCATTTGATACAAC
Source organism: Calonectria aciculata (assembly GCA_013406995.1). Classification (NCBI taxonomy): domain Eukaryota; kingdom Fungi; phylum Ascomycota; class Sordariomycetes; order Hypocreales; family Nectriaceae; genus Calonectria; species Calonectria aciculata. The sequence continues at coordinate 20,149 of VTGE01000017.1, forward strand.
GATAATGCCTTTTTACCGGTAAAAAGCCCGCAAAAAATACGGATGCGTTCCCCGGCAAGATCTCCCTGCATCTGTTGGGACGGGCCGTTGGCAGTCTTATCAGCGTTAACCCCGCCTTGGTAGACTCAAGTTTTAGCGGTGGCCTACCAGTCAAGATGTCTCCTCTTGAAGCATCAAAACAAGTTTAATCATTCAACAGAACTAGCGGTTTTCATTTATATCTAGTTTCATTGCCATTGAACAAGGATAGGCGACTCCTTGGCTCACAACTCAATAAGGCATTACCAAGATCACCAAGGATTGGCAAGACAATCAAAACTTGCCAAGGTCGCAGAGAAGAGAAATCAAAAGTAGTAAACTTACGACTAGAAGAAGACATTGGCTGGAACTATTCATATCAGTTGTAGAAAGGAGTCGTAGGCAATCGTTGAGCTACTACTTCAGAAGGGAGCGGATCCGGACGAGAGAGCACTGGCATCAGCTGCAAAGGATTGAGACGGGGTTCTTGTAAAGCTCTTGCCCGAGAACGGTGCTTGTCCCGACGCAGTCTCTTTTACATATGCTGCAAGAGTCGAGCAAGAAGCAAGGATGAAGTTGCTACTTGACAAGATTGCAGATTTCACTTATATGGAACGGGAACGGGCTAAATAGTGGTGGTTTGGAAAGGCACTATTTAATGGCGATGTGGCTCCTCAAGAAGGAACTGGCGCTCCGAAATAGAAAAAAACAAAGTTCATCTCCTCACTGCATCATTACTCCCTAGATAAAGCTCTGACTCACAGCCCGATCAAAGCGAAACTTGGGTCACTAAGAGATCCGCTACTCCGAAGAAAATCTCGCGAAAAACCAGTCATCCAAATCTGCAGTGGTAGGAAACAAATGAAACAAATTCGGCCAACTAGTGCTTTCATAATTGGGAAAGGTGCCAATGGCCTCCATCCTAGGTCACATCGTTTCAAAAACCCGACCGATAATCCATCGCTCTGGCTGATTCTACCAATCGTGACGCATTTGATTCAATGCCGCAAACCTAGAAGCAGCCAAAAGGGCTCTAAAAATTGCATTTCAACAGTAGCTAAATTGCCCCTAAATCTTGTTAGGGCGATTTACCAAATTCACTCTCGTAGGTTTCATTTGTCTTGGGTGGCTTTTTTAGTGCCTTCGTGCAGCAGAAAGAACCTGTTTGCACTGCTACATTCCTGTTTACCAGTAGAAGTATATTCATAAATTTCTCAGGCAATCAAAAAATCATGCAACCAAACCAAATCTCTATCACGTTATCCTCCATAAAGGTCGATCGGTACAGTATATCGCTATCCCATATATCAAATTATTCAACATGTGAATATTTACCTGCTATTAAGCTGAACTTACCTTCCACATTCCACGCCATGTATGGCCCCAGCTGAGGTTGACCTGAACTCTTCAATGAAGGTATACCGCTTTCCGAATAGCTCAAAGGTGCCGGCGCCACCAGTCTCATTCCTTTGTAATTTGATTGGATTTCGCTAAAAGTTCAGTCAAAGATGTCCAAGCCATCAAAACCTTCAGATCACTCACATGACATTTAGTCCAAGGGAATTAAATCTGGCCTGTATTTCCATGCAAGATTTTTCTTGTCGATTCATGAATTGATTTCTGGTTCTTGAAATGCAGCAAACGGACGTTCTACATAAATATACGTCATCTATGCATCATTTATTTGCTCAAGCTCAACACAATATCGAGGGTCCGAAAAAGATGCGAATTAAGCATCCAATTATCCCCAAGTCCCACGATGGCAGTCATCTCACATCATGGGGCGATACAAAAACATCCGCATCATACCGGATTATGCCTCCAGTTGTGGCGAGAGGTGCCATCACGAACTCCAGCAATGCAGCGGTTTCTAGCAGCATGAGCACCGTGTCGCCTACAGACTCTACAGCGGGAACAGATACGTCCTCGGCTCTCTCCCTCAAGGCCACGATCATTCTTGGGGTCACACTCCCCGTTATAATCGTAGCAATATTCCTGGGGTTGATAATATTATACCTAAGGCGCCGACAGCGACTCAAAGCAAGAGCTGCCCGACGACGGTCTTCTGTTGGGAGACCAGACCCCAACCTAATATTTGAAGCAAAAGCAGAACTATCCGCCGAAACAGCAGTAACAACGACAGAAATATCTAGTGGAGGGGCAAAGGGTTGATGACACGTCTGAAGCAAATTGAAAAAAAACAGGCACCATGTCAAGGATGGGCCATGGTGTATAACATGAATTAGTGCCCTTGTATGAGTAACTAAAAGAGCAAAATTCCCAGTAGAATCGTTGAGAATACAAGGAGTTTTGCGGAAGAGGGAGTTGAGGACAAGCCACGTTGCTAGTAAGACAATCCAGAGCCTTATATTCGTGCTGCCACATGCGAACTGGGTCATGTTGATGAGTATCGCATACGCACAGGCACGTAACAAAGGTTTGCAATCATGCACATGATACAACTGCAGACATGCACAACAGGTCAATTCAGTCAGTCCATTTCAGAATATTCTCATACGATGCCTTATTCCAACCTTACTGTGATGTCTTGCAACCATCAGGCGCCCCTTTCGCAAATCTTACGCAATATGATGTTCATAGCCACGTTGCCATGTGTCAGACTGACGAAAACAGTGGCTTGGCACAGGTGGGCCGGAGAAAAAGCACGGTCATCGGTGTTTTCTTTGTCCCCGAAACTCAAGCATCCGCGCCTACCCTATAACCACCTCGGTTATATTATGAGCAAGGCCTTTGCTCTGATAGATCATCTATAGCAGCCTAGTTATTTGGAGGAATGAGGTTTGGAGAGACCAAGGGACCCATTCGGGGAACGTGATGATTACCGAGATGTGTGTTGCTGCGTATCGCCCAGATATCGAGAATACAAGCTATCAAAAAGCACTTCGGCTAGGACGGCGCATTCATGTCACATAAACACTTCCAGATCGTATTTAGAGACAAATCCAATATTCCCCATGCCAGATTGTGTATACACTTTGTCAAAGAAAGCATCCATTTCCTATTGAGATTCTGTCCTTTGACCGCGTTGCCGGGCAAAATGTGCAATATAATCGTCGGGTATCCCAAGAACAATATTGCTGTTCGGGTCAGAACGTTGCCATTTCCACATGTCAATGAGCTAGATCTCGTACCGGCTTTCGCATCCGACATCCGAGCTTATGTAACGAGTTATTGAGCCCCAATAGTGGGCCAGCACAATAGTATGCAACTTCTGATGCAAAATGTCTGAATTCGCAGGGGTATCTCTTGTGATGGCTTGATATTGGACCGGAACGTTCCGGCATCAAGATAGTCGTGCAGATATTTGTCTTTTTTCCTCACCGTGAAAGCATAGCCAAGATCTTGTACTCTCCTCATATTTCAACCTCATGATGACCAACAGTGTGCTCCTCGAAGGAGGCACAGCCCTTGGTGGAAGAGAATGTCCCTGGCGATGCTCAAGATTTTTTTTAGTATTTCCTTGTCACCAGATCCTATAAAAATTCTATAATGAGACCCCCGGGACATAGTTCGGAGCAAAAGGCACTGGTCTTCACGCACGGTCTGGACGGCTACCCTACCACCGCCACTGCCACTGCCACATTCGTTGTTCTCAACGGCGTCTGTGAGAATGCCGCGTCAACAAAGCCAAACGTCTCATTCAGCTTCAACATTCTCAGAATGCCTTGAAGGAGGCCTCGGAATCAGAAGGCCAGGTGGCAGCGCGAGCCTCAGCTGAGCCACCGCGCATATTCAACACGTTACGCATTCTCAATTACAGTGGGCCCGTATAGATTTGTCATATTTTGCGCCAAGGCTTGCTTCGCCTTCTTCTGTTGATCCTTGGGTGCAGTGTCGCCGTCATGATTCCGGGCAGGGCAGCATAGCGAGAGAAAAAATTCGGCGTGCCGCCGAGAGAAGTTGAAACCCAAGTCTCGCCACCCATTGGGCCGTCGCTGCTGACAGTGCATGCCAGGATCGCAGATCCACACTCGGATCATTCAGCGCGAACCTTCGCGACGGCACCGTTCTATCGACAGCGCAGTTGGCCGGCAAAACAGGCCAGCGACAGACGGCCAAGAATCTTGGTTCCCTTGGAGCCAATCTCTTCCAAGGCAACAAGCTTTCCCGTCTGGCCGGAGGAGCTGTCCCCAAAACAAACAACAATTCATAGCTTAATTAAAACAAGCTACGAGCCAAGGACGGTGGGATTGATACGAGCCTGGGCGGGGTGGCCTGAGCTGTGGCGCTAATCCCGACGGCGGTTGTGCATTACCCGGCCGTCGCAACACTGGCTATTCAATTGATGACATAACTTATGGCATAGAAACGCGTGCATACCGTAGATGCTATATCAGCAATAAAACATGCATTAATTGTGGTACTGCAGCGTTGCGCTCGGAACGAATGCGAATCAAAGGCCAACTTCGTTTTCGAACCGAATGGCCAAGGTGCCGACCACAATAAACGGAGCCTGTAAAGAAATACGATCTTTGCATAGGAAGCGTATAGAATCGAAATGTCTTGGTTGGAAGAAGGCGTCAACGACATGGAGGTAAAGTGTCTAGGCGCAGATCTCTATCTGGTATGGGGAATACTCCGTCATGTTAATCTTGTCAGCGCGCGGCGGGTAAAGATTGGTTTCGGACTTTTCGTGTATCGGCTTTTTGGATCGTTTATTGACGATTCTAGCGTGGAACAGGCCAACTCTTGGCAGTCATTTACAATTTCGATATCCCCGGCGTCGTTTCAGAAGTCCGTAGATGGCAAGTGGTGACCACATGCGACACCCAGCCAGGGACGAAAAGGAAGGAATATGTGTGTGTGTGTGGGGTGGCCCCCTGCGAGAAAACGAGCTGTGGTCGCTCCGAGAAGCTCGTCACATCAGACGGGTATGCGAGATCGAATTGTGTGCACTTTGTCAGGGTGGACGAGTGCTAACTTTCAAACGGTAATTTGATGTTCATCCCACGCAAGCCCACCCCGGCCTCGCGGGGACCAGGTCAGCAATCACATCATCTCCCACGCGGCTGGAACGAGGCTTGTATGGCGTCATCGAAGGAGGCATTTCGGGGCTTGAACACACGGCTGGCTCTCTCGTGATGCTGCACGCGGCGAGGCAGCCGCCGAATTGAAGCCGGACAGGTGTTCCGGATTGAAGAGGCGACAAGGCGACACGTTCGGAAGATGAGTACACTTTGATGCAGGCGCAGTTTTAGGTGGCTCTTGGCGCGTCGCCCGTCCCAAGTCGATGGGGGATGCGGCGCCTATCTCGCGGGCCAATTGCGCTGCGTTGCCCCTCCAGGGCTCACGCAGTGGCTGCCTCTTTTGGTTGGCTTTGCTGGGTGGGTTTAGCGCGTGGGGTACTGGAGTTGGCATGGGATGCCCCCTCCTCCGGCCAAGGCCCCCCCTCGGCGTCCTCATCTCACCCGCTGCCTCTTATTTGTCGTGCCCTCGCTAGATATGCATATCCACATAAGCTTAATTGCGGCCCCCCCTGGCCGTCACTGGCGGCACAACACACCAACACCAAAACAAGATTCACGGCCAAGAACGGCCACCGCACATCTAGTCGTGTTCGGGTGCCCATCGATGCTGCAACAGCGCTGCATCACCGCTTTTGCACAGCCTCGCACTAGACGTCATAGCGTTTCGCCTTCCAGCCAAGGAACTCGCCCTCTGCCCCCTCTCCCCTCTGCCCAACCACCTGCACCCTTGTGGCCATCATCCGTCAGCATTCAAGCTTATAAAGTGGATACGCAGGAGGTCGTCCCAACGCGGCGTCTCAATCCGATGCTCCCGGTGACATATCGCGAGCACAGCCCCCCTTGGAAGAGGGTAAAAAACGCAGAGGGAAGCTCTCCCCGCCCCAGGCTTGAACCATGCCTGCTGGACCAGGGATGTACGTGGACCTTGGCTGGGTTGTGGGATGGAATTACAGAGTGTCCGTTTTGCACAGCCTCAATGTAATGTCGTTTCCGATGCTCATTGGGCCGCAGGTGCGCGAGCGACGGAGATCGTCGGGGGGGCTCAGGCGAATTGCCTGGCTGAAATTTTTCGATCCCGATAGCGAGCCACAGTTGTCGCTATACGGAGTACGACCACCTGAACCTTCTGGCCGAGGTCTCCAATTCTTCAGACACTGTTTCATCTAACGCTTCGGACTTTTTCTTCTTTTTTCCTTGTCGCTACTCCCGCCTGCTGCCTCCTGCACTGCCCTCCTTTGGGCGTGAGTGCCGTGGGCGCTGCCGCATCACCGCCCTGGGAGGTGACGAGCCAAGGCAGCCGGACATGTGCGATAGGCCTCCCGACACCGCTATGCAGCATTGAGTGCCTTGGCGCAGCATCGCGAAAAACGCAATCATGCACGAGGGGAGCCCTAAGGAAAATAGTTCCGTTTTCGCAAATGTGATGAGCCTGCTTGCTGCGTGGGTGTCGCCACTCTTCTCAGCGTCACAATTGAGAGGGAGGGAGGAGAAAAGAAGCATGTGTGTAAGCATCTCTGGCACCACAAGCACGACCCATGGTGATAGCACGGGTTTTTTTTTGCAGTTTAATTTTCTAGATTAAGGAAGCCCCCCAATTTGCATGGGATAAAGCTTCCAATCGAATTTTAAGTAGAACGAACCATAAACGCCCAAGTAAAATTGCGCATTTGGGGTGTGCGAGGGGGCCGGGGTGGCCCGGGCCAACACCGGACTTGCAGCGGAACAGGATCTCGGTTTCTGGGCAACTCGCTGCAAGTAGGCGCCGATTCCCCTCGTTACCGCATTGTTTGCCCAGCTTTTCTTCTCCACACCCCGAGGAGCCCGAGACGAATGAGAAGATACATGTGACATTTTATCAGACACCCCAGTAAAGATCTTGGCAATGTGCTAAGCCTCACTCCATGGAATTGTATATCACATAACTCCACCGCATCTCTAGCTCGGATCCAAATCTGCACCAGGCTTCATCTGCATATGAATCAGCAGTTCCCAACAACCACTACATTGATGTTTTGACATTTAGGTGCTTTTTTTCTTTTTCCTTTTCCATTTCCATCATACGAATAATATACCCCCTTTCGCCCGAAATCCGGGTCAAGATAATCCGTCATGACGGAAAACAACCTAGCCCCCGTGTCCCTCCAGGTGGACACGCGGTTGCGTGCCTACAGCAACGCCGACACCGTCACCTCGGCCGCGTCTAACCCGTTTTTAACGCCAGGCACCGTGAGCCGCGATCTCAGCATATCCGAGGATGGAACGGCAGCGTTACGGCCAGACCCGGGAACCGAGGCCGACTTCCAGGTCGACAACAACCCATTCGCCTTCTCGCCCGGGCAGCTCAACAAGCTGCTCAACCCCAAGTCGCTCGCCGCCTTCAAGGCCCTCGGCGGCCTCCAGGGCATCGCCCGCGGCCTCCAGACCGATGTGCGGTCGGGTCTCAGCCTCGATGAGACGTCGGCGCCCGGCCGCATGTCGTTTGACCATGCCGTGAACCCTCAATCCTCCGACAAGCCGTCGCCGTCAGCACCCTCCAGCTCGTCTGAGCCGTTCCAGGACCGAATCCGAGTGTACAAGCGAAATGTGTTGCCGGCAAAGGAAGCCACGCCCCTGTGGAAGCTCATGTGGAACGCTTACAACGACACGGTGCTCATCCTACTCACGGGTGCCGCCATCATCTCACTCGCCCTGGGCTTGTACGAGACTTTTGGTGCCGAGCACGAGCCGGGTGCGCCGACGCCCATCGATTGGGTTGAAGGTGTTGCTATTTGCGTTGCTATCATCATTGTTACCGTGGTGGGATCTCTCAACGATTGGCAGAAGGAACGTGCATTCGTCAGGTTAAACGCTAAGAAGGAGGACCGCGAGATCAAGGTTATCCGATCCGGAAAGTCGTTCATGATCAATGTTCATGACATTCTCGTTGGAGATGTTCTGCACCTTGAGCCCGGCGACCTGGTCCCCGTCGACGGTATCTTCATTGATGGTCACGGAGTCAAGTGTGACGAGTCGTCGGCAACCGGCGAGTCTGATGCGCTCAAGAAGACTGGCGGCGACCAGGTCATGAGAGCTCTTGAGCTTGGTCAGACTAGCGATGAGCTGGACCCTTTTATCATCTCTGGATCCAAGGTTCTCGAAGGTGAGACATGCCCCCCCTCGTGTTGCAATTCAAACACAGCTAACCAACAAACACAGGTCTTGGAACTTTCGTCTGTACCTCCGTCGGTGTCAACAGCAGCTTTGGAAAGATTATGATGTCGGTCCGAACTGAGGTCGAAGCTACTCCTCTCCAGAAGAAGCTCGAAGGTCTTGCCGTTGCTATTGCCAAGCTTGGTAGTGCCGCCGCCGGTCTCCTCTTCTTCGTCCTCCTCATCCGCTTCCTCGCAGGCCTCTCTGGCGATGACCGCTCCGGTTCAGACAAGGCCTCCGCTTTCATGGATATCCTGATTGTCGCCATCACCATTATTGTCGTGGCTGTTCCCGAAGGTCTTCCGCTTGCAGTGACGTTGGCACTAGCTTTTGCCACTACTCGAATGCTCAAGGAGAACAACTTGGTCCGTGTGCTTCGTGCTTGTGAGACCATGGGTAACGCTACTACCATCTGCTCGGATAAGACTGGTACTTTGGTAAGTCAGCCACAGGCTCGCAATTGCTTTAGAAAATCTAACATGATATAGACTACAAACGTCATGACTGTTGTTGCTGGTACATTCGGCTCAACCTCATTCAGCCAATCCGACTCGGACAAGTCTTCTGAGGAGCAGCTCATTTCCACATGGGCATCCAAGGTCGCCCCCGCTTCCAAGGAGCTCATTGTGCAGTCCGTCTCCATCAACTCCAGCGCCTTTGAGGGCGAGGAGAACGGTGTCGCCACCTTCATCGGATCCAAGACTGAAACCGCTCTTCTCCAGCTGGCCAAGGACCACCTCGGACTGGCCTCGCTTGCCGAGGTCCGCGACAACGAGCAGGTTGTGGAGATGTTCCCCTTTGATTCTACCAAGAAGTGCATGGCCGCTGTCATCAAGCTGCGCAACGGCGGATACCGACTCCTCGTCAAGGGTGCTTCCGAGATTCTTCTTTCCTACTGCAGCAGCAAGGCCGACTTCCAGACCCTCGAGGCTTCTCCCCTGAGCGAGGAAGACCGTCAGGGTCTATCCGTCGCCATTGAGACGTACGCCAGCCGATCCCTTCGAACCATTGGTCTCATCTACCGGGACTTCCAGCAGTGGCCCCCGGCTTCCGCCCAGCTCAGCGAGGGCAAGATTGAGCTCCAGTCCCTGCTCCAGGATCTCGTCTTCCTCGGTGTTGTCGGTATTCAGGATCCCGTTCGTCCCGGTGTCGTCGAGGCTGTCCGCAAGGCCCGCTCCGCTGGAGTCACCACCCGCATGGTTACCGGTGACAACATCACCACGGCCCGAGCCATCGCCACCGAGTGCGGCATCTACACCGAGGGCGGAATCGTCATGGAGGGTCCTGTTTTCCGTGCTCTTTCGGATGAGGAGAAGAAGGAGGTGCTTCCCAAGCTGCAGGTCCTTGCCCGATCTTCGCCCGAGGACAAGAGAGTTCTGGTTGTCATGCTCAAGGCCCGTGGAGACACTGTGGCTGTCACTGGTGATGGAACCAACGACGCTCCTGCTCTCAAGGCTGCCGATGTTGGTTTCTCCATGGGTATTTCCGGTACTGAGGTCGCCAAGGAGGCTTCTTCCATTGTGCTCATGGACGACAACTTTACCTCGATCATCACTGCTCTCAAGTGGGGACGTGCCGTCAACGACGCCGTTCAGAAGTTCCTCCAGTTCCAGATCACCGTCAACATCACTGCCGTGCTCCTCTCCTTCATCACCGCCGTCTACAACGACAACATGGAGTCTGTTCTCAAGGCCGTCCAGCTTCTCTGGGTGAACCTCATCATGGACACCTTTGCTGCCCTTGCCCTCGCCACGGACCCGCCCACCGATGCCATTCTGGACCGCCCACCCCAGCCCAAGAGCGCTCCCATCATCACCCTCAACGTACGTATTCCCGCACCCCATTTTCCAATAAACATAACAGAAGCTAACAAATTCGCAGATGTGGAAGATGATTATCGGCCAGTCCATTTTCCAGCTCGCCGCCACCCTCGTCCTCTACTTTGCCGGTGCCGACATCCTGGGCTACGACAAGAACGACGAGGACAAGATGCTCGAGCTCGACACGCTCATCTTCAACTCTTTCGTGTGGATGCAAATCTTCAACGAGTTCAACAACAGACGCCTGGACAACAAGTTCAACATCTTTGAGGGCATCCACCGCAACATCTTCTTCATCGTCATCAACTGCATCATGGTCGGCCTCCAGGTGCTCATCATCTTTGTCGGCTCCCGCGCCTTCGCCATCAACCCCGACGGCCTCGACGGCACCCAGTGGGCCATCTCCGTCGTCCTCGCCCTCTTCTCCATCCCCTGGGGCATCCTCATCCGCCTCTTCCCCGACGAGTGGTTCGGCGTCATTGCCAAGTTCTTCGGCACCCCCGTCGCCATCGTCTACCGCTTCCTCGCCGTCTACATCCACAAGTTCACCGGCCTGTTCAAGAGGAACAAGTCCAAGGGCGACGAGGATGATGAGGAGAAGAGGCCTGGATCTGAGGGTCCCATGGTGGTCGTCTCGGAGCCACCCACTCGCGGCAACGAAAAATAAGCGTCTAGCGATTTTTTGTGTTTATATTAATGCGTGACTCTGTTTCCTTTTTCGGTCTGTTGGTTTTTATGTTTGTACATTGAATTGAATTTTAAGCGTTACCTGGGATCAAGGGGGATCATGTGGGGATTTGGCCAAGTACGGGAACGATACCAGTCGGGATCTAGATTTGTTTTTTTTTTCTTTTTTAGAATATCGCAGTCTCTACCGACCTTTATGACGGTCCTGGAGAACATTACGACCACCAAGCATGCACTGATAGACTTTTCCTAAGATATCCACACCGGATAATCAAATATACCGTGTCTCTTTCCACATTAAGCCAATGCTTGCAGTCAGTGTATTTTGTTCACTAAAGTGCATGTAGACGTCACAAGTTCAGTGGTCTCGCGGTCTCGTTGGGTTGTTCTGTTCAACAGGGGGATATAAAGCAAGTCGTAGCCCTTGTAGCGAGGAATTTCACACCATGTTCAAATAAACCGAGAAGAGGCCGCCTGCCCCAAGCCAACCCGACCTTGCTCCAAAGCTCGCTAAGAATTCAACGTCTATAATCCACCTTTGGATGATTGCCAGGGCTACTTCCACGCTACGACCATTGCACAGGTTGGCCGAGTCAAAATACCTATAACTTGTACCTATAACTTGCAAAGCAAAACAATCCGGAAGATGTACTAATGCAGTATATTTACGAGAACATCTTTATCCGGGTCTTGTTTGGGTTCATTTAGCAAGAAACATTCTTGAGACACGTCGTCTTTTGGCAAGGGCCATGAAGCAAAAAGTTGGACACATAATCATTTGAGGCTTGTATTGTAGTCGGGCTTGTTTGGCCTAAAAGGGAAACTAGAGCAGCAACGCTGCGCCCCTCGACTCAAACTATACTCAACTAAAGCTAATAGAAAGTCAATCTAGCCCAACTAAAGCAATCTTACTCCTATGGTTGGCTAATGATTCAGTGTCTCTGTCGTATCCGCTTGGCATTCGAATCAAGCAATTCTTGGCAGATTGAAAAGATGCATGGCGTAAGCAGTCTTGGCAAGTGAAGCCATTTTAGGTAATGATGGACAACTTTATTTATCTTTTGGCCGGTTGAGGCATTAAGATTGCATTGTCAAAGGATTTGAGTTGTGGCACGTTTATTCAGGGCGGAACGATTCAAATGACCGAGGTTATGAAATACAGTTCATTCCGGCTACCCATGTAACTACTAAGTTCCCGGGTTGCTCGTTTTCGCAACTTGAAGCTTGACACGAGAAAACATCTCATGAGACAGCATCACAAGATTCAAGCAAGAAGGAAACCATCTCAATAAAATAAATAATAATAGCTCGTCAATTCATCTATGCTTGACCCCATCATGCCAAATTGTTCATGTTCTCTCTCTATTAGGTATCTAAAAAAAAAAAAAAAAAATCATTTGATCGCTAAATAGTCATTTCATAATAAGCATGTCCTGGTTTAGAGTGTTACTGTGTGATATTGGGCGACCCTCGTGTCGACGCCGCCCTCTGCCCCTGTCCACTCCCAGCTCACCGTCATGTTGGACTGGTTCTCTGGGATGTAAGCAATTACCTTTGTCGCGCGCTGGGTGGTGCCGTCGGGGGCAACGATGCTGCGGCCCTCAATCTCGGTGATGGAGCGGGCGTACTTGGCCAGCAGGGACGAGTCCCAGAAGCCCTCGCGGTGGCGCCACGAGCTCAGCAGGTCGACGGCCTCGTTGCGGATGGCGTGGCGGCGGCACTTGAGGGCTGTGAAGGTGAGGGGCAGGATGATGCCCCAGTCGGTGGAGAGGGTGGGCAGCTTGGGGGGGCGGGAGGAGGGGGAGGAGGGGGAGGCGCCGTGGGAGAAGCCCGAGACGTAGGCTTTTGACAAGGCGACGATGAGCTCAAACTCGTGGGCGTGGTAGTCGAAGGCGGCCTCGATGTCCTGCTCCATGCACACGGCGACCTGGACCTGCGTCACCTTGGCGTGCAGGTGCAGCAGCGTGAGCCCCTGGCGGAACTGCTGGGTCTGGGGGGTGCGGGGGTCGCGCTCGAGGGCCTCGCAGTTGGCGATGAAGGCGCTGTGCAGGCGCAGCAGCGTCTGCTGCTTGGCGCGCATGGCGTCGTCGGTGAGGTGGTCCCAGCGGTGGTTGATGACGTTGGCCTCGCAAAACTTGGTCAGCGGGTGCACATAGGAGAAGAGCATGTCGTAGCGGTCCTTGCCGGCCTCGATGGAGTCGAAGTCGATGTCGAAGAGGGGGGCGACGACGTCGACGCTGCCGGGGTCCGTCTCCGGGTAGGCCGAGGGCTCGTGGTTGAAGTGGGCCGACTGGATGTCGAGGCGCTGCAGGGCGGTGCGCATGATGGCCTCCCAGCCGTGGGGCAGCTTGGGCGACTCGCGGAAGATCTTGAGGGCGCTGCGGATGTGGACGATGGCGGGGTCGTAGCGGCCGCGCAGCAGCTCGATGTGGACGAAGATGAGGCAGGTGGCGAGGATGAGGGCGCGCGACATGGAGGCCGAGGCGGCGCTGGACGACGAGACCTGCTTGGTGAGCATGTTGATGGCGGTGTTGTACTGGGCCACGGCGAACTGGTGCTTGCCGTGGGAGACGCGGTCCTTGGACACGGGCATGCCCAGGCTCTCCTCGGCCTCGTGCAGCGTGCCCAGGGCGATGGCGGCGTGCAGCACCGCGGGCTCGGAGCGGCTGAGCTGCAGCACCAGCGTGCGCCAGAAGCCAAACTCGAACGTGTGGCACATCTCGCGCGCGGTGCGGTGCTGGAAGAACTCGAAGCCGCGCAGCTCCAGCGCCTTTGCGTCGGGGAACTCGGTCGGCGGCGAGAGGGGGCCGAGCCCGCGGCACGAGTTCCTGGCCGGAGCCCGCGCGGGCATCGGCTGCTTGGACGAGTTGGTGAAGAGGTCAAACCACTCGCACGCTCGCCCGGTCGACGTGCATCGGTGGCACGCCGGGGTGCGCTCGTCGCACTTGACGCGCCGGATTCTGCCCTGCCCCGGGGAAGGGGCCTTTTGTCAGCCCGCTGCTCTATCTCTTTTCTTTCTTGACCTCTGCCTCGCTTTCGGGTTCCCGACGACGTCCGGCCGGCCGGGTGGCGCCGGGACCTGTGTGCGCGCGTGTGTGTGTGTGTAATGTGCAGTGTGTGTGTGTGTGTGTGTGTGTGCGTCTGTGTGCGTGCGTATCTTACCTACATGTGCGGCAGCCCTTCTTGGACCGCAGCTTGACGGGCGATTTTGTCACTTCTTCTTCCATTCTGGCAATGGGCGGTGTATCGAGCCCGCAGGCCAGGGAACGGGGGGGTTACAGCATATAAGTATAACTCCCCGGCTACGTCAGACCAGGCCGGGGAACGCAGGACTCAGGGATCCCAGGGACCCAACACGCATTTGGGGGCAGCACAGCCAGAACCCAGAAGAAGCACGCACGCACGCCGCCCACACGCAAACCAACCGAAGAGGGCCCCTCTCTCTCTTTCTCTGCCCCAGCCAAGCCAAATGGCCGCCCTGCGCCCTGCAACTGCGGACACTCTGGTTGCGCCGTGTTCCGCGGGGCCACGCCGCCTCACTAACCAACCCTTGACTGCCGACTTCCCGCAGCCGAGCGAGCGAGCGAGCTCGCCTACGCTGCGGGGAGTCGAACCCATCAAAAACTCCCTCGCACCTTGCTGAGTCGCGCTAATCACGACACGCCATAACCTGATTAGCTGAGCAAGAGCACAAACGCTGCCCGCCAGAGATATAAAGTTAAATTATCAACGCTCCAGTACGACGTGTCCAGTGGGTCGCACCCAGGGTGGAGTGGCCAGAGGTGCTTTCGCGCCAGTCGGGACGCTCCCCCAAAAGCACAAGTTAGCATTTGGCAGTTGGGTGCCCTGAATTAGTGTGTGTGGGAAAAATAAATTGGCCAAAAAAGTGAGAAAAGAGAAGAGAAAAGATTCGCATTATTCGAGCCAATGAACCAGTCCCAAAACTCCATCTTCCCCTTGCTAGCAATAAATCCATCGCGCTTCGCTCGTTCGCTCGTTAATTCATTAGCAGACTGGCCTGGCTCCTCCCAAATCCTTCCCGGTCTAAACCCTCCGTGTCATGCCGTTCCCGTGTTTCCCGCTCAGGCCAAGCCGAAACCGATTCTCAATGCAACCGCACATGAATCCTTCAAATATCACGGCCACGTCTCCCGGCGAATCAGCGCGCCGGGTCTGCAGCCACCCCACAGCCCGTCAGCGCCAATCTTCCTGCTGCTTTTGGCAATTTGCGCGGAAGTGCTGGCGATCCTGCAGTGCAGCAGAGCCCCAGCGAGGCTGCCTCCGCGCGTCATCATCCCACCACTCATTCGCTGCCACCCCCCTCCTCCTCCTTGGCTAGATGTTGGTGCTGCTGGTCGTGTTGCTAAAAGGGATCACGTCGGGCGTGCACGTGCTGTTGGCCGTCGGAATCGTTCCAGCCAGGTATGCCTGGATGTGCTCGTACACGCAGGTCGAAGGAGCGGCAAGGCTTGTGTGCTGTTTAATCCTTTCAGTCAGCGCTACTGCTGCAGTTTGTAATACAAGGCTGAAACAACAAAATCTCGACTTACCCCTGCGCCTTCCAACGTCAGCAAAACTGATCCGGGAAAGTCTTCGTTGACTCCTCGAGCGCTATCCGCGGCCGTTAGCAAATATCCAATTTGGGATGGGGGAAAAAACCGGCTACATGACAGCCGGTAGTGTCGTGTGCTTTTTTGAGTTTTACGAACCTTCTTATAGGCGTGACAGGGTCGGCAGTGTTAGCGATGAGCATGAGGGGAAAGCTTGTCTCGTCGGATGATGGTCGTAATTCTATTGCCGGACACAGGCTCAAGTTAGCGCCCCACGTTTTCCGAGAATTTCAATTTCCGGGATCATTTTTTCGGGTTGGGTTCAACTTACTGGGTGGCTGTCCACTTGCCGGCGGTGTTACATCCAGCGCCCTACACGAGAGAACCTGACTGGGCCACACTTCGCCGGTGTACTTGCTCTGCTGCACCAGCTCGGCCACGAAGTCTCTGTAGTCATCAAGCGAGGTGATGTTGTTCCTGTTTGCGGCGTCGACACACTGGATGATGGACGTGATCTGGACGGATTTGTCGTCGGCGCTGGCGGCCAGGAGGGTGTCGCCGCTGCCCGCCTCCAGGTCCACGAGGATCTGGGCCAGGACCGGGAACGAGTCAATCGGGAGGTAGACGGCACTGAGAATGATTCTCGTCAGGTCGCCATAGGTGGCCAGGGTCGGCTGCTGCACCACGGCGCTGTTCCACACGGGCACCGGCTTCACCTTCATGCTGGCCAGCAGGTTGTTCAGCCTGTCCGTCATCAGGTCGACCGACGAATCCCAAAAGGGGCACATGGAGGCGCCGCCATCGAAGCACGTCTGAATGAAGTAGTCGACAACCTCGTCAGTGTCCAAGAGGTTGGTGTTCCAGAGACCCTTGTAGTAGCCCTCGCCGTCCAGCACTCCGTCCAGGATCATGCGACCCACGCGATCGGGGTAGATCATGGCAAACGTGGTGCCGAGCAATGTGCCGTAGCTGTACCCGGTATACCACAACTTGGCATCCTCCTCGGCCTTGCCATTGGCCGCGTTCTGGGCCTCGATAAAGGCGAGCATATCACGTGCAACGTACGGCGTGTTGATGTACTTTGCGGTGCCGTTCTCCCCGCCGATAATTGGGTTGCACCACTTTCCGTACGCCTCGGACAGGTAAAACTGGGTTGTGGCGTCGTCCAGAGATCCGTCAGTGGTGGGGCTGTAGTACAGCGGGTCAAAGAGCCTCGCCGTGGCCGTCTGAGGAAAACAGTCGAGCAGCGGGCCCGAGTTGTTGACGCCGCGAGGGTCAAAGCCGACCAAGTTGACTCCGGAGCCGAAGACCTGGGCCAGAGTGGGCGCAAGGCCGAGCAGGGTTCCCACACCCGAGCCGCCAGGGCCGCCTGCATCCACCGCCGCGTTAGCGAAATCGATCCCAACTCATGCACAGCGGATCGTCTTTGCATACCAAAGTTCAGGAGCAGATCCTCGGCGGATTCGTTGCCAGACGAGTACTTCAGGAACGCAATCGTGGTTGTGCCCACGCTGGTGTCGTTCCAATCGAGGGGAACCTGCGAGCCAAGAGGCCAAGGTTAGGATCGGCGGGCCCATGCAACGCTGATGACATCATCTTACCTCGAGGTTGGTGCAGTAGAACCCATCAAAACATGGTGTCCAGCTAATCTTGTCTGAGGATGTCGCAACCTGTTTCTGTGTGAGCGGCTGTGCCTCGTGGCAGTAATTTATATCAAAGCTCACCTGGGACCAGTCATTGGTGCTTGCAGCAGTCGAGTTGGCCACGGGTGCAGCTGAAACAAGCTGGCTCAACGGAGCTGTGAGCAACAGCGTTGCCCACAGAGACATTTGATTTGTCCTCGAGGAGGTGATTCCTGCGGGGAACATGATTGGAAGAATAGTCCCAAGCCGGCGTTCAATCAGAGATATCAAACAAGGCCTGATTGGAATGAAAAGCTGTTTTTTTTTATCGTCAGATAGATAGCGCGGCCGCAGGACACACCATAGCTCTTATTTATCCGGCCAAGGTGCTCTTATAGCTGACGCAAGCTACAACCCTGGTCCCAGCCACCTTCATCCTCGCCATCTGCGGCTATGACTATCACCACCTGATGTTGGTTGGGGCCGCAGCTGCGGGGTACGTTGCGGTCAGAGGGATCATCCGGATTCCTGCACTATCTTGGACGGTGTTTTGGGGGGTGCTGCGGCGCAGCCATCTTATCATTACTCTTATTGTGCAATGCCTGCCCGCACAGGGCATCTCCCACGGGGTTAAAGGCGGCCAAGACCAAGGATCTGTCCTGTTGAGATAAGGCTGCAGTGGTCCCATTGACCCCATGTCGGCCGTGTTTTTTTCGTTGTTTGCTTTTTTGTTTTAGCACTGACCTGGAAAAATTTTCAAGTAAGCAGGAAAAAAAAAAAAGACCTCAGACAGCGCTATATCCCTCTTGCGAGAAACGACTTGTAAATTAAGATGCGTATATAAAGCACGGAGCGATCGGCGTGCTAATTTGCAGGTGGGAAATTCACGCGCTAAGTTTTGGGTGTCAACCCCTCCACCTGTCTGCCTTATAGCCCTAGCAATGCAAGTGATACCGTTTGATAGCACAGCTCACATGCCCGTTTAGGTTTATACTTCAGCGGGGGGGTGACGCACCACGACACCGGCAGCCCGGGCACTAGGCTGGACATGACGGCGATAATATATCATTGTTCATTGTGATAGGGTTCGCACAACTGAAAGTCTATCATTTCCCGTCCTCGGCTGCGTTTACAGCTTGGCGAGGGGGGCCTGAAAAAACATATTGCCGCTTACCTAGCCGGCGTGCGTGTGTTCGCCGGTATACTTTTTTTTTCACCCTCGGCTGCTTCGCCCCCCCGTGCAGTACCTTGTTTGACTTATAAACGAAACCGACATACGGAGCGGCATAAGGAGCGACACGAAGGAGCAACACGAAGGAGCGACATCTCCGTGCCCCAATAGGACGCAAACCCGGTCGTCCGCATAAAGATCTCACTCACACACACACCAACATGCACACACGTGACGGGGTTTCAGAATTTGTTTGGATCGCGTAAAAAATGTATTATGTCATAAATTTTAGCCCGTGAAGTAACTAATTTCCGTTTCAAGCAATCAACTGACTGGGTATGCCCGCTCCAATTAACACGTCTCTTTCTCGCTCTCATAACGCAACAAGCCTTGGTTTCAAGTGCTTCTCGCCTTGACCTTGACCGAGTACTTGACGGGACGGACATTGAACCATCCGTCCTGGTACATCTCGTACGAGGGGTCCACCTCCTCAAAGTCGAGCTCCTTGATGAGCTTGGACACGACCACCATGGCCCAGATCCAGGCGTAGTGCTTGCCGATGCACTCACGCTTGCCGTTGCCGAAGCCCTTCTTGACGCCCGCGGGCAGCTTCTCGTAGGCCTCGCCGACCATGCGGTCGGGGCGGAAAGCCTTGGGGTCCTCGAAGACGGCGGGGTCGCGGTTGACGCCGGCCAGGACGATGATCATGGGCTGGTTGTGGGCGACCTGGTACTTGCCGCCGCCGAGGAGGATGGGCGCCTTGTCCTCGCTGGGGATGGGCTCAATGTTGAAGCCGGGGGCAGCGAAGGACAGACGGAGGGACTCGCGGACGATGCCCTCAATGTAAGGGAGCTGTCCGGAGATCTGGGTGTAGGTGAGCTCCTCGCTGCCGACAACAGAGTCGAGCTCCTTGCGGGCAACAGGGATGATGTCGGGGTTCTTTAGGAGGAAGTAGATGGCGGCGGTGACCAGGCAGGGGGCGGTGCTGCTGCCGATGGGCATGGAGAGGATCTCGTCAATGACCTGGGAGTCGGTCAGGGCGATGCCGGACTCGGGGTCCTTGTGGTTCAGCATGGCGGCGAGGCAGTCCTCGCGGTCGGTGGGGTTCTTCTTGCGGTTCTCAACGAGGTCGGCGCCGTACGCTCGCATCACGGCAATGGACGACTTGAACTTGCGGCCGTGGACCAGCCAGTTGAGGAAGCCCGGTCGGTTGGGACGCTTCATGGCCTCGGAGGTGGAATCCTCCATGGCCTGCAGCATGGGGTGCTCGGGGCCCTCGAGGTTGTTGAGCTTCTTGCCAAACAGCACCAGGGTGGTGGCCTCGAAGTTGAGGCGGTTGAGGCCATCGAGCGGCTGGATCTTGTTCTTGTCGCCGAGGCCCTTCCAGAGGGCGACCAGCTCGTTGGTGGTGCTCAGCATCTCCTCAAAGTGCTCGGTGACGGCGGCGGTGCTCAGCTTGGGAGCGATGATGCGGTGGGCGATGCCCCACGACGCCTCGTCGTCATAGGCCGTGAAGAGGGCATCGTGGACGGCGGCGCGGATCTCGACAATGGGGCCGCCCACGTACTTGCGGAAGCGCTTCTGGTCGCACAGCTCCTCGGCCAGGGCGGCGCCAGCTACAAAGACGATGGTGTGGCCCAGCACCTTGATCTGAAAGATCTCGCCGTGCTTCTCAGCCAGCGTCTTGAGCGACCACCAGGTGTTGTTCGGGCTGATGTCGAGGATGTTGCCCAGGATGGGCAGGCCCTTGGGCTGGGGGATCGGGGTGGACATTATGATTGGCCGGAGGGGTTGCAAACCGCACAGGAGGAAGACGGACACGAGGAAGAAGAAAACAAAAGTCGCCAGAATGCGATTTTAAATTTTTCCTCGAGTTACCTGGGGATTGACCGCCCTTAAAGGCAGATGGGATAGCTCTGCGTCAAGAGAGGCCAGCCATGCCGTTAGCTTGATGCTGTCTCACGGCAATGTGAGACACGGCATATATCGGGGACTTCGATTGGCCGCCACGGCGCCGCCAATGCCCTTGTCTCACTCGGGTGGAGTTAGAACGACGTGGTGAAGTCATCGCAGAGCCGTCCGGCACATAATCGTAGCCTCCTCATAGGCCCGACGGGAGACGGTGCTTGCAACCGGGGCCAGCCGCTTGCTGAAGCGACCCGTGGATCATGCAAAATACAGCTAGCTAGGCTGTGGGGAAACATTACTAAATCAGTTAGTGCAATTGGCTTAAAAATTTAAGAAGCACCTAGGCGGAATAGCTCCGTCCCAAGATCGCCAGCTAATCGGTCCCCCGAGCGGCATGGACCAGCCTCCCTCTCCCCGCCATTCCATTATCAGCCGCCCCTCCCCTCTCTCCCTAGGACCCTTATTTTTTATTCGTCTGATTTGGGCCGAGCAGGCAAGTACTTTTGGTGGTGGGTAGCGGGTGCTGTGTAGCGGGTGCTGGTGGTGGTGGTGGTTCACAGCAGCATGAAGCTGTCGTTGATGGACGTGAGCACGCTCTTGTGCCACTTGAGGTTGGGGTTGCCCTCGGCCTTGCGCAGCTCCCACAGGTCCCGCACCAGGCTCTCGAGCTGGTTCCAGATGGCGAAGCCCGACCGGTCAGCAAACATCTCGAGACACTTGAGGACGCGGTTCTGCAGCGCTACGTCACACGCCTCAAACGCCAGGATGGCGATTGGCCAGAGCATCGGGCAGAACGGGCGGTCTGTGCTAGTTTCCAGCGCCTCGACGTGGGAGAGCGACTGCGCGATCAGGGCCTGCACGTCCTCGATTGGCGTGTCCTTGACGGTGCGCTTCATGAAGATGAGAGCCGCAAAGTAGAAGGTGCAGCCGTGGTGGTAGACGAGGTCGCCGTACTCCCTGCCGACCGTCGGGCTGGGCCGCGTCGGCACCGACAGGTAGAGCTCGACCTCGAGCCGGTCAAAGTCCTGCATGGTCGACGGGCTCGCGGCCCCCTGGGCGGCCGATCGCCGCGACTCCATCAGCGACTTGTTCATGGACTGCAGGCACTGCATGACGTGCTGCGGCATGCCAAAGGCCATGTCCAGGCTGTAGGGGCCCGGCTGCGACAGCTGGTCAAAGGGAATCTCCCACATGTGGTCCTCGTGCGGGCCCAGGAACAGCTGCGACTGCACCAGGGTGGCCATGCCGATGAACATCTGGTAGATGACGGACGCGCCCTCGGTCTGGTGCCAGACCTGCGGGCTGATGTGGTTGACCCATTCGACGGCGCCGCGGAAGTGCAGCCGCCAGAAGGGCGTGGGCACCGTGATGACCTCGTTGTAGATGCACATGACGAGCGACGCCAGCAGCGGCACGCACTGGCTGCGGTCGTCGGACTGTATGTTCTGCCCCAGGTGCGTGATGCCCAGGTTGTGGTGCTCCAGCGCCGCGCTCTCGAGCTCCCGCTGCGACTCGGGCGTCGTGCCCTTTTGCGCGAGCGAAAAGGCTGACGCTGAGCATATGAGGTGGAAAAGGGCTGTGGCTCCCGTCGACGAGTTGACGTCGGCCCGCGCCCCCTCGAGCGCAATGGGCATCATGATGGTCCGTAGAGGATTGTGAACGCCTGGGACGGGGTTCAATGCATCGCAGAGATGCAGCGTCCAGTGCTCTAATAGCTGGCATTGGATGCCCGGGTTGGGCAGGACGTCTAGGTGGCGGATGTGTGTCCCGGGATTAGGTATGCTGACGGGTTGGTTTCTGTGGTTTAGTTGAAAGGGCGAGGGTGGTGTTGCGCATTGCGGAAGCCATGTGATGTCCTGGTAGCTTTCAGCCGATGCCTTGGGATCCTGTTGTTGTTGTTGTTGTCCGGAAGCATCGGTAGGCTTATCGCCAGGTTGTTGGCGCTGAGATTGCTGGGGTTGCCGGGGTTGCTGTGGTTGTTGCTGCTGCACTTGCTGTGGTGGATGATATAAACCATCTGTCGTCGTACTAGCAATGCCCGGTCCCGTCACCTTGAAGGTGTGGTTTGGCCGGGAGTTTGCATCCCGGCCCGGCGACTCGGAGTCGAGGACGGAGCCTAGGCCCGAATTGCTGGTATCCGCCTGGGTCGAGCCCTCGGAGGCAACGGTCGATTCCCGCAGGTGATGCCTCTCATCTGTAGTTGCTGCTGCCGCAGCAGGCTGCTGCTGCTGCGCCGTCGGCTGATCGGTAGCACCCGGCTCCTGGAACTGAAAGGCGGTCCTGTCGACCTGCATGCGGCCGGCTCGCCTGGCGGCGCCCGTCCTGGAGCGAAAATTGGACGGGCCTCGCACCGAGGTCCACGACAGCCTCACGCCGTAGCCCTCGCAGGCCAGCCCCGAGCGGCGGCAGCGGTTGCAGACGGGGCGTGTCTCGTCGCACTTGACGTGCTTGGCCCGACAGGTCCAGCACCCGGAAAAGGTCTTGGTGCGCGCCTTTCGCCCCTTGGTCGACCCAGCGTCCGACGGTGGCGTGTCCGGCATCCTGGGCGGCCCGTTGGAATGGTTTTTGAGTGAGGCAGCATCTCGCAACGCAGCGCCGAACAGCTCCTGGAAAATGACCTTGCCCCCCCAGCGCAACGCAATCGCCCGCTATCTCTCACCCGGCCGTCTTGCTCCACCATGCCGTGATTCGCCCGTCGGTCCCTGTGGAGCTCGTGTTTTTCCCATCTTCGCTTCCCCCCCCAGCTCCCCCGCCCGCCGGTCCCTCCAGCGCTTTCCGATCTGGTCCCCTACCAACGCAGCTTATCTGAATCCACCAGATCGCGTCTGCACCCTCCCAGTCGCCGCTGTGCTGCCATTGCCTGCAGCTGGCCGAGAGGGGGGGGCCATTGGATGGCAGCCTGAACGTGGCCTAATCCCTGCTTGGCTGTCCCTTGATCGACACATCAATCACAAAAGGCCCGTGCCCGCAGCCATGCCCTCCCACACAGATGGAACAATGGCATTCCTGTGACAACCTATTAATAGTTGCAAAAGATTAGTTGTAAATGGTTTGAGTGTCTCGGATCGACATGCTTGTTGTGTCGATCATAAAACCCGGTTCGTTAGATCCAAGACCTATGACGGGTGGAATCACCTGCCTCAAGGGAATTTAGATGGCTGCTTTTTTATTCGTAGACGCATCATCGGCCAGACATGTTTGACAAGTAAGTCAAAACAAGTTCAAGACAGGGAAGAGAGACATAGAAACCACACTCATCAAACGGTATGGCATGGATGGTTAGTGGAAAACATTTTTGGCGGTGGCCGAGGGTATTTAATCCTTAGGGAATGATGTGACGCATACTTACCCTATACTTGCACACTTACCGCCTCAGGCTCGGAAAGCCGACCGGCTTCAAACCTGACTAAACGAGTATTGTGTCTCCGAACTTGGAACTAACTTTTTAGTCTTCAACTCTTACCAATCTCGCGGATCAAAGATGTGCCCAAGGAAGTAGGATTTAAGTGGTAACATTCCGCTTTGGGAAATTACCAAAATAGGAAAAGCTCCGCGACCCTTGGAGAGCTAAATGACCGAGACGGTCCTGCTTCTTCATTGGATATATTACACAATTCGTTTAGTGTGAGTGAGCTGACTGATAGATCGATAGATCGTGCAAATGCCGAGTAGTGATCATTTATTTAGCCTTCAACTTGCAAGCTTTTTCTTTACGCGGTTGCATAGATGGTGTCATCTCATTTCACATGCATCTCTCGCTTTTCTCAATTTGCGAGATGTTCTGCTCCTACGGGGTTAGTAGAAAGAAATATCTGAACATGAATTGGTTTTTGCGTAAAGCTCTTGCTTTGCCTCTTGCGTCGTCAATTTAACCGAGAAATCGTCCCATTGTGTGTTCCGAAATGACAACTCTGCTTTTTCAGTGCACTAAACCACAACCACCGTTAGCCCATCTCGGCCATACCCACTGTAAAAATTGAAGAATGGGTGCATCGGAGGTAAGCGGGCTCATACTCGTTCGTTAAATTACCATATGAGCCAACTCAGCTAGCACGCGGCTTGCCCTGTACTGGTTCGAGATGCCACGACAAAATCTGAAGCGTCACATGGTGGGTGGAGGAAGCTTCGCCAGCAGCCGAACTGAACGGCTGGGGCACAGCACGAACAACAGTTCGCGGCGGGATATTCGTCCAATGAGGGTTCCGGAAGATCCTGGCCGCGAATCAAGGGGAAAAAACGTGCTTCGGGCGAAAGTGCCGCTAGTCCCGTTATGGCATCTCTTACCGGCGATGGGGTCTCTCCAGACGCCTCGTCGTTAAGTATTGACGTTTTTGTGAGTTTTGCTTGTTGGCTGTGATATAAAAGAAAAGAACCCGTCGAAAAGAGCCTGAATTTGTGGACCGGTCATATATGGGATTCATCATCTTTTGAAATCATAACGTGGGTGCCACACTCCAACAGCCTCTCACCACCAAGTTACTAGTCAACTCATCAACAGCCCAAGTGTTCTAGACTCGGGGAGCCTAGTCAAACCTTGTTAAACATGATCTTTAGCAAGAAGTCCCCAGAAAAACCGAATTCGCTGGTGTCTATCGATTGGAAGATTGAAAGCTCACCAACCATCGTCATCGGAGATGAAGAACAAACTTTGCCCTCTTTCTTGTCGGGAGAGCTATCGGTAAAGGTAAAGGAGGATCTTTTGGAAATTGAGAGTTTTGGTGGAGCCCTCGGCATCCACACCACACAGAAGAAGCCTTTGAAAAATCGTTGTGCCAACTGCAAAGACCAGTATGCCGAACTACACAGCTGGACGTTCCTCAAACAGGCCACAACTTTGCGCAAGGGAAACCACCAGTTTCCATTCTCTACACTCATCCCAGACGACCTCCCGGCTTCCATGGAAACTCCTCTTTTGTCTGTGTCATACGAATTTCACGCAAAGATCCGGTTCAAGAGCAAAGACAGACCCAGTGATGCAGCACGAACCGTAACGTTTAAACGCACTCTCACTGTCAAACGTTCCTTGTCTATTCCCCATTACCCGGCCCATTATACTCGGGAGTTTGCTTCCGCTGGCATGCGAATTGATAGCTGCATTGACCCCATATTCAGACCAACAGGAGCCAACAAGGTCTCCCTGAGTATGAAGGGTCTCACCAGATCCAGCGGAGATGGTAGCAATACCGAAGCATGGCGCCTTATGAAGGGTTCTTGGAAGCTGGATGAAAAGATTCAGACTCGCGCCAAGCCCTGCAAAAAGCACAGCGTGATATGTGACGCAAGTGATGCAGATCTGGCCCGCACCAAAACGAGGATACTGGGAGAGAAAAGCCTTTATGATGGATGGACGCCGATAAACGAAGATGGGACATCGGATATGAAATTCAGCTTCGAGGTTAAACGACGCTCCAGCGACCTCGAGCCGTCCTGCATGTACGACACCAAAAGCTCAGACGGCACTGAGGTGACGCACTCTTTGAGCCTCGAGCTCATCTTTGTAAAGGAGCACTATCCCGAGGGCAAGCCTGAGCTGGCCATCCGCACAGGTGTTGGGCGTATATTGCGACTGGACTACCGTGTCGCCTTGGTGGACGATTCACTAACAGGGCCCGGATGCATCATCGAAAACCTCCCCAGCTATAACGATGTTTGTCCAAGTCCTCCGAGATATTCTGAAGAAGAAGTCCCTGTGGAATCGGAGAACCTGACCGCGGTCGCGGTTGCGTAGCTGGACTACCGGAAAGCTTGCGTGTAGCAGCTTGAAAATAATGAAGTGATGACGGAAGAGTGAATATTAATAAAAAGGGAGGCAGGGGAATCAAAAGCCATTGGCGGCAACGCTCCAACATATTGTGCGAACACACAGACATGTACTAGTCTCTTAAATTGTACCTCTAATATAGCACGCGTTTACATGACTACTCTACCAACTGTCTGAGTGATTCTACATCACCCTTTTTCCATTCGTTTATTTTACCCTGCCACTTTTCGCCTTTACCGCCGCCCTTGACGCTTGGGACGAGTTCTTGAATCTTTTTCGCCATCTCGGGCACCGAGTCCTTGTTCCCGATGACGACAACGGGGCCGCCCGACGCGCCCTCGCCGGCGGCTAGAACAACGATACCCTGATCTTTGACAGCCTCCTTGACTTCGAAGATGACCATGTTCAAGAAATCCAGCGTGCCGGTTGCGCGGTAGACCCATGCGTTCTTTCCAGCCTGCAGCGTGGACTTGACCCGCTCTCCCTCAAACTTGGCAATTTCGCCCAAGAGCTTCTTCTCCTGCCTCTTCATGTCTGCTGCCGTGTCGCACACCTTTTTGACGCTGGACACGACCTCAGAAGGGTCGCTTGGCGACGAGGTAGCCTGGGCGATGATGCGGAGAGCGTTGATGGATTCCGCAGACGCCTTGATGGCCCGGTCGCCGGCGGAGAAGAATAGGCGGCAGTTTGTCGAATGGACATTCTGCGTGTGGTGAAGCAGGATGAGGGAAATGTGAGATGTCTGGGAGAGATGCGTGCCGCAGCACGCGTTCTTGTCTACATCGCCGATGCTAATCACGCGGACTAGCCCCTTCTCCTGATCGAGGTTTTCAGGTGAGGTTTCGGTCTCGGGTTGAGCCTCCACTGTGATTGCGACGTTGTTGCGGATGATCTCGTTGCATCGATCTTGAATGGCTTGCATCTCGGACGGGGACGGCTTTCGCGCAATATCCACGTAGTTCATACCGCCGTCTGCGCCCATGCCCCAGCCCAAGGTATCCAGGTTCTCATAAGTATCCATGACGGCGGACAGGAGGTGCTGGCCGGTATGCTGCTGCATGTGGTCCCACCGACGGCTGAAGTCGATTTCCTGGCGCACCTTGGTGCCAGGGTCGAGGGGCTTTTCTACATGACAGACACACTTGAGCCCCTGTCTCTCGACGCGAGTGATGGGGATGGGTTCTGAGGGCGACTCTGACAAAGGCACGAGAGAGCCGTAGTCGCAGGGCTGGCCGCCACCTGGAGATTCTGTTAAAAAGAAGACAAGCATTGGCGGGCGGGACTTACCCTCTGGAAATAGCACCGAGTCTGAAAACTCGACTAGCCAGACATCGGCTGGGGCTGCAGGGGACGCATTCGCGGACGCCTTCTTCTTCTTGCCACTTGGGGCAGCCTTGGGCGGTGAATATTTGGCACAAGAGACGACCTGGGTGTCAAGTGTTTTGAGGTACGAGTTCTTCTGGCACGCAAGCGCCCCGAGCAGTTGTCCGCGTGTTACTGTAAGAGTTTCAGCCATTTTCCCTGGTTGTGATGGATGAGCGAAGTAGAAGTTGAAGGTTGCTGATAAAGGCCTTGACATGACTGGCTCGTTCCGAGATAGCGGCGAGGCGGGGTTGCGGCGCTGCGGATCCACACCGATCACGGATGATGAATGAGTAATAGAAGACAGGGGCAATTTATTAAACAACAGAAAACAGGCTAGCTGCTAGAAATGAACTGTACGATAATGTAAATCTAGGAATCGATGGGCCCTAGTATGGGGATTGGAGAAATGGTGTAATCTAATTCGATATTTGTGTGGGCGATGTACAACACCAACTAATGCGAGCAACAGTATTGACTCGTTCTAACGATCAATGATCTGCATTGACATTGTGTCCATTTTCTTCTTGTTTATTTAATAGGATGCTAAGAGAATGCTATAATCGATGTCGCAATTGAATTCACATGTAATAGCGTACAACTTTGAGCGCACTGGGGTTGACCTAGTCCAGGTCTTCCTCAGGTGGCCCTTTGTATACTGTGCAAATGTCAGTGATGGATCAAAAGCGCTAACAACAAGATACACATACCTTTCCGTGCATGTACAACGTACCACACACCGCTGAGGGAAAGAAAACCGACGAGCACAACAATGGCATAGTTCATGCTCACGGCGGTGACGGGGAGCGCCGTCGGCATGCTGAAGAGGATGGTCTCGAAGGCGATCCAGGCCACTGCGATGATATTCACCACCCACCCCAGGAGCTCCGGCATCTTCCACCTGGCCGTAGCAATTTCCTTTCGTCGGTAGTACATGGAGAGACCGATGGGGATGCCGTACGAGACGGCCAGCGCAATCACTCCGACAGACACAAATGCAATGAAGGCGGACGAAGAGCCTAGGTTGATCAACCCGAGAAGCATCTGTACGATCGTGGTCAGGAAAAGAGCCCAGATGGGCACGCCGTGGCGATCGTCAACTTTGGACCACAGCCGCGACAGGGGCAGCGCGCGGTCGCGGGCGAATGCCCACGTGCATCGCGAAGCTGCGACGGTGATGGAGATGGAGCAGAAGACGGTGATGATGATGACGAGGAAGGTGAGGGCAAATCCTCCTCCGGGCGTTCCCATGACTCTTCCAAAGATGTACGGCAGGGCCTGAGCTACGGGGGCGTCGTTGATGATGTCGCTCAAGTCGGGGAGAGTGGCGCAGATGGGAATGATCTTTGAAAACGGTTAGCGATTTTCCCTGGTTTCGTGGATTATTCGACGCACGAAAAATAGACCAGCGATGCCTCCAACGGGAATGGCGAGAGACAAGGCTTTCGGGAGTTTGATTGTTGGGTCGTCGCACTCTTCGGCCATAGAAGTGATCATTCCCATGGCGGAGAAGCTTCTGAAGTTAGCTAAGGAGTTGAAGAATAAGGATGTGGGGCCCGTACGTATAAGCGCCAGGAAGAATGCCGATGAAGAACGAGAAGTTGCCCCATCCGGATAGAGTCTTGTCGTAGTTTCCCTATATACCCAAATTAGCCTCCTCCTCTCCTCTTTGTCTGCCATGACATGGAACGTACGAGAGTGTAGCTGGCAGAGTGTCGGCCTACGTCAGCCTTGACCGAGAGACTAATCATGGTTGCAATAATGGCGAGGAGGGTGAATGCAGCGCAAATGGTGTCGACCACGGGCAGCATCTTGTTTCCGTAGGCAACAACGAAGAAGGTAATGATACACATGGCATAGAATATCAAAAGCAACTGCCAGTCGGTCATGGTAAACTCGGGGTGGTACAGCGCCACGGTCGCTGCAATGAGCGACGCCATGCCAAAGTTGACGGAGAGCGTGATGGTCCAGTTTCCAATTAGCCATACCCATCCGGTCAGAAACGAAAAGGCGGTTCTCTTGGTAGGGCTCGCAAGCTGATATGCCCAGTAGTATGGCCCGGCCGAGGTGGGATACCTGGAGGCCAGCTCCGCTAGAGACATCACGACGCACTGGTCCAAAACGCACACAAAAAGCCATCCCACAAACATGGGGAGCTGACCTGAAAAAATAGTGAGCAAAAGTCTGCATGGTAAAAGGCGACATGGAAACAAACCTCCTCCATAGATGGCAGTGATGAGGGGCGAACCGAAGCCATAGGGGATCTGCGACTACGGATTAGTGGGACGAACACATGGTGGATATCTGTCGCGACCCACCGCAGCAATAGCAAGGGATTGAAACAGCAGAGTCAGCATTCCTCGATTTCGCTTCATCTCAGACGTGTAACCCAGCGCCTCAAGGCCATGGATATCGCTCGAGGCGCCGACCCCAATCTCGGGGGAGGGCGCGGTCGACGCCTCCGACTTCTTCTCGTCAGCCATGTCTCGGGGCGAGGCCAGCGGGCAGGACGGGATGGTATGTCACAGCTGGGGAATGGAGAGGTGACAGGCTAGTGAGCTTGGCCTTGTCTTGCGGGAAAAAAGGAAAAAATAAGAGTGTCACTACGCGGCCCTAAGGGCTCAGGGACTATATATGGCATTGGCATTGGTAGTGCGCGGGCGGCATTTGCCCTTGCGGCGCGCCTGATAAGCATAATGTCTGAGGTTGGCTCTGGCCGGTGAGCCCCCCTGAGAAACGTGCTGGGATCGAGAGACACTGACGACTGCTCGATCGAGATAAAAGATGACCCATTTCCCCCAGGGCAGCCGCATGGCCCCCGTGCATACATGGCCACAAGTGACCACGGCTTGGACGGGGCTAAACCGCATCGAGGCAAAATACCCCAGTCAGCGTCGATCGCCAAGTCGGGCGGGCTTGGCTAAAAAGCTTCGCCAGAGCTCCAAGAGGGGCCTCGTATGGAGCGAAAGCGATAATGTCACTGTTGGTGACTTTTTTTTGTTGTTGGTTGTTTGAAACAATGAGCGTCGCTGGGAGTCGGTGAAGCCTGACATGGCTTGACGGCGTTGGCTGTAGCTAGCTAGGAGGAAACGGGGCGTCGCGCTGTTGATCCAAGTGCGCAACGGCCAGAGTCACCGCCCGGGGGACCGCAACGTCTAATGTACAGACGTGTTCATCTTTGACGACTGCACAGTAAGCCAAGCGAAATGCGCCACGGAACATGTTCTCCAGCGGTGGGAGGCTACGCCAAGATACTCTGCCCGGACGAGGGTATCCAGGGCCAGGGCCACGCGCGGCTGGCTATTCTCGGACGAATAGGCTCAATCAAGATCGAGCCGGCGAAAGGCCAGCATCTGGGTCATTTGGACACGGGTTCCAGGCAAGCAGAGGGCTGTTCGTTTGGCGACGAATGCTGCTAGTGCATGGTTGTTGATGGGCTGTGGCTGATAGGACCTTATCTTGGTCAAAAAAGTTACTCAATCTGGTTAGGGCCAGCTCGGCAGCGCCCTCTCGGTGCGACGCATTCCTCGTGTCTGATAGGCCTGGGCAATTGCCTGTCAGGCGAGATCCAGTCTCGGATGTCACGGCACTCCCGTATCGCCGATAATGTTAGGAAACCCGCCCCCGAACGGGAATCAGCCAATTACCCCGCAAAGCCGAGTCAAAGGGCCCCATGCCTGTCTCATAGTGTTTGTGGCGACTGCGAGAGGCAGCAGGATAAATTGTTTGCATCAGGCTTTTGGACCAATGCCGTTTTTTTGAGTGTGTCAAGTGTATTTGCAACTAACAGGCAATTGGGTCGTGGGGAGCTTGGCATGCTTTCTGTCGCTCACATGCCAACAAAGGATCTTCAATGGTGTTTAGACGCCATCTGCCCTTGACAAAGCTCGGACCCATTGTACGACAGCCAACTTATCTATAGGATTTCCCTATCGGATATGACGCACGGTTCCTACCAACTAGGAAAATCGAACAACACGAGTCAAGGTTGACGGAGTGCAGCTGGACCTCGTAAGCTATGTGGTTAGGCGGCTGCACATGACTCTTCAATAACTAATCTAGTGGATGGAAATACTCGTTGGGAGCGGCGAAGGCGAGGTAACTGGGCGAATTGGGAAATTGTTACTATTTTCTGAAGCGTGTGAACTATGCCTATATTGTGTATGTGTTCGTGGTACCTGGGCAAATGAGGGGGGACTGCGGCGGCTGGGAACTATCCCGAATAAATGATCCCTAGTGAAATTATGTGGGAGTTGGGACGAAAAAGGAGTTGAGGATTCGATGTCTACATCTGATTCTTGGCTGACTATGAAGGCTGCAAGGTATTCTCTCTGGCCGAGTTGCTAGTAGGCTGTACAAATCACATCAATAGAAAGATCTATACTTTTTACCACGTCCGATGGTCAACCGCTGGATTAAAATGCAAGCCAATAACAGCAATACTTGCAATTGACTGTGCGGATAGCTATTACTGACCAGGGGGTTGCATGTCTTGCATGATATCAATAAGACCCCAAATAAATAATTTGATGTGGTTGGCTACTAACGTGCGCGCGGCGCCCAGATAGACGTACCTTAGTCATGCCAGGAAGGTCATGTAAACCTAGTACTGAGGTATGGGGATATGAGAGTTGACAACCTGCCTGCTGCATCTCTTTGGCCCACGGCTGTGACCCTGCCGTGTCATAATTGGAAGGATTGCAAAATGCCACTTGTTTTCGTGTTCTATCAATTGAAGATGGATGTTTGAAAGTTGGAACAGATCATATCTGCGCGGATATGACAAGGAAATACCCGCTAGGCTCGTGTTTTGGTTCCATATCGGGAACATCTATGTTGGCTCTTCATACTACACCCTCACGACGCAACATACCGCTTCATGAAAACATTCATCGAGTGCTAGGAAAAATAACTCCAAGACTTGTTAGGAAATGCCTCAAAAAAAGAATCATGTAATAGAAGGGATTTGCCGATCGTCGCCGACTCCACTAAACCCTCAAAACGTACTAAGCTGATTTCATCCGCCCGCCCCATTGACCACTTATTGTGTCTTAGGGCAGCAGAGATTGCCCTATTATCCATTATTATGATTTATACTATGGATTAATATCCACTATTGCAATTACCTACCCCTTAGCAAGCCTACTTGCGATCAAGCTCAATCTGCCGTATTATTGCCGCCCAGTAAAAGATTTATAAGTCATGGAATGGGGTGGAATTGAGATGACGATGAACCACACATTGAGCCTAACCAGAGGCAGGTGGTAACTCAAGGCAATGAAGACGCTAGTAGCTTGGGCTGCTGACGCGGGCATTACCAGAATAACAAATGAAATAATAACCTACTTATTGTATCCTGAGGTACGAGGGATTGCCTTATCTGTCGTTCTGATTGATGCTCTGCATTGATATTCATTATCGTGATGATAAAAATACATCCCAATAAAATAATAACTATAGACAGCTAGGTCAAAACAAACATCTTAAACGTAATGAGAATCAAATGGTAAAATGGCCACTCAAGATGGTAGCCTCGGAATCGGGCTAGAAATTATGAATTAAGACGAAACTGATGTACCAACCTAGTGTTGCAATCAGTGGCTCTTATCTAATTAAGTCTGGTGTTGAGACTGAGCCGACTGGTCGGCTGATATACTCTCCATCTAATCCTTGCTGACGCTGCTGTCTTCAGCCCCAAAAGTCATTTAACCAACAAGATGTTGCGACAAAAAGTTGCAGTGAGAACTAACAGTGTCCAACCCCCTTCTTGCCTATACCACCCTCAAGCTCATTGTCCATGGACTGTGTGCCGCCGCCACTAACAGGCTAATCACAATACAACAATGGAACAAGAGTATCTGGAGGAAACGTCGTCCTGCAATTATTTCTTGGAGACGCAATACTTGCCCTTGTCATAGAGTTGCCCGGGTGCTTTGCCCTCCTCCTCCTCGGAACAAACCCCCTCCCGCCATCTCAGCCCATCATCACGAAAAGCACCGCTCGAGCAAGCCAGGCTAATTTTACTTCCATCCTTATTCAGGCAGGGGTCTGCCCACCAAAGGGTCATAGCCGCTGCCAACCAAGGCCTTGAAAACCAATCCTTTGTTGCATTTGTGTTTATAATCGTATTTGTGTGTAGTTGAGCTACAGTGCCAGACAACGTTGTGAGGGCACACCTTCGCCTGGTGGCAAATCTCACCTAATTGTCTGAGTGCGAAGGAAGCGTGGCTGTCTTTCGTAGCAGCCCGGCCAGCGCCTCGTCCAGCGCATTGGCCAGCATCTTGATCAACTCGTCGACCGGCAGCTTTCTCAGCTCCTTGGCCAGCACCTTTCTCAGTTTGTCGACCGGCAACTTTCTCGACTCCTCGATCTTTCTCACCACCTTGGTCACTTGCTTGATCAACCCCTTGCTCCCCTCTTTTAGTATCCTTTTCAGCAGCTTGCTCAGCTCCTTGACCGGCAGCTCGCTCAGCTCATTGGCCAGCACCTTCCTCAGCTTCTCGACCGGCAACTTTCTGAACTCCTCGATCCTTTTCCGCACATTGAGCACCTCCTTGATCACCCCCTTGCTCCCATTTTTTAGCGTCCATTTTAGCAACTTGCTCAGCGCCCCCCGCCTATCCCTCCGCCTACCTCCGAGTTTACCTCCCTGTCTAGCCCGCCTGGCACCCTATCTTTCCAGTCTTTCCGGTGTGTCTGGTCTATCCCGTCTAGCACCCCACGTGTCCCGTGTGTCCCATCTGCGTATAAAGGAATTGCAGATATCGTGGCTACCGCCAGCCAACTCACAAGCAAGGCTGGTCTCATTGTAGAAAAGATGAGAGGGCAACAGTACTGTGTCGGGGCTCTAAACCGTCAAGCTTTTCAAGATGCGTGCGTTGCCCACAAAGGTAGACAGGCCCAGCCTCATATGCATAACTCCGAATAGTGCCCCAGAGCATAAATTTCGAGAGGTTGTGTTGAAATTGATGCAATCCGAGGTTGAGGCCACCTTAAAATATTCACAGGAACTGTCCCATTCAACACAATCACCTTATCTCAAAGTGTGATAGAGCTCCTTCAGTATTTATCCGATTAATGTTTTCTTTAGAGATCTATGTGCCAAGACTCATAGAAATGATGAAACCATGAATATTGAAGCCATAATCATATTACAACTAATTATAATCATACCAGGAATGTTTGGCGCAACGCACAATATCCAGACGCGAAAAGTGGTTGTTAGAAAGTGAAGAATTTGAACTGTCCAGGACAAAATTCAAAGTTGTTAAAGGCGATGTAAATAGAAGAGTTAGTGATAGGATCAATGTTAATTTGACGCAAAGAAATCGAGTGCGAGGAGCTAGCTCTACCGTGAGCATAAGACCTCCCTGAAAAATCGTCTATGCGCAGCAAAAGTTCAGTTACAAGACCGAGCTGGCCGCAACTGGATAACCGAACCTCCGAGCTAGAAGCGGCGGGAAATAATATGCTTTCGTTGAAGCTTATTCCTTGGCGGCCTCTCTTGTGTGGAATTCACTAAGAGATGGTCCAAAGTCCCTGACCCCACAAACCGTCCTCATAGGGATCCAAACCGAGTAGCTTAAAGGTCAATTGTTTCGATTCACCGCCTCTGGCATCTAGATACAGGGATCAGCCAGCAGAGCCGTTGGTTTAGGGAATTCCCAGATGCAGGATCCTAGATTGACCAATTGATGTAGCCACTGTAATGCTTGGCCCGCCGACAGCAACAGCCAATACCCAGGTCTGGATGGCGCCCAGAATGAAGGGTGGAGAAATCTGACTTCAGCCCTGTTAAATTGGGCACTCTGATGATAAATCAGAGATAGAGGAAGGTTACCAGATCTGCTGAAGTATAGATTGCATCGATTGGAAATTCAGTGAGAGCACAAAGTGATTGGTGGCAGAGTTAGATTAATTCTTGGCATTGCAACGTTCATTTTTTTTTTTTTACTTCCAATTGAGCCGAACTGGATGGGAGACTCGGGATCGAGGCGCAAATGGGATGGTGGGGCCATTTTCAATACGACATATCCAATTGATGATGGCCCAAGGCCCCATTTGAAGTTGGCCGGTACCCACACTGTCGGGGCTTCTGGCGAGGCTTACCTCATAAGATGCTCTGTGCTTGCAAAACTGCATCCACACGAGACCATGTCTGTGCGATAGAACAAGCCGCGGAACAAGGCTTTTCCCCATTGCCGGGGCGCGCTAGATTTGACACGGGCCAGCCTGGACGAGGCGAAAAGTTCGCTGGTACGTCGGAGAGTCATGCACTGCACCATCGGAGGGTTTGGCATTAAACTACACCGCGTTGCTTGCTTTTTCGGACCAGCATCTTCATCTCGCCCCTCCTTCTCGGCAAATCTGTCACAATGAGCACCACTACCACCAAGACTGCCAAGAAGTGGACCAGAGCCAAGGTCCCGCGCGTTAGGACCGGCTGCATCACTTGGTATGTGAAGACCCGCAATCGACCCATGGTCGCGCCGTTGTGCTAATGCTTCCTCCAGCAAGTGAGTCTTCGAGCGGGCTTCCTGTTGTCAAATTCCTTACTCTTCTAGGAAACGCCACATCAAATGTGATGAGCGAAAACCAAGCTGCCA
The DNA here is from genome assembly GCA_013406995.1 of Calonectria aciculata. Taxonomy (NCBI): domain Eukaryota; kingdom Fungi; phylum Ascomycota; class Sordariomycetes; order Hypocreales; family Nectriaceae; genus Calonectria; species Calonectria aciculata. The sequence continues at coordinate 55,831 of VTGE01000017.1, forward strand.
AAAGTGCGAGGAAGGGAAATGGATCTGCGATGGCTACGAATTGAATCCCACGCGCCGTCGGCCGAAGCCCAAAGCTCCTGATTCGCTTGATCTTTCTCTTGTGGGAGCACGGGAATGTATGCCTGCACGCATGCTGTTAACCCCCCACTTAACCCCCTACAGCTCTGACAGGCCAACCGAGATGGAACTTCTGTATCATGTGCGAACCTGTACGGTTCAGGACCTTGCATCATCATTGTGTCGAATGGACTTCTGGCAAATATATGCCCTGCCCCTTGGACACGCGAGTGGCCCGGTCAAATCTGCCATGTGCGCCCTGGGAAGCGCACACAAGTACTTCAAGAGTCGACAGTCGAAAAAGTCGGCTTACATGCTGCCTGCCAACTCCGAGCTGAACAAGAATTCGATCGAACAGTACAATCTGGCGATATCCCAGATAAACTCGCTCATGCAAACGCCGTCGAGACAAAATACTGAGACAATCTTAACATGCTGCATTATTTTTATGTGCATAGAGAATCTGCAAGGTCGTTATTCCGAATACATCAAGCACTTTCAGTCAGCAACGGCAATACTAACATCACTTCTTGACTTGCCGCAAGAGATACCGCCCTCGGAACCAGCATTATTTTCCCAGCTGAAAAAAATGAAGCCAAATGAGTTTTATACAACTGTCTCAGATTTGCTGTTTCGAGTCGGCCAGGATTTGTCAATCTACACTGGATCTGATGTGGTTGCTAAGTTGAACCTAGTTGTTCCTTTCAACCTCGATATTTCTTGTTCTGTTACACCATTTCCCACAACCATGGACGCAGAACAAGCCCTTTTTGACATTCTGAGAGCCTTTGATGCAGAGTCATATATTTACTCAGCGGAAAATTCCCTCCCACCTGTATCTCCACCGATCAGCACAACGGAATGGCTTAAATCGTACCCCTTTGCTCCCAGCGATGGCTCCGTCGAAATTACGAAGCTAAAACCGTACTTTGAGCATTGGAATGCTCGGTTCGATCTTTACAGGAAGCAGCTTGATGATACTAAAGTATCCAAGCAGGAGGCGCAGAGAGTGAAAGTGCTCGCGCTTACGCAAGGCGTATGGAGTGGTTTTGTCAAGAACGGAAATCTGATGGACAATTTCCAGAGAGAGGATGCTGAGGAAATGCTGCGTCGAGCAGAGTCTCTCGTCTCGGGGTATTCAGACACCACACCTATATTCCATTTCGATGGAGGCCTGGTCCCATCTATAATGGTCCTGTTCATATTATGCGAAGACTTGGACATTCTGAAACGATGCCCAGATATTTTGCGATCTGTTCATCGAAGAGAGGGTATTTGGAACACTTGCGAGATTGCGGATATTTTTGAAGCCGTTTTGCTTGCGAGGGAAAAAGTGCAATTCTCATGGCAAGACCTCCCGTGGCATATTCCTCAACTAGCTAAGTTTGCTACGTCCTTCGATATCCCAAATCTTGATATCGCGATGGAGGTGCTGTCGTTAGATGGATAATTTACTGGGAAACTGGTTTGGGTTGATAAAAATTGCGAAAGCGACTGAACATGGAGTCAATTGGGTGATAGAATATCGAATAGACGATGCACAAGGCTCAGTCAATCATTTACTCCAAGTGTCCCATCCAGCATCTTGTGCGACCAGTGACCTGATCATGGCGGCCTGACCGTTCCAAAGCCCGTCGGCAAACTCATTGAGGATGCTTACATCCGTGCGATTTTAGCGGGAGCTCGCTTTTTCTCGGTCGGGAAAAAGCAGATCTAAAAGTCCAAGGCGGTATGTTGGTGGCAGATTTGGGCCCGTGGTAACGGCTACCCCGCTTGCACCTGGGTTCTCGAAGCTCAATTTCGGGTTCCGCGGAACTTGCGGTGTCCGTAAATAATCGGGCAACTATCTACATACTGGTACCTTGGCGATTTCGTGATGGTCATAGTTTTGGCTAGTTCGGAGCTTTTCAAGTGTTTTGCCTAGTGATCACTTGGAAGAGATTATCATAACATCACTTTTGAAAGGAATTTCCCTGGTCCTATACCTCACCTCAATTGAAGCCCGATTCCTTTATTTCAGGGGCCTTCTCTTGATCTATATTTGTCAGTATACAAGAAGTCATAGCTCACACTGAGATTGGCTCTTGCAAGCAGTTGAGGTAGGTTAGCCCCTGCTGATACCGTTCACTCGCGTTTTATTGGGGGGAGCTAATATCATGGATAGTTTCTTGTTGTAGTGATGAGATAATTCAATGCACGTGATTTATTGTTGTGCTAATGCCTGCTCAAGGACCGAAGTTCAGCCTTGTCAGATGACTTCTGCCTGTTGTAAAAAACGTCGCGTTCTGGGTACTAGCGCGCAGCATTAGCCGATACCCCTTCTCCACCAACCTCGTTGTTTCAGCTCCGCAGGTTTCTGGAACCGACACGAAAGAATTCGGCGCGGCTGCATCGGCGACGTGAATATATACACAAACAGTCATGTCTGGCTTCTCTTATGAGCCAAGAGACGCAGATGATGCTCATTTAGTGGAGCATGACGATGCATGGCATGAGTTTGAGGAGGAAGAAGATCAAGTGTTCATGGGAAGTGGTATGTCAATATGCCTAGATAACCCAAATTCGGGAATTTAATGTACATATTATGTAGAGTTTAACTAAAATATACTAGCCCGAAACTATTTCTATAAAGGACAGGGTCGTCGGATTTCCCGGAGGCCCCTCGCTGTCTTTGCAGCACTTGATCAGGACCAGCTCTCAAGCCATACATTTGAGAAAAAGAGAAATGACCAGACCCAGTTATTACCACAGTTAGATGATCGTCTAGAACTTCCTGAATCCATCAGGGGGGGCAGTCAGTTTCCAGCTGATACGGCTGCTGCGTCTGGATTCATAAGCCAAAATGCACCTGGCGTTGGTTATAATCCCATATCCGATCCTTTGCCATCGGGAGATTTTACGAGATTCATAGAGATTCTACCGGGATCTCATCGGCCGCTTCGATGTCGTTTACATACGGCCAGGGTTTCAGATTGCGCCTTCAAGTATGAGGCCATCTCATTGCAAGTGGGCAATGATTCAGCGCTGGAGTCCGAGCAAATTTTATGCAATCAGACGGAAATAAGATGCCACAGAAACCTCTATCAAGCTCTTGAAAAACTTCGCAAACTCGATAAGTCTCGTTTGGTCTGGGCAGCTTCCTTGTGCATTGATCTCAACAATGTTCACGAGAGAAATCACCATGCTCAACTCTGTGCCTCAATATTTAAGAGTGCTCACAGGGTACTAGTTTTCTTAAACATGGATATGAATCATGACCCAAATCTTATGTTTGCGGGCATTTGCAAAGTGGTAAACACATGGAGGAGGCAGAGTGCATTAGAGGATCGTATTGAGAAAGCGGACTTTACCATCTTTGATGCACCAAGCATGCATAAAATGAAGCCAGTACCAAAGCCATGTCTATTGACAGCATCAGCAGCCTGGCTTCCGGCAATTCAGCTTTTTGAGAATGGCTGGTTCGGAAGCACCTGGTCTATCCAGGAAGTGTCCGTTGCCCGATCTGCCATGATAATAGCGGGCAAGAACCTCATATCTTTCGAATGGATCGGGCTTGCTGCTGGGATATTGAGAGAGAACTACGGCAGATTACCTGGGGGATGGCACCCTGATTGGACTCCTGGAAAGAGACCGGTGGTCAGCCCCGGGATCCTCTGCGCTTATTTCATGTATCGCATCTCGCTGTCCCAACAGATCTTTGACCGAATCAGGCCGACATTTCGGCAGCTACTATCCCTCAGCCAAGGATTCCAATGCAAATTTGAACACGACAGAATATATGGGTTGCTTGGAGCTCCGACGATCGATGGCATCTCCTCACACCTCATTCCTGATTACGCCCAGCCAGTTGCAAAAGTCAACTATGATGTCGCATGTCTCATTTTACGGGCATCAAAGTCACTGGATTTGTTGGCTGACATACACCAAAATCATGATATGCAAGGGCAAATGCTGGGAGGGCAAGGACTACCTGTCAAGAACCTGGTTTTGCAAGGTCCCTCGTGGGTTCCCCAGTGGCGCGATGAAGCGGCTGAAGCTATCCTACCGCTCCAATCATGCCCGGAATTCTCCACGGGAAATTATGCCCAAACGAATATACAAATAAGCCCCGACGGGTCAATTCTGGCTGCTCGTGGTACCATCATAGATGCAGTGACTGGTGGCCGCGATGCTTGCTTTGACCACTTTTGGCGAGGGAGAGATGAGGGCGGAGGACAATTCTGGCCCTCTGGTCAGAAGTCAAGATCGGAAGTGAGCCCACCTGACACTACCAACATCACCATGAGGGATCTTGAGGCGATGGCAATGACAGTGACAGGCGGCAAGGACTGGGTTGGGCTTCCCGTTTCAGACGTGAGCAAGCACGTGGCCGATTACGCACGATGCTTACTTCGAGGCGGGCTGCGGTGGTCCTTGAACTGGATTCGCGAGATCAAGGGCCGACAGCAAGTTGACAGAACTGGCGAGATCACGCCCGAAACGCTCGGAAGCCTGTCAGTGGGGGGGAATGCCGATCGAATTTTGGACGCTGCGGCCACTTTCTACTTTAGGCGTGCGCAGTTTGTCACGGCGCGAAACATCTGGGGGATAGCGCCTGATGCCACCCAGCATGGGGACTTGCTTTGCGTTTTCAATGGAGTTGGGGTGCCATACATGGTGCGATCTCGTCCCGACGGTCATTTATTCGTGGTCGGCGAGTGCTATGTCCATGACCTGATGCGCCGGGAGAGTATGGAGGAGATGATGGCTCGGCCAGGTACCAAGCAAGCTGGAACTTGGCTTAAGCTAGTGTAGGAAGGAAAGTAGTAATCCTTTATCACTGATTTGTCTTGTTGCTTATATTTTGATTGAATATGTAAAATGATACCAACGAAATCGACTGAACATTTGTTGTGACCTCCATTGTTAACCGAGATGTATTGATGGCTTCTTGATAATTTTGGAAGAAGGCATGATTCTCGGGCTGGATGCTTGGAACCGCTGATTCTGCATTCCATATTGGAAGTTTGATTGATGACGTCTCATCATCTGTTTAGCATTCCCTCGGTTCTCTATTTCGTCACGCTAACATTGCCGGTTGTATGGCTTGAAATTGCTTCCCCGCATCGCTCCCCACTCGCGTGCTGACGTTTGAATCGCCATTTGTCCAGCCTTTTTTTGATTTCTCATCATTCCGTGTGACTTAAATATTTCCATTATTCCGACATTCAAATTCCCATCCTTGAACAAAACTACCATCATTTATCAAAGACATATTCTCGACGTACAACACCCAAGCTCGATCCAACATGCCATTCTACGAAGTTTACCATTCTTGTGTATTGACCCAGGAACAAAAGCAGGCCCTTGCTACCTCGATAACGGATCTGCACTGCACCAAATTCACCACGCCATCTTTCTTTGTCCACATCCGGTTCATACAGCAGGACATTCATGAGGGGAATTATTTCATGGCCGGCAAACCACGCGCTACCAATTCCAACCGCATTCTTGGAATTGTGCGCACGTCCGCTACTCGCCCGATATCTGCGTTCGATGTTCTGGCCGACCAGATAGAGGATGCATGGTACAAAGCTGTGGGCATTACAGCACCAGCAAGCTCAGACACATGGGGAAGGGAGGACGAGGCGAAGAGACTCTTGTTGGTGACTTTCATCCCTATGGTGACCGTTAGAGAAGCAGGCATGGCTATTCCGCAAGCTGGCCAAGAAGGGAGCTGGCTCAATCAGCAGGTACCGTTCATGAAGGAGATGAGTCAGAAAGGTCTCACGGATTTCACCGAAATGCTGGATGAATTGGAGCAAAGAGATGATTTGAAGAAGGCGATGAAGGATTGCTAGATTGTCACTTGATCAACTCATGCGTGTCTACAGACATCAACAGAAATCCACTTCTCATTTCGCTATAGCATGTCAAACTTCACCCAACACTTTCCACCCCTCGGCGAGATCAGAGTGTAATTTTCCAGTTCCATATCCTTGCTTGTCATAGATTCATGAAGAATGGCACGACGGAAAGTGTGAAAAAACGCAGCCGTCACCATTCTAAGCTCCATGTAGGCCAGATGAATGCCGATGCAAACTAAAATAAGTAAGTCAATATGGATGAACATCGTTGCGATGTTGACTGAAAACTTACTCCGGGGTCCTCCTCCAAATGGAATATAGGCATCTTGCATTTCTGCCGAAGGCTTCAACCATCTATCAGGATTGAACCTATGGTAGGTCAATAGGTGAATTCACAAATCGGGATATTTAGTAACTTACAAATCAGGGTTTGGGAAGATCTCTGAGAGCCTATGTAAGGAGTATGCCTGAGAAAGCACTGTGGCAGTATCGGGGAGATAGTATCCCTCCACATCCCAGCCACCTTGGGGGATGTCCCGCGAATGAGAGCCTGATGCAGCGCCATACATTCTTAAAGCCTCCTGGACGACACACGGAAGGTACTTAAGTTTCGCCAAGTCCTTATCCGAGAATATATCCGGAAGAGTGGCAACTTCGGCTTCTAGCCGAGCCTGAATCTTTGGGTTCTTGAGCACGGACCAGACAAGATATGTCAGGGTATTGGAGGTTGTGTCGGTACCGGTGACCATGAGTTCGCCAGCTTCCTCTTGCATCTCAGTGTCTGTCAACGAGTTTTCGGCATCTTTGGGGTTCATAATCTTTTCGAAAAAGATGGGAGCGTTCAGCGCTCCAGATTGCTGAGCGAGTTGCAAGCGGTGGATAGACTCCTTTCCGTAGCGCATGATTCTCTCTCCCCGCTGGGCGAACTCTTTTACTTGAGGTAAGGGAAGGTAGAGCATCCAGTCAAGGAGTGGGGCGAGTTCAATACGCTTATGAACCGTTGGCATAATTGCTTGCAGATCTAGCACGTACTGGCTTTTCTTCGTGATGTTAGCCTGGGTTCTGAATTTGCACTTGCATCTGGGTTCGACTGACTCGTTCTTGCTCCAGCATCCTAAATGAACTACCAAATGACAAGTCACCAATGATGTCTGTGGCCATCAGGCTGAACCATTTATGGATATCCGCGTATCCGAGCGAATGGTATTCCTTCTTCATCTTCTCCATCGCCAAGTCGATCTTGGCCTGGATCAAAGGTTCAAAGTTGGGAAGAGACGAGTTCGAAAGAGGATGTGCCAAGAGTCGACGACGCCGCGAGTGCCTCTCTCTATCTCGCATACCCAGCATTCCGGGGCCGGTTTTGTCATACCACGCCGACTTTCCAAATCCTCCGGCGACCTTTTGCATGTATCTTACAGCCTCTGGGCTATTAATACCGACTTCGTCTGGGCTGACGCGAACAATGGGGCCTGAGTGAATAGAATAATTAAATTATGAATAATATTAAAGCCGTGGATTTGGGTCGTTTTATTACCGTATTTAGTAAATAAAGAGTGAAGGTATTGAATACGGTTTCCAGACAGAGTGTGGTACTTCAGTACAAGGTTGGTCCATCGTGCGATCCTTGGACCTGGGATTCTGGCCAAAGGCCCTGTGCAGGCAACTTTTAGTCTCCATACAAACTAAACATTATTATACGTAAGCAAGAGCTGTCTGTTTAGTTGGGACTGATTTTCCATACCATGAAAAAAAGAAGGGCCCCTGCTATGACATAGCTGATACTCATTGAGCCTTTGACAGGTAACGCCATGGAAGCCATGGTGAACTGGACAGAGTAAGGAAGGATAGATAATTTTAGCCCAATCTAGATCTTAGGCATGCGTACGCCTCTTATATATTCGGGCTATTCCCGTCCTGTCCCGTATTGCGTTTCGGGTTCCAGATCGTGGCACCCGATCGCGGCCCCACACAACCGACACTATGCAGATCGTTGGACCATGCCGAGCTAGGCATTCAAGACTTGATTTGGTATAAATATCTCTTCTACAGACAATGTGAATTTGAAATATTGCCCCGGAGTACTCAGCTCTCTAATGGCACGCGTTAAAGTATGGCACTGGCCTTTTTTCCTCCTTGGAAACACTGGTTTGATCAGAGGACAGAAACTTCGACTCATCGTGTTACGTCGTGAATTATTGGCTTTGGCGCGAAGGACTTAGCCCGGTGTTGAATTTATTTCCATCGGGGGAGGTCTTCAAAGCTAAGCACATGTACGGGGTGACCAAGCCCGAGATGATAGTTGTCGGCTCCTCCACCGGCATTTAGTGTCCTGGGTACCACAACGCCGTGTGGAACGGGACTAACGTACACCTAAGAGAGAATGGTTTTTATCATTCCTACCAAAATTGCCATTAGGGTCCACGCTAGGGGGCTGTCCCGTATCCGAGACAGATGAGCTAAACGATACATGGTTTGCAGAAATCATCTTCACTGCTTTGAATGGTTTTCCATGAACATGGGGCATTGACCCCACTAAGACGCCTAAATCCCCGCACATGGCTTTAGAGGCTGCCAGTGAGGGAACGCCTGCGCCCCCTGGAAATCCCCATGAGGAACGGCGAGTCCAGTGCTAGACATAGGTTTCTTCCGCTTCCGAGAGCAATAGGCATATGTTTTGAAGCTGTCGCCTTGCGCTGGCCAAAGTTCGCACTCATCGCCGCCCTTGGCATTCTTGGCAATGGAGAGTCATGTGATCGATGACGAAATTCGCTCGCTAGCGTGCTTCAAATTGCTCTCCGCTTGTTCGCGCGAGCGATAGGCCCCAGGCTTTAGCATCAACGCTCCGCGAGACTTCATCATGGAGGCTGCTTCGCTCCCATACCACGAGCCAGGCATCGTGACAATTCTCACGCAGGCCTCATTTATTCTGCTCTTGAATGTCGGCAACTTCTTTCTTGACCACAGCTTGTACTGCGGCCTTATCGGCCAGATATTTTTGGGCGTAGCCTGGGGGACGCCCGGAGCCAAATGGTTGGGCGAAGAAGCAGAACGTGTCATTGTCCAACTAGGCTACCTAGGACTATTGCTGATAGTTTACGAGGGTAAGAAGGACCATTTTGTATCGCTAGCCCCGTGAGATAATGCTGACCGCTTTCCCAGGTGGCCTGTCTACGTCTCTGAGGGCTCTCAAGGCAAACCTTCTCTTGTCGGCTGGTGTGGCCGTCACTGGTATTGGCTTGCCGATGGGCTTGTCTTTCGTCTTACAAAAGTTGACTGGAGCGACTCCACTTCAATGTTTCGCGGCTGGTGCTGCACTATGCTCGACAAGCCTGGGCACAACATTCACAGTGCTTGGTGCCAGTGGCCTCATGACGTCTCGACTTGGCGTGGTGCTCACCAGCGCTGCAATGATGGATGATGTAATTGGCCTCGTAATGGTTCAAATTATTTCTAATCTGGGCACAAATAGCACAAACATCAGTGCTGGAACTGTCGTGAGGCCAATTCTTGTCTCGCTTGGCTTTGCCATTGGTGCACCTCTGGTTTGCAGATTTCTGGTCCAGCCATTCACTCTCTTTTTGAACGCAAAACGAGTCAGTCGTCCACAGGGATTCATGAACAAAATACTAGCAAAGGGTGGAGTAGTGTGGTGTATTCACACTCTCATTCTTCTTGGTTGCATTACTGCATCATCGTATGCCGGAACCTCCAATCTTTTTGCTGCATACATTGCTGGTGCAGCAACCAGCTGGTGGGATGTAGAGGTACCCCATCCAGTTTTCCCGTTGAATGAAACATCTGCTCGGGAGCAAAATGATAACCAAGATGTGCCCGTTGAGGCATCTGAACAATCAAGACAACATGTTACCCGAGAACCGAAGTTTTCCGGCATGCTCACCTTTGAAAAGTATTATTTGCAGCCATTGAACCGGGTGCTAAGGCCTTTTTTCTTTGTAAGTGCCAACATGCATGTAGGCAATGACCTTCCTAACGATTCCAGGCGTCCATTGGTTTTTCAATTCCAATTTCCAAAATGTTCAACGGCCAAATTGTTTGGAAGGGTCTTGTATATACCGTTCTCATGACAATTGGTAAATTGTTTTGTGGAGCATGGCTCCTTCGCCTCCCAACCACACCGGGCATCGCAATTCTATCCCGCAAGCTCTCCAAGCTCAAGATGGCTCATTTTTGGGGCAAAGCACAAAAGCAGCCAAACGCAGCGCCAAATACAAGTGGCAGCCCCACGAATCAAACTTCGGAAGCATTGCCACCTTCTCAGCCGGGTCAGGATTCTACGGTACGAGCGGCCGCTCGGCACTCGAACCCATCAAGCAACAGGCCAATTTCATTGTACCCTGCTTCTATTCTGGGCTGTGCCATGACTGCTCGTGGCGAGATTGGGTTCTTGATCTCGTCAATCGCTGAGAGCAACGGGACGTTCTCGTCTGGACACACCAACAGCAGCGGCAGTTCAGACATCTTTCTCATTGTGACGTGGGCTATTATGCTGTGCACCATTATCGGTCCTCTAGCAGTAGGTATTGCTGTAAGAAGAGTCAAACAACTACAGAATGGTGTTGTGAAGGATGATCGTCATATTCGGGAGGATGTCCTTGGAATTTGGGGTATATCTTGAGGAATCTCGAACACCCTGTTGGTGCAGTGTGGATCTAAGCTAAATATCCGGTGGGTATTTTGCATTATTCAAAGCCAATATTCATCATGAGTGCCTTCCTCAGCGCATTACATCATAAAGCCACGAAACTAACCCTGTTAATGTTCAACGTAACCCGCAACGGATGATTGCTCCTTCGCCTTTTGCATCTGATCGGTATAAGTCCTCCCAGCCTTGAACCACCATGCCCCGACAAGAATGAGGAGCCCGCCAACTACAACGCAGGTGTAGTTCATGTTCTGGGCCGTCACAGGCATGTAATAAGGGAATGAGAAAAATATAATTGCAAAAGTGAGCCAGCACACGGTGATTGTGTTGACGATAGGTCCCCAAGTGGGCCCCATATGAAAAGTGCCCCGGTGCATATTCTTGCGACCGGTAAGCAAGTTGGTGACAATCGGAATGAAGTACGAAATGTTGTTAACGGTGACCGCCGTTCCGAGAAGAGAATTGAATGCAGTAGTAGAACCTAGGTAGAGGCAACCGAGGATAGCCATTACAACTGTGACAGCGATCTGCGAATATAGGGGAATGTTTAATCGTGGGTGAACCTTTGACCAACTGAAATTTAGTTAGCGCAATTCTCCAAACAAATTATACAATCTGTTACTTACACCCTGGAGAAGGGGATTGCCCCATCTCGAGAAAATGCCCAGAACACACGGCCAGTGCTCAGCTGCGAACTGATCACGCAGGGACCAAGGGCGATGAAAAGAATAAACGTGAGACCAAAGGCACCCCCCACACTCTGCGTGGCTTGGTGAAATAATTCTACCAAAGGCATGCCAGTGTTGCTCGTAGACAGGGCATCAAAGTCTTGAATAGAGAACATTAGGCTGGTGAGATACGTAATGCCGGTGAAAAAAGCAATTGTAAGGGTAATGGCGATTGCAAGTGGCGCATTCCGCGAGGGCTTTTCAGACTCGGTCAGCTTCTTTCACATTGAAGCGGAGCAATGAATGACTTACATTTGGCATCTCCTCAGTGATGTGTGTGATCCCATCGAGTCCACCAAGACTGTACAAAGGATTCACGAGACCAGTGATGAAGCAAATAGGCTGATTCTTCCAGCCCGTGTTGTTAATCCAGGTTTTGAATACAAAATCGGCACTGCGATAACTGGGCGCACAGGCGACAACGGTAACGAGCACAACAAGCCAGCCGATCTGGAGATAGAACAGCGAAAACTGGTTAAGGGCTGGGATTATTTTGTTTCCAAACATGACAATGCCTGCCGTGAGCAGGTTGAGACCCTGGTAAACCACAAAGGTCTGCCATGTCTTGATGGCGAGATCATCAATGTACAGGGCGACTAGCGCCATTAGAATCTGCGCGTAAATCACATTGGTCGAAGCGGTGGTGAAAATCCCTATGTGTCGCCGTTAGCCTCGGGTTATCCGAGAAAAAAAAGGGACAAAGTTATGCTTCCTTACAGCCAAGCACGCTAAACCAGCCAGTGAAGAAACTTAGGACACCAGTCATTCGCCGAGGCGCTACAGCGGCGATCCAGTGGTACATGCCACCCGATGTCGGATACGACGAGACAAACTCGGCCAGCGACGCTCCGAGGAAACATTGCAAAAATGTTACGAGAATAAAACCGTAAATGACGGCGCCGGGGCCGCCAGCGCCAATTTCTGTGATGAGGCCAAGACCTAACCCGGTCCACGAGATGGTTGTGGTGGAGGCGAGACCAATCAAGCTCAGGATGCTAAAGTGCCGCTTGAGTTCCTGGGCGTGGCCTGGGGGGGATCAAAACGGCATTAGTTAACCTTGTTCAAACGTTGGGGCTTTCCCATGCGTGTGCGTGTGATGAAAGACAAGGGGAAAAAAGGCTCACCCATTTGTGCGAGTCGCAACTCATCGGCATTCAACTCGGCCTTCCCCTCCACCATGTTTCCTTTCTCGTTGGGTGATGAACTCATGCTTCCCGGCAGCAACGCAAGCAACACTCTGTGAGACGCACTGGCAAACACTCGCGTGAGCTCAGACTGCCGAGTCTTACCCCGCCGAGAAGCACGGATCCCCTATATAAGAGGAATCACTGCATCAGGCCTGTCTTCCGATAGTGGCCGGGTCACCTCCACTATCGCATCCCTGGCCGATAGCCCGGTGCTGCACCGCAAGCAGCTTGGGAAGAGCACCTGATCTGCTGAAGCGAAGCCAGTGACAGCGCTATCACGTCCTGGTCGCATGGTCACGATTGTTATCTAGCCCTTCGCGGGTATCCGCACTTTGGTGCGGGGAAATGATCCATGTAGGACAATCCCGTCCGGTAAACCCGGTCCGAAATTAAGAAGTAACCTGAGCCTTTAATTTGCCGGCAATCACCGTCCATCACGAGAGCACAACTGTGGACGTTACGCACGCAGTTCGCTTCTTTATTATGGGTCTGGCTCGAAGCTATACTATGTATGCAGCAAGGCCAAGCTGCAGCATCATGGGTGGTTTGTCGGCGCAGGACGGTTTGAGGCAACGGGGCCGACGAATAGCCACGCGCGGCCCCAACAAGCACCCGGATCGAGACATGCAATCGCGAAACCTAATAAGACATTTAAATTAGACTGAAAACATCTCTGGGGCAGTTTCAACGTGTTCCCGTCGTTCAAATCTCTTCTCCGCGATAATAGATTTCTTGCAAACAGCAATGATGCGGTTTTTTGGCCTCGCCGCTCTGCGGGTCCTGCCCTTGTCTGGCCTAGTCGCTGGGTCCTATGTTGGATCCATGTCGTCTGGTGCCAAGGAAATGTTCACAAAGTCCATGGACTGGATGGATCTCTTTTACGACTCAGATGCGGGCTACCTCTACGACTTCAGCGCTGCCACGGCTCTCAGGCACGAAACCCGCAGCTCGGTTTGGTATGCTCTGGGTCTACTTGCACGAGACGAAGGCAATGATGTCGCCGAGGCAGAAAAGATTATTCAAAATGTAATCTCTGCCCAGTTCAAGGTCGAATCGGAAGAGTGGTGAGTTGCATGAATCCGATGGAGGGTTGCATCCGAGATCGTCTGCTAAAGCATATTTCGTATAGGTATGGTGATTATCAGAAGGAGCCGGAAGAGCCCTATGTTGGCTCACCGGCATATCCCGCAGATATCTACAATTCCTGGGATCCCAACTGGCGAGGTTTCGTCGGCACGACACTGATCCTGGCTATGGAGGAGTTTTCTGATCTCCTGTCCTCCTCAACTCAAACTCTCATCTTGGCGTCTCTCTACAATGCCACCGTTGGTGACTCGTACAGATTTGGCCACCTTGATGTAACCCAAGATAACCTTTACCCGGCCTACAGCAACCCGGTAAGATTCCAACAACTTTAAAACAACCGAATCAACGTCACTAAACATCCATGTCTGCAGGCCATTATGCGAGCCTTTGTGTCGGGCTGGACTGGTCGACGACTCAAGGAGTCGAACATGACCCAGGCAGGCGAGAACTATGCTAATGAAATTCTTGCCCTATTTGATGAAGAAAACACTCTTTCGGAATTCAACTCGGGCACTTACACCGGTGTCTCCCTCTTTGGCCTTGTCTTGTGGAGCAAGTATCTCCCCGAAAGCTCCGTTATGACACAGAACGGACCTCGCATGCTCGAGCATACCTGGGAAGCTATCTATGCCTTGTGGCACCCCGGTATGAGGAACATGGCTGGTCCCTGGGATCGTTCATACGGATATGACATGAACCGATACCTTAGTCTGATGGCGCTGTGGTTCTGGCCCTTGATTGGACGGGAAAACGCCGGCCTGATCTCAGAGGTTAGTCACTGCATCCTTCGGTCATTCGAATAGGAAGACTGGCATGCTAACATGATTGATTTTCAATAGCCCGAGGTCATGTCCCATGCGGCCGATTTTGCGTGGGCGCCATTGTTTGCTATCTTGGCTGATAAGCACAAGAGTTTGATTCCTACTGAAATCCTCAACAACTTGACAACTTTCCAGGGTGAACACACCTTCTCAACATCCACGAGGTCGCCGCCCTTTGACAATGCCCGACGAAACTTCACGACTTGGCTCTCTGACAAGATCACCATTGGAGCAGAGTCGTTTGACGAAATTGTTGTTGGAGGCCCTGCCAGATCTCAGGAAGCCTTCAACCCTGCTGTCATCCAATGGGATACAGGCAACGAGATTTCCTTCATCTCCGTGAGTACTTTGGAATTCATTGAATCGGAATATATGCGGTGGCTTCCTTAGCTAACACGACACTTCCTAGCTTTACCCTACTGAAATGGCTCTTGACGTGAATGTCAGCGCCAACAGCCTGACGCTCTCGTATCCATATGGCAACTCAAGTTCCATCTTCACTCTTGTTGTGGGAACTTTCGCAAAGATGCGCACCGTTTCCAGCTGGGATGACGTGCAAGGCCTCAAGGTCGCCGTGTCTGGAAACGTCAACCCGACCTACGGGCTTTCCTTTGGTGGTTCCAATGGCGGTGCCGATTCCACGCTTCGGGACTTTGAGTTTTGGAACTTTACCTACACGATGCCCTCCAACTTTTCCGGCGTCCCCACGGTGACGCTAGATCTAGAATTACTAGACTAATCGTACTTCTTCTAGAAGATAGGCCGATTATCAGATGGATGTTTAGACAACCACACGGTTCTACAGAAGTAACTCAATTAATAATTGAATAAAGCAATAATTTTACGAATCGTGCGTTTTTGTGACTTGGATACCTGACTGTAGTGGGTAAATGGTTCTACTACTCGGAACTCACAACTTTTAGACTCAATTCAGCATCATGTTGTAGTTCTAGGTGACGGATCTGTCAAGTTGGCTACGGAATATTTTCCATACCGCCTAATTCAAGAGCCCATGTCTAGATCACGTACACTAGCCCATTCTGTGAGCGCGAGCCAGTGAGCTGCCCGAAACGGCAATGTAACCGGAGGACCCATGATAAGCCCATCTGGCCGGCAAAAACGGTCCGAATAAACCCACGTATCAGTGAATCGGCGCTCTTTCACCCGGTAAACCCGGCGAAAATGGCTATTTAGCCGGGCCAGCTCCCGGGAATTCCCTGCTCACCCCGCGAACCTTGATGTGACGATCCGGGGAATGGGTTTCGGATAGAGAATGCCCGCCAGCGTGGTTCCACTTTCCCCTGCACATCGCAGCATGATTGCTGTGATTAATATTTCTTCCATTTTTGCTGATATGCGAATGAACACCGGGTGGGATGAAGGCAGATTGTACCTGACTGGTGATTTCAACCCTTCTCTTAATCCGTTTGATTAATGATCAAGGAAGCCCGGAGGATGTCAGCGAATGCTACTGCAAATCTTGCTGATTTCGGGAAAAGAACCTTGCGGCCCTCCAGTGTAAAGGTGACAAAAGAGGACATCCGCGACGTACTGTCATTGTATGCCAAAAAAGCGCTCTCTAACGGGATGTGGGAAAAGGAGATGGCTCTATTGGACGGAACTACTTCTCTGACTAGATACAACTAGCCGTTTCCTTGGCCTAATTTAAGTCGCAGGTTCTATCCAATCAAAGCACCCCCCGAGTTCCAGAAATCAAAATACATTGCGTCATCAGATATCATATTATTGCACACTATCTTTATGCATAATCCTGCAGGAACAAGCCGTACTCTTGGAGAGCTTTCCACCCCAGTGTTTCTTCAAGCTCCACTCTGCCGCCATTGGTGTCGAGAAGGCCAGTTGTCCCGTCCAAGTCTGGAAGTATGCGGCCCTGGTTCTCCGGTACCAGCCCTAAAAGTCTCGGGTCGTGTATGATCTTTTGCAAGGGGGGTACAATCCCGTCGCTGATGTTTGCCCCGCCGAATATGGAACTATTATCTATGAAAACACCAAAATCAACTGCCTGAGAGGAAGGTTTAGAACAGCCGAGAAGTGGTTCTGGTTGCTCTTTGATGGGATCCATAGCTTTTAGGTGGTTATCATGGCGAGAACCTGTTGGTGACATAGTATCGGTGGTCATGAAAGATGAATCAATGGAACTGTTGACACTCGTTGGTCCAAATTTCTCGGCTTGCTGCACAACCGCACTGTCCAAAATTGGCCCAACTGGGATCCTTTGCTGCTGCGGTGGCCAAGCGCTATTGCTTGTGGAATATGTGCTTGGCGCGACGGGTTGCTCAGCTCCTGTGCGCATGGAAGATCTTCTTGGATGGTTGGTGCGATAATGTTCGAATATCAAATCCATCCCTTGTTGAAAACACTGCTGCAGTTGCTCCTTTGGGATTCCGGCCTTGGCGATGTGTCCACTTGCCTGCATTGCCTCGAGGAGAATTTTTCCTCCTTTTTGTTGCACAAATTCCCTTATCTGGCAAAATTCGTCCGATTCGTCCAAGTCAAGGTAAATCGAACGAGGATGTTTGCACGTCGGGAACACAATATCCCACATACTGAACCACTGCTCCTCAACGGAACCCTCTACCCTTTTAGAAAGTTGTTTGGCTTGATACGTCGAGATGCCATCTAGCTTTGACGATGTGGTATGCTCGCAAGACCTTTGATTTATATGCTGGTCAAACAGCAACTCGTTTGTAAATATGTTGAGGCATATTTGGCAATAAAAGTCTGGGGTGTGGCATCTTTGCAGGTGCTGCTTGATGTAACTTATCTTTCCCAACCTTTTCTTTAGACATGCACGATATTTGTACGGATCTGCCTTCCCGAATGGACAAGCCAAGGGCTTTTGTTCTCTGAGATCCTTGATCTGATGCCCCCTATGTCGCTTAGGTTGCCGACCCTCTAGGTCGCCATCATCACTGCTGTCACTGTTGTGGAGAACATTTCGTTGTCGTTTCTGTCTTTTTTGCGAAGACTGTCTATTTTCGACATTTGGGGTCTGATTTGAGTGACTTCTGGCATGGTTGTTCTGTCGCCCGTATTCATATCCTGGCTTCCCTTCGCCCTCGACGAGTGACGACAAGTGGCAAACTTCCTGTTTTGACATATGGTATCGCAATCCGCCGTGTTCCTGAAAATCTCCACCTTCAGACTTGGAAGGTTCCGGGGTAAAACCTGGACGCAGCATGCCGATCAGACGGTGTAATGTGGACGAAATACCCCCGACAGCAGCCATGATTATTCCCACGTAACAGAGACAAAACCCAAAGTCGCCCCGAGCGAGAATGTGGGGGGAGGGGGATTCCCTGCCACAGAGAGGTTGTGGGTGCCGATAGATTATAGACTGGTCAAAATAAATATAATCGAGATGATAAGCCTCGGGATAGCTAAGATTATTAACAGAGCGAGAAAAACACACAAGAGCAACGTCTGGAGGTCGTAACAAGGAATTTCCGATCGCGTCTTCTTGTTTCAAGAAGAATACCGAACGGATTTTCGCAGGTTTGAGGGGGGAAGCCTATCAAAATATTGGGAATAACTAGTCTATGAAGTCAACCTCCTCATCTCCTGATCTTCTTTCGTCTCACCTGATTTTCTTTTTCGACTCATGCGATGGTTGCGACTCACATTACATTGCGTCTACCTTAGTTGGGCAAGGACACAGCTTGGCGGCCAATAGGAGAATACTCGGGTCTTGAGGGTGCAGCAAGCGCGTGTAGTTTTGAGCCCAAAAGAGCCCTAAAACGCATTGTGTGGGCTGATCGAGTTTGCTGGTCCAAGGCCAGATAAGAGGCCATGAGCAGGCAGCGATGAGGCAACCAGGCGAGGGTCACAACCCTCTTTGGATGATATCTGGGCCTTTCACGATTGATTCTCGAAATATCATTTTAGGATGCCCTCTAAATTCAACCAAAAAACCCACCCACCTGTAAAGATATTCAACTTCCCTCTAATTTTACCTCTAGGGTAGAGTTCCATTTGAATGTAGACCAAACCACAACCTCTTTGCCGTCCTTGGTCACCAAGTGTATGGTTCGCTCGTGCGATGTCAGCTTCTGAAAAAAAGACCTGAAATCATTACGCATTCACCAGGCTTTCTAGGGTCTACTCGAAACACATTGTGGTAAGTAATCCACACACACTTGGACACTCAAAACATCAAATAAAACTTAACAAAGGCGCCTAATAAATGCACAGCCTGCAAACTTCATAATTCCCAGTGCCACGTACAGACAGTTACTATATTGAGCTTACAATAAATTGGTTCGTATACGTAAATACACAGTAAGACGCCACTTTGCATACACGCCAATCAGATACCAACAACAGTCAAATACGTCATCGAGGATCACTCATGTTGATCACATCCTCAATCCACTCCCGCACTGTGGAAAATCCTAGTGGGGAGATGAAATTCATTTTTATTTATCCGGGTCATATCCACGCAGCCTTTCTGCCATAAGCAATGATCTCCCCGCCCAAGGGGCGATGCGACTTGAGCGATGAAGGGTTCTCACGGGGCAATTGCCTTGCCTCGCTATCACCGAACCAGGGTAGAAGTATGCTGACAGTTGGGAAGATCCCATTTCCGGCATGCACTATTGTGCCTGTCTAAACGGGGATTTATGGAAGAATGTGGTGGTTTAGGATCGATGACTGCAAGAGCAACTCACGGAATCACACCACCGCATGGCGCCACAGATGTGGGCCACGCCACAGCCTGTAGTACCGTCGGTTCGACGATCCGTGGATGCCGATTGCCGGCCAAGACTAATTCAGGGGAGCACCGAGCCAGGCGTGGGTTACATTCTGGTCTCAATTGATGTAACTTGGACGGTGGCATGTTGGTTGGGCGTTTGCCGCAATTCATCTCATCCTATGCATCTCTGCCATGCTCTAAGATGAGATGCGTTTCAAATAGTTGGCGTGATAGACCGCCAAGCTTTGTTTCACTTGCTCGATCAGGCACAAGGGGACCTTTCCCCGATGTTGAGTTAACTCTGTTGCAGCCTAGCGCCAGTTTCAAGACCCCGCGGAAGCCTTCCTGGGCCTAGCGAGGAGCGTCAAGGTTGCCGCTCAAGGTGCCAAGGTTCGGACATACATGGAAATTGTTCGGGCGGGGAGGAGACAAAACCTGGGGATTTCGCATTCTGCACGTTGAGGAGAGTACGGATAGACTTCGCGAGTATGCTTGCAATTTCAATTTCAAAATTGTTGGGCCGCGAGCGGCACTCTGCAGCTTCGGAGATTTCCTCCTTCGCGGGCTAGTTATCGGTGGTTTCCCTCTTTCGCCCGGGACGAGCCAGGGGAAAGAAATTCGTCCTCTTCTAAGCTTACACAAGACGTGGTTCGAAAAGGACGGGCCGGGCGCTTGTTGCGGTTTACCTCATCGGCAGTGGCTTTGCAAATACGATACGAGGCAGAACGGCCTAATAATAAGAAAAAAAGTGGTGAATCGAGGCTTTGCAACCGCGTTCACGTTGGTTCGAGTTGGTTGATGCAGGGTCTTTTTCGCAGGGTGACGACGCCTCTAGCTAATTAACTTCCCATGAGATGAACGGCCCCACCACAACAGCGACGCAGGGCTAGCTGGTGGGTGGTGGACCATATAGCAGGTTCGGTGTTATGTCCCTGCTAAGGGTAAGGGGGGGGGGCCCTTAACTTTTGGCTTTAGCGGTCGATAGTCAACACGAAAGCAGTAATCAAGTGCGCTGCTGAAGATTCATGCCTCCACGTCAGCGCAACGCTCAGCGCTGGTTGCGCCGCGGGCCGTGCTGGGTTCCCCTGTCTTGGCCAGTGTACTGGGCGCGAAAAAAGTTTAAAGCACCAGCTGATGGATGGAGATTAGGGACCCAGGGCGGTGTGGTGGGTGCTGAGGCTGAGGGGCCTGTCTGAGATTGCCCTGCAGCGGGTTCCCAGGGCGCTGTAAGTGAGAGAGCCCCCCCATTTTGGTGGTGTTGCCGAGTACCGAGACCAAATTTTGATATTCGGATCGGGGGACCGAGGCAGAAAATACAGGGAGGTGGACTCGCGTCCCGTCGTTCGCAGGGCCGAGACGGACGATAAACCCATGGTCACGGCGGAGTAGGCATCCGAGGCCTTAATTGAGCGTGCCTACACTGCAGAGGAAAGCGTGAGCGCCCTGCAGGTGGGAAAAACAGCTCATATGATTTTTTTCCCCCTCGCATGGGTTGATGTGGTGTCTCAATATTTTTGCGGGTGACGACGCTCGGGTGCGACTAGTCCCTACTTGGCCGGCGTGCTAGTTCAAGTGAGGGATGTGAAATGTTCGACCTGGAAGGTGCCAGCACACAGACGATAGAAGAAAGAAAAACGAGGCTGTGAGGCTTATGCCAGACAGCAGCGCGCAGAACACGGCTGCATGAAGCGCTTGCTCCTCTCCCTCGGGACTCAGCCGTCTCATCCCCGCCTAAGAAAAAAAAACATAAGCATCATCCATCATCATGGGCATCCAAACCAGCACGGATGGCCCTGGGCCGCAATGTTTTAGCTCCACACCCGTGCCAAGCCTGGCACTGAGGCTTGGCAATGACGTGTTCGGTTAGACTGGTCGTCCCCTCTTGCTGGGCAATCCCGGGGCCGCCAATAGTCAACCTTATTCTGGGCCTGCGAAAGGGGAGCTTGGCAGGGAGGGACGCTGGGCCAGCAGGTGATGGGGTGGCAAATTGAAACAAGGCTTTTGTGGTCTTCCCTCCCTCAGTACATACAGTAGCACGTACACACACACGCACACACTGTGAAATAGCCTGATAGCCTGAACCAGCAACTAGCAACCAGCAACCAGCGCCCAGAACTGGCATTGCACCCGTCTGCATGGGTGTCCAAGTGGGGGACAGGGCGGAGCAGGCCATCTCCACGAATTGCCATGGGATCCCCCCCGTGACAGGGCGGATCACATGGCCCCGTTTTCCCAGTCCAGTCGGTGTGGTGTGGCTACGAGATGAGGCGTTGGAGTAGCAGAGAGAGGTCGTCGCCTCGGCGCACACGCAACAAATAAAGATAAAGAGCTTCCCCCCCACGGCCACTGCCTCTACTGGCTAGAGGGGAAACGCAGCTATTACTTTACAAAAAGAAGCCAACATGACTGACATTGCCGCCGCCCCGATTCCGCAGCAGCAGAGCACCAGCCGACTGCACTCGTCGCTGTCACGACACGGCAGCCTCCGGCACAAGGTCAACCAGGTCAAGATGGGGTGCTTCCCATCCAAGGAGGCCGACGTCTCGGACAAGGTCGCGTGCAAAGGCATGCCGCCGGCGTTCCACCTGACGAGCAGCCGCGGCCTCAAGGACCAGCACGTCTTCCACCTGTCGGCGCGGGGGTTCAAGCCCTTCCGCGCCATCGAGACGCGCGAGCCCTGGGGCAGCCGGACGGTGCTGTACTCGACGGGCACCAACCGCCTCAAGCCGCTGGTGCACGCAGCGCGCAAGAACCGCGACTTCGTGCTGTACCTGCCCGACGTCCCAGGGGCGGGCATCATGGCCTGCGAGGCCAAGATGCGCCGCTGCTCGCGCTCCGACCGCTACAAGTTCACCATGATGGTCGGCCACGGCGCCAGCTACCGCAACGAGGCCTTTGAGTGGCGCCGCATCGCGAGGGACGAGATGAGGGGCATGTCCCACGGGCCCGGGTGGAAGCTGGTGCGCCTGGGGCCGCCCCCCGCCAGCCGCCACAGCAGCGACTCGACGACAGCGCACTACTCCAAAGACAACCGCAACCGACGCCGCCGCAAGGCCCCGCCCGCCGAGGGCAAGGACACTCCCCTGGAGAGCAGCCGCTCTTCAGTGGCCGCCGCCGCCTCTGAGCCCGCCGACGTCGCAGAGGTCGTCGCCGCCATGGTCGAGGACGAGAAGAACCCCCAGAGCGTCTGGTTCCGCTACCAGGGCTCCGGCAACACCGACGAGATTGGCTACCACTGGGTCCTCGCGGCCGCCATGTCGAGCATCTGCATCCTCGAGCACCAAAAGTCCAAGCAGCTTGATGGCTTTTAAACAAACCAACGCAAACCTACCACCACCCAAACAAAGAAACCCAAACCAAACCAAACAAACACGCGAAAACATGATGTTATACCCTCAAACTCTCACGACCAAACAACCACACAAAAAATTCACCTCTTGTATTTTATTTAGCGACGCATTCGTTTACAACTTGGTACCTCACCGGCCCAATTCTCGATACCCACCTGTTCATAGGGCCTGGCTCGCTCCGTTTCAGATAGACAATGGAGCTCATGACACAATAGACATTCGCTTTTGATCTTTTAATTTTTTTTTCGCAAATCAGTGCCAAGACATGCCAAAAATGCCAGTCGCGTGACTCTATGTTTTTCTATTTCCCTTTCCAGCGCATTGCCCTTTCGAGCCTGCTGCTTGGATTTCTCTATTCTATTCTATTCTATCCTATTCTAACCTTGCATGTATGCATGTGATTTGTCGTCTAATTGAGAGCAGCTTTAACCACCTCGACCTCCTCAACGTTTCCGCAGACGAGACCACCCCGCTCGTCGCAGTTCTCAATGTTGCGGTCCAGAATCCTATTGCCGTTTGGCTCGAGCGCCTGGCCGCCAGCGCATTCCATCAGCAGCGCCACGGGACACAGCTCGTACAGGCGCCGCAGCTTGGCCTCGCTCTCGCGGATGACGGGCGTGATGTAGACGCCGTGGCCCTTGACCAGGGCATGCACCAGGTCCGGCACCAGGCCGCCGCAGTACCGCAGCGTGTACTTTTCCTGGATGTACTTGGCGATGAGCGCCATGTACTTGGCGTCTGACGCGGCCGCGCGCAGGTTGGCCGGCGCAAAGTAGCGAGTCTTGAAGGGCGCCTTGGCGAGCCGCACTTCCGGGCGCACAATCTCGCACCGCGCGCCGCCGTCCTCGCCAAGCCGGGCCTCGAAGCATACGTCGGGGGATCCAGGAATGCGCACTGCCACAAAGGCAGTTGTTCGCGGGCCGTACACGCCCAGGATCGAAGCGACCTGCTTCGAGGCGGGGTTCAGGCCAAGCGCCGAGCCGCCGTCCCAGATGCCGACGATGGTGCCGACCGTCCAGTTGGGCGCGATGATGGAACTTCCGTCGAGGGGGTCAAAGGCAACCGTGTACAACTCCGATTGCGCATCGCTGCCGCCCCGAGGAGGCTGAGCCGTCTCTTGGCGCGCTGGGCGCTCGACGGGGTCCTCCTCGCTGCTGGCGGTGGCGATTGTTGGGCACTTGGCGATGGCGTCGCGGAGGATGTTCTCGGCAAGCACGTCGACGTTGAGCTGCTCGTCGCCAAACGTGTTGGCCGACCCCGCCAAACTGACGTCGGCCGACCGCAGCGCCTTGCCCACATCGGCCATGGCCCGCAGGAGCCCGGGAATGATGTCAGCGGTCAGCGACTTGCGCGACTCTGGCAGGTCCAGCGTCTGCAGCCACGAGCCCAGCTCGGGGCTGCTCGATCCTGTCGTTGCTTCGGCCGCCATTCTTGCAGTACAGTTTGATGCGGGGATGAGTTCGGTGAGCGGTGGACAGCAGTGGACTGTGGGCTGTGGGGGGCAGACCGGAAAATTCTCTCATAGCCAAAGAAAAGAGCCATCAATCCGCGACAACGGTTGGATTGGACCTGGCAGTGGGAACTAGTTTAGCTCGATCGACACTACACCTTATCTCGGAATGGGGCCCGCAGGCCACTACCCCTCAGCAGGCCAGACGCAGGCACTAGCCAGAGTCCAGACCAGTCGAAACAACGTCGCGTGTGTGATTTTAAGCAAGCACAGGACCTTGGTTGCGAACCAGGCTTGCATACTGAAAGTCAAAAGCGGCATTGTCTACCCGAGTGTCGATATAGTGGGAGCGAGTGAGTGCGGGGTAAGGCATATGAATCTGAGAATTGTCAGGGTGGAGCATCCAGGTACTGAACATAGAGGTTCATCATATCCTACTTCTCAAATTGATTAGCATGCCAACTTTGTGATTTCCTTCTATTACCACGCAACTCGAGACCCAACCTGTCGCCACCTATGTGGGCACCAGATCTGGGATTGATCACCCAGTGTGCACAACCTAAATTAATTCGAGTCAACCAACGATGTCTCCCTTCAGATATTTACACACCTTTCGATTTTTATTTCTCCTTTCTATCAATACTATGTCACCTTTCCTCATTTAAAAGAAGATGGTCAAGAAAGAAAACAATTAGTTTATTTCAAATGTCCCCTCTTGCTGCGTGGAGTTGGCCTGCTATAAGTATATCGGTACAACTAATTGCATAGCTACAAGCAATATCTCAAGCAACGCGCACAATGACTAGCACGCTGCAGCTTAGTAAACTTCTTAGTGTACCAGTTAGTGAAATTACCGGTGAAAAGATCTTCTAGTGCTGGATAAACCCATAAATAGTCCCATAGTGAGTGCGCATGAAAGTCGCGACAACTCGTGTCAGAATCTGCCTTGAGTCACGCCCAACATCCTTGGCGCTACCCATGATTGGTAGGAAAAAGGGCCTGCCAAATACGAGGCTTTAATGTCGAGATAACCCGAAAACGCCTTTTAGGCATCATTTCTTGTCAAGGCGATTTGAAATTAACCCTCAAGGCGCCGGCTGTGAATTGTTTCTAACAAAACTTCAATAAAGCAAGACGGTTTAGGTTGGTTGATTAAACATACTTGTACACACTACCAGGGTGCGCACTAAGATAAGGGCTAATAACGTGAAGCAAGAGAACCGCGATGACTGCTTCTGGCTCAAGATTATGTATATTTGCCGCAGGCTAGAGCTGGCCAATGAACCATGCTCTCTAGCTTCAACGACCAAGACAGGCGTGCTGCCATACTAGCCCCTCACTCAATTCACGCCTCTCTCGAGTGACGACCAAGATCTACTCGAATCGATGCAAGAACAACCAAGTCAATTATGTGAAAGCTGTTCCACCTTTGATGTAGTGGGTGCCTTCTTAAATGCACTCCTGTTTGATCGGGCGATGGAGCTTGGCCACGAAGATTACACCGAACAGTATAACAAGGGCCTTCAATACAAAATGTATTTTGACAGCCCTGCGGATGTCCTACTTACTCCTTCATGTCAGTTTTGTCGCCTATTGTACCGCATTATGCCTCGGGGAATATCCGGCACGGAGACACGAAGACTCAAATTTGTCCCTTTCAGGTCATTTCGCCGCCTTGCTGGATGGGACGATTTCCCGAAAGAATTGAGAGACCAAAGTGCAATATTCTTCGGGCTGGAACTGTGGGACGACTGTTTTGACATATGTTTTGATACGAGGCGACAACCACAGATGGGGGGAGAAGTTATTGCTCTCGCTACACAAGACTGGAAGCCAAAGCTACCGTTATGGAATGCAGACTTTATCCAGCCAACTTTTGATCTTGACCTAGGTGGAAAGGCTTTGGACTTCTGTGAAAAGAATCACGGGAACGGGTGTCGACCAATCGTCCCGAAGGATTTGCTACACATTAAGGTGCTGGATGTCGAATCACGGACGGTGGTTCCTTACCCTCCTGATTGTGAATATTTCGCCCTAAGTTATGTTTGGGGTGGAGTTATTCCTCCTCCTGGAGCTTTGCAGTCCAAAGCCCTACCTCAAACAATCGAAGATGCCATTGAAATCATCAAGAAGTTTCATAAGCGCTATTTATGGGTTATTGGATTGTTCTTACACTTGGGCAGCAAACTGACACGCACAGGTGGACCAGCTCTGTACCGATCAAACACCAAACCCAACCCCTCAGGAAGCCATCGCTATCAAAACCAAGCTGGAATTGATGGACCAAATTTACGCCGGTGCATCAATAACCCTTGTTGCCGCGAGAGGAACTGATTCAAAATGTGGAATTGCGGGCGTCTCATCTGAATTCCCACGCCGCAGGCAAGTCAAAGAAACCACCAACGGCCTGAGCTTCTTTACAGTCCCGGCTATTCCGCACGGCGAAAGAGACGAGTCGGTTTGGAGCACACGTGCATGGACATTACAAGAAGGGATACTGTCCAGAAGGTGTCTCTACTTTTTAGAATCGCAGGTCATGTTCATTTGCGGTCAAAGTACCTTCTGTGAAGCATACGACCTCAAGACCCATGATGTCGCATTAGATATTCCAGTTCACCCGCGAAAGGTGGTTACGGACGCTTTTCGCGGAATTCCGTCTATAAGTTTTTGAGCAAAACTGTATTTATCCATCAGTCTAATCTCGTGATTAGAAAGGATAGGACCGTAATGGGACTTTTGAAACCGAAATGTGGTTAAGGCTATATGCGGGCACTGTCAATATCTACACTAAGAGGAAGATGACAAATTCTAATGACTCTCTTAACGCATACTTGGGTTTGATCTCGAATTTTGAGAGAAACCTAACTTCCGACGTGTTTACTTACGGCATGCCACTCCATAGTCATCCTGAGCTACTGGGCTGGTTTCATAATAAACATGCCAAAGTTGTAAGAAGGCGGAAATTTCCCAGCTAGTGTTGGGCTGGGTGGGAAGGCGAGGTGGTATTCCCGGAGGAAGTTCTTGAGCGAAAAGGCTGGGCATCACAGGAAGATTCCAACGATGACTTGAAACCAAACATTGTTGACATCATTGAGGGAAAGGTCAGATTGAAAGGATGGGTAGCGACGATTGATATTGTTACTGAACCACTGAGCGAGGCCCGTTGTCCTGGTAAGCAAGAGTCTGTGGGCATCATATCCGAGGGGAACTTCCCACACAATAACACGTTGCCGACTGGAAGGTACAGCTGTTTGATTGTGCTGAGAAAGACGTTCAAAAAGCCAAGAGACGGGCCAGGACGCCAAAGCGCGTTGATGGTGATTCTGCATCGGCACCAAAGTGTTGCTGAACGAAGGACAATGATAAAATTGACAACATTTGCTGGCCAAGACGTAATGGATTTACAACCAGTTTGGGAAGACATACTACTAGTGTAGAGCACATTCACTGCACTTAACCATTCATTCATTTTATCCTGATTTCATACGATCACGTTTTACTTCCTCCCAGTGATTCTCAGTGGTTCTACAAGTAGGTACTTTGAGTGAATCTATTGACTGTAAATGAAGGAATAATTTATTTGCAAGGTGGGTTAGATGTTATTGTTTTACACAGCAAGGAATCTTGTATAGTTGCATTACAGAGAAAGCTATGAAGTCTCATGTGCACCAGATGATTGGCTCCTGTGCGTTCCGGCTCCTTTGAGGCAGCATCTGCAGCCCGCTTTCAAGCCTCAGTATGTTCTTGTACCCCACACATATCCCATTGGTGAGATTGTAGGGCCAATATACAAATGATCGAAGTGGCTGCTTACAGGGCACCTATTAATGTTAACCTGCATGACAAGAAAATAGCCATGCAGACTGTTTTGTATTCTTGGTGAAAAAGAAAGTGACTCAATGTAACAGAATTTTCTCGCAAGCAATTGTTTGTGGTCGCTGCCGAACAGCGTTGTCACAATAATCATTGAGACTCAACGTAGAGTCAGATTCAAACCAGAGTATTTTTAATTTCATTATCTTACTGTTTCTCAAAACGGCGCTCCATGGCCTCGAGAACGGGATCGCTTGTGTAAATCATCAAAATACCACCTGAGGCTTGTGTGCCCTACCCAAGCCATCTATTCCGTTATTTGTACATAAATGCAATATGTGCTGCTAAAATTCCAAGCCACATTCAACCGAAACCCCGAGAAACAAGCCCTTAAGTGGCTATGGTAAGTTGATGACTTTGCTCAACTCTTCTAGCAACCGCTCCCCGTTGGCCCTGAAGTTTTTGCTTGTTGCGTCTCGCAATGTATCTAAAAATGAGTCGTTTATGCGCTGCTGCTCTTCGTCCGTGCCGGATTGGGTGTTGGCCCACTGCCCCTTTCCTAGCGGGTTTAAAGAGTTGTGGATGGAGTAGCTGCCTCCCATCGAAAAGTCAAATGTCTGTGACGGAAATGCTGGGAACGGGCTTTCGGGGTTCAGTGAGAAGATGTCTTCTCCAAAGCTGGCGGGGTTAAATGTGTTGTAAAAGGCTTCTTCGTTTCCTGTGATGGGCTGTGCCGAAAGAATATCGGGTCCCTCTGTCATGGTTTGGAAAACGCTATCAAAGTTGTTGGGTTTATTGGTAGTTTCCCCTGGGAGAACAATTTGCTCGGTGGGAAACTCGGATGTGGCCTCTTCCTCTCTATAAGTTGCAGCATTTCCAACTTGATCGTCAGATGATGGGAGTAGTCGCTCTGACATGGCCATGGGATTTTGGGCTGGCGTCCCAGCCCCCAAGAAGTTCTCAAAGTTTATGGGGAGGAACTCTGGCGACACCGTCGCCGTGATGCGGCCGTGCCACGCTTGGCGCAATCCCGGCGGAAAATCGTCGTCTTCGGGCAGCTTTCCGTTGCTTATACTGAGATCCATAGTAAGAGCCAGCCGTAAATAATAGGTAGGTTGTTGCTGCAGTATTTCGATCCAACTGGCGACGGATAATCTCGAGTTCCCTGATTCAAAAGGTTTCGAAGGAAGCCATTTGTGAGTCGCGTTCACAATGTATTTGACAGTTTGAGTAATCCAATCCGCCATGCAATACCTCGGTCGATATATCTTCATCGCGTCAACGAGCACATTAAGTCTTTCCCGCTGATAATCAGAGAATAGTGGAGAGCTTTTTGAGGGTGAAATAGTTCGTAGCTTCTGTTGGAATAATTCGGCGTCGAGGATTTGAAGAGCGAGGGGGAAGGCTGTACATCCGACACTGTAAAGTGTAAGCCAAGGTAATAACTGCAATCACAGAGGGAGACTTACGCGCTCATTGGAAGCCAACGTATTAGACCCAACCGAGTCAATTCTGCCAAACACTCCGTGACTTGAGAAGTCGCATTTTGAAGCTCATATGTTTTCTGCGTCATATCTGTGGTGTCGAAAAGCGGGTTCAATGAGAGCGCAGCTTGGCCAAGATGCAACATCTCATAATGACAGAGAGTAAGCCTCGCAGAACTGGAATACCACTGGTTAGGACTCTTCTCATCAGGTCTGACTTGCAACTTACTGGTAATACATCTCTGCCAGGTTGGTGAACAGGATTACGGAACCTCTCGAGGACTTTTCCCCGTCATCCATCGTCATCTTCCCCATTGCCGATTTCATCGACAAAAATGTCTGGTACCACCTCTGCAAACGAATCCTACATATTCCAGCCTGGTTCGTTTCTGCCAATCTCGAAGAAATACCCCAACTAGGGTTTTCGTGTACCAGGGCCGAAAGTGTCAAAACATCCGTCAGAACGATGCAAAGCTCTGCAATTTTAATCGAAACCTGCGCTAGGAGTCGTTTCGTCGTAGAATCGTACACTTCGGAGCAATCGTATTCGTCGGCGAGATCTTCGATGCTGAGGGGCGGACTTCCGTCAAAGTTAAAGTTGGTTCTCGTGATTTTAATGTTTTGGCGAGACGTGAGCGGAATGACTCGATCGGAAATAATGCAGCACCACCAGAGTCGTTTAAGCGTATTGTATCGTTTGAGGTCCTTCGGTGACGGGGGGTTGCTCGGTGTCATCATGTAGTAACGGTGCGCCCGCGCATCCCGGGCATGGTGTATTGCGATGCCGGCCCAAAGTGAGCCGAGCTGTTTAAATCCTCCATATGGGAGGGGAATTAAATGTGAGTGTGAGAGTAGCACCGCAGCCTGCGCAACAGCGACCGATGATCGTTCGTATCCGAAATCGTATAAAAGCTGACAATGGTTAGTTTTTGCTTGGAAGCTGACATCTAACTCATACCTTTGCCCGTCGATAAAATGAATACTTCGCGTCTTGGGTCGTTTTGAAGCCCAGACTGTCTCTGATCTCCTGGGACACAAACTAATCCAGCCCGTCAACCGCCTGTTGCAAGTAGAATAGCGTATTATCTTACTGTAGCAGATGTAAATAACATTCCTTGGAGGACAATTATGGATATCCGGTCATCGTTGCTCGTATCCGCATCTTTCGAATTATACATGGCCCAAAAGTCGGCCTCATTAATGATGGGGAGGATCGGGTGGATGAAGCAAAAGTACTGCTTCATGAATTCATCGAGAACATGTCGCTCCGGTACGATAAAACACCCCTGGCCATACAGGAATTCGAGATCTTGAGGCAGTATCGTTTTTGTCTTGGGCGCTTGGAGAAAGCTGTAGGCGGGATCTGTTGGGTCGTATAACAGACCTGCCATGTCTGTACCGGTCGCAGGTTAGTATTGTGCTGTATCTCGGGAAGCGGCGCATCAGGATTTCTTCGTTACCCTTGGAAATCTGGTTCGATACTGATGCATTCTTGCACTGGCTGCGGCCATCATCGCCTATACACCGCCTTTTGACAGTATTGCCTCCTACATCATCGGCAGCTCCGGGAGACCGTCCTCGAATGGAAGAGGGGGCGAGATCGCTACTAGAAGCCTCAGATTGAGCGTCTGTGGTGTTCAGACCTGGGCGGCAGGTCGGTGGATATTGTGGGCTGTGCCACAGTTAGCCATGGTCAAGGAAAGTGACAGATGTGATGGAACGTGCGGTATTCTGGGTCCCTTGGCAAAGTCGCAGTCCTTCTCGTCCAACTTGCAATTCATGCACGGCTGGCATGTCTCGGTTACGATGCATCGCACCTTGCGGGCGCGGCAGGGCATGCAGGCGCGGAATGCCCTCTTCTTTGCCTTGGCCGTCTCCATGGTCTCGCAGTCCTCCGGTTCGACTGCTGGCTCTGCTGTATTTAGTGATGGAATCCGCACACGTGATGGAGTCTTGACCCGGCGAGGGAATTTCGGGAGACGGGTTGTGTCAAGAGTGGAGCAGTTCAGGGCATCTGGTTATATGGCATGTTGAAGGTCAAGAACCATTACCCATGGGCTGAGAAGGACGAAGAAAAAAGGACGACGGGGACCAATCAGGCCGCAGCCGGTTTCACTTGCCGACTTTTCACCCCGCGATCTGCGATGGCTCTAACCCAATACGGGCCGCCACGACCGCCTCACGCCCGGGCGACGCGGGGCGGCCACCTCTAGCCGTGATCCAGACATGGCACAGTTACCCCGTATTTCGAGGCATTGCAAATCCTGAGTGGGCGAGTGGGCTGACAGCACTGATTCCTTCATCCGGGGTACTGGGTCTAGAACCTGAATGGCTTGATCACGCCTGCCAAGCATTGCTAGTTCGTTTCTGTCTGGGGAGGTATAAGAGGGCCCCGGGGACGCTCCGTTGCTGACCCCCTCCACGGGCTGCGCTCGCGGTGGTTTAGCCTAAGCTGCCCTGCCCAGCTTTTGGCCCAGCGGCACCGTCAGGGCCAGAGGTATGGGCCTTTGCCTCGCTTTGGCGGCCTGGACATATGCGCGAAATGATTGAGCCGTCATACGCCTGCGATGATGTCAGTACCCATTCGGGCGTGGGTCTGCTGCGTGTGTGACAGCGCCCAGCGATATGTCCGAGCAGAGATGGCTCTTTGCTACCACCTAGCTCCACTATGAGGCAAGGCCTGGCCCGATTGATCCGCGCATATCCGGGCGCTCCGTTCCACGTTGTCACCAACGCTATTTCTAGTCAGCCTCCGGGTCTAACAAATAGAAAAACAACGTTGATAATTGGCTTCTTTTAGTCATGTTCATCTGCGATTGGGTTTCGGGACTCGGCGGGTTCGCCGCTTGCACCCGATGCCGTCACCTTGCACATACATCAGATCTTCAATCGGTCACACCGAAATCACGCCCATGTCAGGGATTTAAGCCGCGCGGAGAACTAGAGTAATCCGTCGCTAGAAATATCTTCATTGCAACCATTCTATGCCGTATGCCGTCAATGGCACAAATCAGCTGCCAAGAAAAATTCGCTCGGGCTTCCTTCGGAATTTGTATCTTCGAGTTCATGCACGAGTCACGAGATTTTGCAAGTGGATATTTCCTTAGACGGCTATCAGGGCCGAACTGTTGATCGCAATAGTCTTGAATTGCATGATGACCCAGTTTCAGAGCTATTAAAGACGAAAAAAGATATGGTAGCATCTGACTTATCATCAAAGCTTGTCACTCTGCATGCAAGAAGCCGTGTTTTTCCTTCATGGTACCCGCAGATAAGCCTCTGCAAACCACAAAGGGATGTTGCCAGCATTGTTGATGAGACATATTCGTTCTAGATGCTTCAACGTGTCATATATCTGCAACCTTTGTAGTTGCGGCAAAGAGCGGGTGGATCACGGTCGGAAATAAGCAACGTGGGACAACAGTAGACTTTTCACAGATGGATGATCACAGCTAAAAGTATCAAAATTTTACTGAGAGAAATTTGGGATATATGACTTTGTATATTGTTGCTGCAACCTATGTAGCTGTCCATATGCTATGAATGGGATGTTCATCGGAGAGGATGACTACCCACCGCGACAAAAACGGGGTAAATTTTGCTTTGTTTTCAACATGTGCAACTTCCGGCCACTGTCCCCGCACATCTCAAAATAGCGATTTGTGTGTCATTATATCGTGCTGGTGGAGACGGGGCGGGACTGTAATAGCAAGGTTGGATGCAACCTTGATGTGCAAATCCAGAACAAGGTACCTATGACCTTCAAGATATCCAGAGCAAATGGAACAAGGATCGCGTAAAAATACCGGGCTGCCAAGTTGAACCGGAAGACCTGGTCGGGTTCACCACCACCACTGGTACTGATACGGCAGGTTCTCGACACTGTTCTCAAAAGTCGAGTAGTTGATGGACCTGCAGATACTGGTAGGCCGCCGAGCCCACAATTGCGACCAGTGCAAGAAGGATGTAGATTGTCAAACTCTTCTCGCCAGGTTGCGGTGTGAGCGGGGCCGGGCCGTGACCCACTGGGCCTTGGTCGCCGGGCTTCGCAATGTCAATCCGAATATTCAACATGCGCAATGAGTAGAAGGAAGGCAAACCTGTCTCAATAATTGACCAACTATCAGCTTTTCGAGAATCTCTCGGGCCTCGTCGCTGTGGCCGACATCCTCGAATGCATCAGTGGCGTCTTGGCCAGCAATATCGAGCAAGACCTCTTCACCACCTCTGCAACAATTTTTGTCACGTCAGCAATTCCTGATGGCATGCCGTTTTTTCCGTAAAAAAAGGGGAGACTCACGGGTGCTCTGCTGCAAACGCCGTGCAATCATAGACCTTGTCGTGGACCACGACGTAAAGGTCCGTCTTTGTGGAATGCGCAGAGAGGTCCGCGTAGGTGAACTGGGTCTTGGTGTCCATTTTTCTCGTCATGAATGGAGACTGCTGCGTGTCATCCCACCACCACTTGCCATTCCGACCTGTGTTCAAGGAAAACGGACCGAAGGGTGATTAAAACATGAATTGCGAGACGGCCCAGGGGGCGGCCGGGAGCGACCACTGTGTATTCAAGAACGGCACGGCATGCTCTAGCGGGACAATCATGTTTTGGAACGGAACCGCGTTGAATCATGGCCGCAGCATGGATGCCATCACCGAACCCCGAGCCAAAGGGCCATAGCCCAGGTCAATTTGCCCCCCCGGACCACCCTCTGCGCGGCGACCAATCAGGGACAACTCTCGCCGAGGGAAGAAGTGGAGCACCGCAGACTCCGGCGCCGGCGCTAATATGGGGGAGGATGCTCAGGTGCCGATGTGCCAAGTGGGTAGGCAGCCTCCAGACCCGACACACGCGACCCCGAAGCTCTCTTGTGGCGGAGAAGCACTGGCTTTGAACCAAGCAACTCCGCACTTTGCTCACGCTACAAGATGCTCGTTGCTCCCATCCGCGGGGGCTCATGCCGAGCGCCATTCCCGCGGGCCAATCCGAGGTGCTCCTCGGAGCTTGGCCTTGGGACTGTGGGGTGGCGGCGCCAAAGCTTTATGCGGAGAGAGGCAATTGCCGAACCCCCCCATTGGTGTCAGGAACGGCTGGCCTTGCCTCCATTGCGAAGATGCAAAGTTGGGGTAAGACTAAGAGCTTGACGTCACATGGAGCTGCCACATAAATAATATCCGCTGGCCTGTCGAGATAGTTTGTAAATCATCTTGACCAAGTCAAGCATTGTGTGATCCACCCAGAAAGCACAATGGCCATTGTCAATGATGTGTTAGTCTCCCCATGGGGAGCGCCAGCTCTCCTGCTGGTTGCCGTCCTGGCTTACTACATTGTTCCGTACTTTGGAAAGCTCGGCGGCTTTCGAGACATCCCTGCTCCCTTTGGAGCTCAGTTCAGCAACATCTGGCTGCTCATTGCCTGCAGAAAAGGCAGGCGATACGAAATTGTTGACGAGGTTCACAAGAAGCTGGGCCCGGTTGTGCGCATTGCCCCCAACCACATCAGCATTGCCGATCACAAGGCTATCAACGCCATCTACGGTCACGGAAATGGCTTCCTGAAGTCGTAAGTAGATGCCAATCTTCCCTACAATACGCGCACAATAGTCTAATGCATCAGTTAGCGACTTTTACGACCCCTTCGTCTCCATCCACCGCGGCGTCTTCAACACCAGGAACCGCGCCGAGCACACCCGCAAGAGAAAGATGGTCTCGCACACTTTCGCTCCCAAGTCCGTCCTCGAGTTCGAGCCCTACATTCGCCAGAATCTTGATCTGTGGGTGCAGCAGTGGGATGTTCGCATCAAGAATTCACCAAACACCGACAGCACTGCGCACCTGGATTGTCTCTCCTGGTGTATGTATACCTTCCGTCTCTTTGGCTGTACTTGCTAACAACGACCCAGTCAACTACTTGGCTTTTGACACTATTGCCGATTTGGCCTTTGGTAAACCATTTGGTAAGTATCCAAGTGAATTACTAGCCAATTGACAATTGACTAACCGGTGAAACAGGCATGCTTGCCTCCGGAGAGGACATTGCTGAGGTCAAGGCCAGCCCCAACAGCCCTGCCATCTATGCGCCAGCCTGTGAGATCATGAACCGTCGCGGTGAGGTTTCGGCCACGCTCGGATGCATGCCTTGGTTGAAGCCCTACGCCAAGTGGTTCCCCGATCCCTTCTTCAGCCAAGGTCTCCAGGCCGTCGAGAACCTGGCCGGTATCGCCATTGCCCGAGTCAGCGAGCGCCTCGAGAACCCCCCGGACATCAACCGCAAGGACCTGCTCGCCCGACTGATGGAGGGACGCGACGAAAAGGGCGAGCCTCTCGGCCGCAATGAATTAACCGCCGAAGCCCTGACCCAACTGATTGCCGGCAGCGACACCACCTCCAACTCATCCTGCGCCTTCCTCTACAACGTTGTCCGCACCCCTGGTGTTCTCGAGAAGCTCCAGAAGGAGATTGATGACGCAGTGCCCCGCGACCAGATTGTCCCCACGTTCGCCCAGGTCAAGGACCTTCCCTACCTCGGAATGGCCATCAACGAGACGCTGCGATTCCACTCCCCCTCTGGTATCGGTCTGCCCCGAGAGATCCCCGCCAACTCGCGCGGCGTCACCCTCAACGGCCACTACTTCCCGCCCGGAACCGTCCTCAGCGTCCCCACCTACACGGTGCACCACTCCAAGGAGGTATGGGGCCCCGACGCCGACGACTTCAGGCCCGAGCGGTGGGAGAGCGTGACGGAGGCTCAGAAGACGGCTTTCATCCCCTTCAGCCACGGTCCCCGATCCTGCGTCGGCAGGAACGTCGCCGAGATGCAGATGAGGCTCATCGCGTCTACGTGGATCAAGCGATACGGCGTTACCCTGCGACAAAAGGTCATGGAGACGCGAGAGGGATTTTTGCGAAAGCCTATGGGTCTGGAAGTGGCCATCTCCCACCGATGAGCGGGACTTGTCGACGGCGGTGGAGGAGGAGGAGGAGCGCGCTGGCTTGCCCCATACGATTTTTTTTTGGCGGCGCTACATGTAACGAGAAATGGGACGGGAGTGTATTGTATCATGGACATGGGAAATAGCATCACGCTGAGTATGAATTTAAAAAATGGATCCCTAAAACCAACCCGCATCAAATCGTGAGATTTTCTGAGCATCGTAGATCTGTCGCTCAGCACATGGCATCCAGGAACCAGTGCATGATCGGATCTAGATTCCGTGAACCAAAAGGCAGCACCCCCCATGTGAATCTGCGACAATTACCTGTGTCAGGCATGGTGGCAGGAGGCCCACAGCAGTGCATTTGTGGGTGCTCTTCATGCGGATGTCTGCCCTCCGCAATCGGTTGCAATGCAGGGTGCTTCTTCGACGTTGGGAATAAGGTCCTCGGCCCCAGAAACGCACTGGATCAGACACTGAACGAAGACAGTCTCAATTCATAGGTGCCTGATTGGCGAGCGGATGCGGTAGCTGACCCTCAGCAAAATTTGCCGACTCCAGTAGCCGTCCGTAGAGGACCCGCCTCTTGCCGAGGAGCTATCTAGACTAGCTCGCTGCCCTCAGCGCCGTGGCCAATTGAGCCGCCGCTAATGCTGGGTGGTCAGAGACGCCAGTCTGGGCCTTGCTTGGCGGTCGGCCGCCACGGACGTTGCCCTCGTGGGATGCGGGAAGGATTTCAGCAGCGTCCCGCGTGCATCCCGGAGTGTGCTGCACTCCGAGGCCCCGCTCAACCCGGCAAATACTTCCTGGGGAAGCTCCTAGTGCCGCATTGGGATATTATTAATGCCTGCATGTCAGACGGGCTTGGGCTTCGCTGATATTTGACCTTCTTCTGGGCCGTTTTGCGAGAGTTGGACTGTCGGTGGTGGAGTGAAAGAAGCGCAAGCAGACGCAATGTCAGTCCCGCTCGTCCAGACAGCGGCCGTCATCGAGAACCCGGGCCCAAACGCCCAGATTATAATCAAGAAAGATGTTCCTGTTGGCGAACCTGGCGTCCATCAAATTCTAGTCAAACTCTCCTTCAGCGGCATCTGGTAAAGCATGATTCAAGACATCCACTGTGACGTCCAATTCTGACGGAAATTTTCTACCTGCAGCGGTTCCGAGATACGAGCCTTTCTAGGATGGAGCCCGTACCAGTCCATTATAGGCCATGAAGGTGTAGGAACCGTCGTCAAGGTAGGCCAGCAGGTCCAAGATTCCATGCTCGGGCAGCGAGTTGGAGTCAAGTGGCTGTACAGCGCGTGCGGGAACTGTCGGGCGTGTTCTCGAGGTCATTCAAACAATTGCCCTAACCAGCTAAATACGGGAAAGCATGTGGACGGAACACTGCAGCAATACGTTGTAGCCGACGCGAGGTATGTAACAAAGATCCCAGATAATGTTGCCAGTGAAGTGGCCTCGCCGCTATTGTGCGCGGGTCTCACAATGGCGGGTGGTGTTTCGAAGCTTCAGGGCCACTTGGTTCGGGGGGACTGGGTTGTAGTATCAGGATCCGGCGGAGGCCTGGGCCATATCGGGGTTCAGATTGCTAGCAAACAGGATGGATTCCGGGTTATTGCTGTGGACGCTGGGAAATCCAAGCGCGAGCTCAGTCTTAGCTGTGGCGCTGAACACTTTATCGACTTTGCTGAGGAGGATGTTGAAAAGCGGGTTAAAGAAATCACTGGCGAGGGAGCAGATGCGGTTCTGGTCGTCTCGGGGGCAAAGGAAGCGTTCGAGTTGGCTCCAAAGCTGGTCCGAAATATGGGATACATCATTGCAATAGGACTTCCAGCGAATGATTTCAATATTCCTTTAGGAGCCACGCTGTGCTCCGCCCGAGGTAAGGAAATCTGTGCGGGCATTCATCAAAAGCTAACAATTTTGTGAAGCTCTTACGGTGATGGGAGTTGCTGTCGGCACCGAACATCAAATGGAGACGCTTTTACATCAGGCTTCCACTGGGGAATTCAACCCCCTAGTCGAAGTCAAGGAATTT
The DNA here is from genome assembly GCA_013406995.1 of Calonectria aciculata. Classification (NCBI taxonomy): domain Eukaryota; kingdom Fungi; phylum Ascomycota; class Sordariomycetes; order Hypocreales; family Nectriaceae; genus Calonectria; species Calonectria aciculata. Next base: position 94,003 of record VTGE01000017.1, read on the forward strand.
AATGACATCCCGGAAATATTTGAAAAGCTCAAGGATCAAAACGTAACGGGTCGAATTGTTGTGCGGGTTCCTGAATAATTTCTGTTTGGCCAAAAGAAAAGTGGAAGTGAACCGTTCGGTACCTCCATTTGGCGGGCTTTTATCAGAATACCCAAAGCGAATATGAACTGAATTCACTTATACGGCTTGTTCCACTCGCACTTTATCAACTCGCTTTGCGCCCAGCGAATTAGCCTCTGCGTCAGAATGCCCATCTTTGCCATGATCAGATCTTGTGCCAACACTCTCTTCAGACTCCTCCAATGCCGCTCGATTAGGCCTGGATTGCATTAGTCAATACCGACTGTATCTTTTGAGTGGAAATTTGCTTAGGGGTTGTTCTTACCGGACGACGCGGATATCAAGCTGCCATAACCCCACGATTAATAGTATTCCTGCGATCCACATGGAAAGCATGACGGTCCAACCGGTAGTATCTGTTTCGGAAGAAATAATCAGCCGTGCCATTAAGAGGATGAGTGGGGTATCTGGGTTTATGGTGACTTACAATATGGTGCCTGAGTGGCTGGCCATACTTTAATTGTGCTACCAGCATCTACCGCATAAATGGCGACGACAGCGATACCAACGACGAGCGCTCGTGCTTCTGGATCTTGAGGGTACCTAAAGGGGGTCAATTCAATTGCTCCATTGAGTTTTGCTCCATAGACTTGGATATAAACTCACATATCCGTGAACCAGGCCAAAAGAATGATTCCTGATGCCTGGCAGGCATAAGTGATGAAGTAGCTAGCGTACGCCGCTGACAAAGAAATCTTGCCTGGATTTCTAGTCCAAATCGACATGATGATTCCAGGAATGACACCAATAGCACCTGGTTACTCGAATTATTAGCATATGCGCACACCTCGATTGCATAGTCGCCTACTTTGTGTGACTATAAGTTGCCACCGAACCTGCAAAAGATCGGATAGAATACACCACACCCAAACTGTGACGGTGGTTAATAACAGTATCCAAACTCGTGCAGATTGAGAAAACGGGATGGCTTACGGCCAACAACCTGTACCGCACCCCCTCCAATCGGGATGGCGTTTACTTGTGTTGTGGTCCAGATCTTATTCCCGTTGGAATCGCTCAAGTTTTTCAGGAAGACATTGAAATACCCTAGGGCACCAGCGCTCATGCCGCTCACAACCCAATAGACGGGGATGTAATAACTAATCCACATGCGGCTTGCACGCCTGGTGTGGGGACACGGCTGTTAGCTCTTGTTCATGCGAGGGGTGCATGGATGGGGACGTACTTTGCTGCGGCCCACGTAATCTTCTTTGCTTTGGCTCGCCCGTGTCGCTCCAATCGTTCAAGCGCGATCCGGTGATGATCGTCGGTAAACCACCACCTCGCCCAAGGGTTTGGCTGATTGGGGGTGTCGGGAAGCATCACGAAGCCAAAGAAGCCAAGGACCACTGTCATTACAGAATTGATGACGAACAGCCACCTGATACGGGTTTAATCATACGTCTCATTTGAAAGAAAGCAGCGGTGGTTGGACTTACCGCCATCCAGCTAACCCACTCCTGTTATCGAGGGTGTTTAAGATGGCGACTTGCAGTGCGCCAGACAGCATGCCACCGACTGCGCGTGCAGAGTGATAAAATCCCATTCTGAGAAAGTAATTAGTGGACAGAGGGGTTTTCTGAAGTCATTGGACGTCTGTACCGTTTCGCAAGTTCTGAGGGAGTATACCAATACACTTCAAGCCGGTTAGTTCATAAACGTCATCCATCCTGAAAAGAAATTCCCCGCCAAACGCGAGAGCTGCTCAGAAGTACTCACTAAGGATCGTAATCATTCCTGGCCAAGCACTACTCTCTAGTAATCCAAGGAAGAATCGGAGAGCGTACACTTGCTTCGCATTGTGTGCAATTGCAATCAGACCGGTAATCACACCCCAAGCAATCTCCAAACTAGGGAGCCAGATACTCGGGCGGACATAGGTCAAAATGATTTGCGATGGAATCATCATAATGCAGTAACCGATGTTAAAATATGTCGTGAAACTGTGGTCTTCAAGGTTACTGGACTGCAGTTTCGATCAAGACTTGGGACCGTACAAGTTGAGCTCATTTTTAAACAGGCCGAGATCCTCCTTCATACCACTGACGTAGGCCGTAGTAATATTGGTCTGATCGAGATATTTGATGACTGCCAACGTAAATGAGCGACTTGCCCGCCAAACTCTCCAGGAGACCTAATCACCTTGTGAAACACATCCAAAGGTCATGAGGAATAAATCCAGTCGCCGAACAAAAGCGCGCTCTTCAGGCGACCGCTCATGCTTTTTCGCAAAAGCCAAGCGGCCAACAGCAGTGGACCAACCCATGGTGCAGGAGTAGGGGTGCGGGAGATCGACTGGTGCAGAATTTGCCAAGGCGCTTCGCCGATTATACTTTGACCCGAGAGGTGCTTGTTTATATATCCCACAACTGACATGCGACAGCAGCGGCGGCAGCGACGTGATCGGATCTGGAAACCCCGATTCTACCTAGCTTTGACTACGAATTCCCTATCTAAGATCACCCGCTAAAGCGTCGTAGTTAATCTTGACGAGGTGTGGAATCGTCCCATCGGGTCCACTTTGATACACTTGATTCACTGCTTCGTAGTTCATTCTGCAACCTGTGCTCACCCTGGTGGGACGAATCACCCGTTGGAAGCAGGCTTGTGGGGGCAGGCCGATTCAATTTTGCTTGATTGGGCAATACTGGCTGGATACGTCTTAGGGAGCCTGCAATCGCGAGCTTGTGCACGGCCTAAGATGTCGCTGTATAGGCCAGCGACGCCGCCCGGCCATGATGCAATTCTCGCATCGCTGGCGTCAATCGGCTCCCACCCCATTTTCGCAAAAATCACATAATCTCTGAAAGATAGAGACAGCAGATAAAGGTTAAATAATGGGGACTTTATATTAGATTAAAGAGTCGGCATTAGCGAAAAAGCCACTCGTAAACGGATGAACTAACATGCTCAATATCGGAATTTTGCCGTGTCTGCTGCCATCCCACCTACACCATGGCTGAGGAATACGAGCGGCAACCCCGAAGTAGGGTTTCGAATGAGCTAGCTTAATTCCGGCAAAGGTAATATCACAATGGCTCACAATGACTTTTCCCACTGCTTCGATAGAACCATTACCAGGACGCGTCGTTTGTGCAATGGGGGTTCTTATGCCCTGTGTCTCGCTCTCTCGCTTAACTGGGCCCTTTCAGGCCGAGAAATATGGAAACACGCAACTAGAGTAAATTCACTTTCTTCAGGTTCGCAGAAATAACCCCTGCGGTCTTATCACGCTGCATTTCCACGAAAAGGAGGAAATACATCTATCGGACGCGTAAAATTTGACCTAGATATCCACACGCAAGTTTGATACATTTTCCTGACTAGATGGCCGTGTTGGGTATTTCCCTCAGACCTAGCTTCTCGATTGCCGCCTGCGCTCAGCGGCTAAATTAGTGTTATTGGTCGAAAGTGAATAGCCTTTGCGAAGGGTTACAGTGTTGGCCCGGGTTGGGTGCTGGCGATAAAATGGCGTTGTATTATGTAAGGATTATTCGGCTTGGATTGGCCTAAGCGTAGCTTCATTACGCCGTGCTTGAAGGCGTCTTGTTCGTGCTAATTTTATGTGCCATGTTGTCGACATTATGACAAAGCTAGATCTTTGTCGAAACCCTGCATCCATCCAACCCCCCTACTAGGCCATTGGCCTGCAATAAAAACTCAACAGATGATGTTGGTGTGAATATCACGGCAGATATGAAGAACATGTAGTAAGGAATCATGTGGAGGCCTCAGAGAAAAAACAAGAGAGCCAAATAAGATCGGCCTGGGCCAAGTGTGGAAATGAATGAATTGGATGCCAGAGTGAACAAGTAGATGCTACCGCACTGATCATCAGTAAATATCAGGCGAAGTAAGCCTGTCCAATTTACCCAGTGACCCAACCAACCAGAAACGTCTCCAGTACTCAGGCTGGCCCTGGACCCAGTTGGGTAACATTTTTGGTGTGGGTTGTATCTTGTGATTGACAGTGCAGGCAGGTTATTTGCTCATTTGGCGGATGATCTCGTAGGTGTTGCATGGATTGGTGTTGGAAATTGCCGCCTTCATCATAGGTAACTGGCTTTCATATACAAGTATTGGTAGGTTATCATCGTATTCAATCCTAGGCCTAAATCAACAATGTGGCTGAGTTGTACGATCAAGCCCTAAGAGGAGAAAGAAAATCCCATCTGCTACTATTATTGATCTGCAATACAATAAAACAACGGGGAGTATGCAGGGGCTATGTACCTCATAAATTCACCTGGGGCCGATGCACATATCGTGTTGGAATGCGCGGATTCCTAAGGAGCACACGGTAAGCCGTTCTCTAATATAATTAACAGGTGCATAAAATCATCTACAGGGGGCAACTTGATCATGAGGCGCTGCAATAATTTTAGTGGTGGAAACGCCAGGTTTCCGTAGTTCCCACATGCTGCGACTTGGAAATATGCTACCCGGAAGCTTGTTCAATCTCGTCGGGTGGCCAACTGAGAACCAGCCTCTGAGAATCCTTTGTTTGGGCGTCAAAAACTCTATCCATTCTTTTGTGAGATCTATGCGCTGCGTGATTTTTGGTTATCCTAGGTAGCGTCAAGCGATTAGTCCCATTCAATGAAGAATCGTTTCTCAGCATCTTAGTAAAGCTGATCTTGCCACGCCCACACCTTCTGTCATGACGTTGCTTCTCTGGACCTATAATTGGAAAGTTTCGGGCCATCATTAAGTCATTGCCTGTCTCACGGGGAAGCTATACGGACAATGCATGGATCTCGGCATTTTCGCCATTTGTAGCCGAGATGCGATTTCACTTGCCCGCGTGTCGAATCCGACGACTAATGCGGGTGGCACCATCAAGCTATCTTTCAAGGTTACATCGTTGCCCACACCCCGCATGTTGATGCTCCGACCCCGCATCACATCGTGTCTAAATTTTAACTCTATCCTTGGCTCGTCTAAATCTCGTCCCGACTGGCTGGCTAAATTGGACAGCGGCCGAGAATGGTTTGGTGCGCCGTGTCTCGGGCTCGCATTCTACCGGTGGCATTCAAGGGATTTAAAAAGGGAGTATGAAACAGTGGCATGACGAAAAGGGCTGGCCTTTCTTCAAACTTGCCTGATACCCGACCGCTAAACCGCAGCCATGGTGTTTCCGTCCCGTCAGAAGGAGACTGGTTTTTCAGATGCCATTCTCACTGAGATTGTTGAGAGAGATACCGTTCCCTGGTACAAGAAGCCGAATCTGCGGTTCCTCTATCTACTCCTGTTCCCATCTTGCATGGGAATTGAATTGACCTCAGGTTTCGATTCGCAACTCATTAATGCGTTGCAACTTTTGGATTACTGGAAAGAGTGTATGTTCGATCGCAACCTATGGGTGGCCGTTCAATTTGCTGACTGGTCCAGATTTCGGTAACCCCGAAGGAAGTCTCCAGGGCATCATCGCTGCCGCATATTCGCTGGGCGCTATTCTTTCGTTGCCTTTAGTGCCCGTTGTAAACGAACGACTGGGCAGACGATGGAGTATTTTCCTTGGAAGCTGGTGCATGGTTGTCGGAGCCCTTATCCAAGGCTTCTCCCAGCATGGTATGACCCAAGGCTGTCTATGAGGATCTCCTAGAGGGATCTAGATGTGCTCATTCAGAATGTTACAAGGATTGTACTAACATTTATAGTGGCTATGTATATCGTGGCACGAATTATACTCGGGTTTGGAATCCCGACTTGCATTGTCTCTGGTAGTAGTCTTATTGGAGAGTTGGCCTATCCCAAGGAGCGACCCATTCTCACCTCACTATTTAACGTGTCCTACTTTTTTGGTGCGTAGGACTGATTTACTTCATGTGAATACGCATCATAGTCCATACAACTCTAACTGACACAGGACAAATCACCGCTGCCGGCATCTGTTTTGGGACCAACACCATCATGAGCAATTGGGGCTGGCGCATCCCTTCACTCCTACAGATCTGTCCATCACTGCTACAGATCCTATTTGTTTTGTATGAGAGCATAATCTAGTTCCTGCTTTTCAAGGCAATATTGAACGGGACAAAAGCTAATTTGTATAGCTCGATCCCAGAAAGCCCTCGTTGGCTTGTTTCACATGATCGAAGTGAGGAGGCTCGTGAGATTCTCATCAAATATCATGCTGAAGGTGACGAAAGTTCCGAGTTTGTCACAGCAGAGATGGCCCAAATCCAAACCACTTTGAGGCTTGAACTAGACGCATCGAAGCGCTCGTGGCTTGATCTCCTGAAGACCTCTGGTATGAGGCACCGTACCATGGTTAGCGCCTTCCTTGGTCTCTTCACCCAGTGGTCAGGCAACACTTTGATCTCGTACTATCTTGGAGATCTCCTGGAGATGATCGGGAAGACCGAAAGCACTGTGAAGCAAAAGGTAAACCTGGTCAACGCGTGCTGGTCTCTGGTTTGTGCATTCTCGGTTGCCATGCTCGTTCGCCGTTTCAAGCGAAGGACCATGTACCTGACTTGTGCAGCTGCACTTCTAACAGTCTATATTTCATGGACAATAGCAATGGAGAGAGCTGTTACTGCAAGGGAGGCGGGCGGTGAAAATGAAGCTGCTGGTTGGGCCGTGCTGGTCTTCATCTTCCTCTATGCTCCAGCGTACAACATCGGATACAATGCTCTCACATACAGTAAGTATTATAGGATGCGCTGAAACTATACTCTTGCCTAACATATGACAGCCTACCTTGTCGAGTTATGGCCATTCGCCGAACGAAGCCGCGGAATTGCCCTATTCCAACTCTTCGGTCGGATGGCGGGTTTCTTTACTACCTTTGTCAACCCCATTGGTCTCAGTGGCGCTTCCTGGAAGTATCTTATTAGCTACTGCTGTTGGCTTGGTTTTGAATTGGTATTCATCTACTTCTTCTTTCCCGAGACTTCTGGTCGCACCCTCGAAGAACTGGCATTCTGTAAGTGTTTGCTATGTTGTTAACTTGAATCTTGAATAATACTAACTGCCAATAGTGTTCGAAGATAAAGAACTTGCAAACCAGGCGGTTGTTGCTGTTGAGAAGGTCGTCCACCATGAGGACATGCCTCGCTCAGAGATCAAGGATATTGGCACCGTAGAGCACAAGGCCTGAGATGAACGTGATATAAGATTTTAATTTGAAACGGAAGAATGACGGGTTATATAAGAAATGATGTCTTGGAATTTTCCCTCAAATTGATGATCAGTTAATGATTCTAAAGAATTGAGCAAATATGCTTGAGTCTAAATTGCGGAGTATGGTCAAAGGTGCAAGCATCCTCTCTTTGATTGCTTTTAACGGTAACTGCATATTTTAGGCTTCAATTTGTCACAATGTTGATTTCGATTGGTTAATATAAGAAAGGCTCAAGTGTTGCTTTGTCTTTATGGCTCTGGAGTGATTGGTCTACGAGGAATCCCATTCAGAATTTGCTTCCCCTCTTCAAAATCATCGACCCTTCCTTCTTGGTCCCATAAAGCCGCCAAAACCTTTCTCTCGCCTTTCCATGGGGATCTTGAATGCATGACAGCATAATTCTAGCGACAGATGTTAGGGTGTACCTAAACAGAAAGAGCATTTGGACACCTACATCCAATAAAACGAGATCGCCCTGTTCCCATTTCACAAGTACTTGAGACGACTCAGCAATGGAAAGCGCGAGATCCAGATACTTCTTCTCAATATTTTCACCATCTCCATACTGCGGAGGCGGGTGATAAGAGTCATCATCGCCTCGGAATGGTGGTTCCGTAGCTCCATGATGCACACTGCGACCCCAGGCGCTGGTAACATTGCCGAACCAAGTTGGAAGTCCTGTATCCTTATGGATCCTAATCACTACATGTTCTTAGCCACTGTTCAAGGCATCGTCGAAGCGTTGATAGAACATACATGGTGTTGTGTGAGTCACGGTGAGACTGCCGTCTTCATTCCATTCAAAATTGTTGCTGTGACGTTTAACCTCCTGCTCGATTTTCTTTCGCGCCGTCGCTTCGTCATCGGTGGCAAGAACATGTTGACCGTAAGCACCGAAAATGCTTGTACCGGTGGTGGATACTACATCCTTGGTCCCATAACGGTACACATAACGTACACCTTTGGCCGATACCTTGTTATAGAACTCTGGGATCTGTCGCTTGATCTCAGCAGCAAGCTGAATGCTTGAATTAATAGGAGTTTCGCCGCCTCAAGTCCTGTCAATTTTGTTTAAATAGCTGTCTCATGTCGACGTACCTGACTCAGCCGCGATAACAGCTGAAAATGTTAACCAAGCAGGATTGATAGTTGACCATCCGTACTCGTTATGAGGCCAAATTGGTAGCTCTGGGGGTCTTAGGTACAATGTCAAAATGAGTCTCCAAACTCTTTTTGTAAAGATGATTACCAGGAGGCTTACCCTTCGTTTGCAGTCTTGACATTTTTAGCCAGTATTGTTCTCTTAGGTGGTCTTCCAACCTCCTCGTGAGCCTGAAACCCAAATGCATGAGCAATTAGACTATAATCTTGAGGAGTTTTGATCGGAAGCCCCCGAATCAAAACTGCACCCCCATGTCTCTTCACGAGATCGAAGAGCTCCCCAGAAGCCGAAAATTCCTCGACAGCCTTTACATAGTCATCCAAATTTGTATTGGGTGGGCCCACGGAGTTCAAGGCCAGCGGAAAAGGGGCAGTCCATTCAAACCCGAGATCACTCGTGTTCTTCTGGCCAGCAAACTCAAATTTCTCGAAGGCAACTTTGGATGCCATGATTTTACAATAAAATGATGCCTGGTAGGCTCACCATCATTTTGGAAGTGTGTGTTCGGCCTACTTTTGATGCTTATCAATTGGCGAATCCCGGTGGGGACAAAACGTGATGTCGGCATGCAATGGCGTGCGTATACTACCTAACAGCAAATGGCAAGATATCGGCGCCAAGGAAGTGGGATTGTGCATATTTGCGGGGTATAGGTGTTGCATAGTGGACATAAATACGCTACCCGGTTTTTACGACCCTGCTAGTTCGCCGAGGGATATGACAGTGCTTGTCTAGAGGATGGGAATCAACCCGGGATGAGATTGAGATGTTGGTCCCGTTTTTTCGAAGCAGCAGCTTGGGAGGATGGCGCAATGTGACCCTGGTATTGAAGCATCGAATTTCTTGAACAGAATTTACCAAAACTTATATGAACGCTTATTTTCAACATTGTAGTAGTTCATGTTGGCGCAGATAGAATTGGCGAGCAAAGCACAGACTTATCGCCCAACATGGCTTCTGCCGACGATGGTTCGAAATCCATCGAGCAAACCCAGCAAGCTGGTGAGAATATTGAACAAAATGATATTCCAAAATACCACTGGTTCAGAGGAGCCTTCTTCCAAGCAACTGTGGTAGGATTCGCGGCTTTTGCAGCTCCTGGATTATGGAATGCGATGAATTCAGTTGGAGCCGGTGGCCAGCAAACGCCATTTCTAGTAATGTCGGTTCCATTCAGAGTGAGAATTTCACTAAGCAACTGGATTAACATTTTCTAGGGCCGGCAATGCACTTCTCTTTTCTTTGATGACGGTGACCTGCCTCTCGGGCAGCATCGTGGCCAATCGATTCGGACTCAAAAATACTCTAATTTTTGGTACAACAGGTTACGCGCTATATTCCGCGGCGCTCTATACAAATAACCGCTACGGAACAGAATGGTTTATCTATGTTGGTTCGGCGGCATGCGGCATCACCGCAGGTCTATTTTGGGCTGCTGAAGGCGCAATAATGCTCAGCTATCCCGAACCGAGTAAGAGAGGGAAGTACCTCGCATATTGGCTCTGCTATCGCAATAGCGGAGGAATTTTGGGCGGGATCATTAATCTTGTATTCAACGTGCATGGTAAAAGCACGGGAAAGCTTGACTGGCGCACTTACATTGTCTTTGTTGTTCTTCGTGAGTAGGGTGCGCACTGATAGGAAATATCCGCTGATTTCGTTTAGAATGCTTGGGGCCATTCGTGTGCTTTTTACTTTCATCACCGGAGAAGGTTAGGCGGCGCGACGGGACAACTGTGCACCTGTCGAAAAGGCTATCTGATTTGGAGGAACTCAAGGGTTTGGCAAGGCTTATTCGCCGCAGAGAGATCTTGCTGCTGTACGAAGGATACACCGATATGCACCGAAACATTCTAGCTGACGGTTTTCCAGAACTCCCTACTTCATCTACGTCAACTGGTGTTTGCCATATATCGGCTCGTACATATCTTTGTACTTCTCGGTTCGTGCTCGAGCTCTTGCTTCACTCATCTCAGCCCTGGCACAAATCATGGCATCGCTTCTGTTGGGATCTTTTCTCGATTTGAAGACGATTTCGCTTAGAAAGAGAGCAATTAGTTCTTTTATCTTCATGATGATTTTGATCGGCGCCTGCTGGGCTTGGGGCACGGTTATCCAGCGAGAATATTCTTCCTCTCCACCGGCTTTAGATTGGACGGATAAAGGCTTCGGTCGCGGTTGGGCTTTGTACATCCTTTGGCAAGTCAACTGGGTTTTGACATATAATCATGCCTACTGGCTCATTCCTAGCCTGGCTCGAGAACCTGCAGACATTCCTCGATTAAGCAGCTATGTGAGAGCCATGGAAAGTGCTGGGCAGTGTATTTCTTCGGGGATAAGCTCCACATCAACCCCAGTAAGTACAAACATTAGGTAGCGTGGGATGTGATTGCTAATTTTACTACAGCTCATCACTGCTTTGGGAATCAACTTTGGACTATGGGGAATAGTTGTTGGGCCTGCTTATTCGGTTATTCATAATATCGGCATTCGTTATAATGGAGTGAACAATGAAGATGGCAAAAGAGCTGCCTCGTCAGATGTAACCAATACTGAAAGCAATGACTAGAAGTTCAATCGACCCAAACGTTTAATTGAGATCGGCTACACCGAAAGGATACTTATCTAGTATATTGGAATGTCGCACAAGTATTCCTTACTACGAGTAATTTAGATTTCGATGGCATGATGTGCCATTTTCCGCCTGCCATAGATTACGCAATGTTTTCGATGTCGCTTGACCTGACTGAAGTTCACACATTGGATCATTTGGGCCACAAAAATCTTGCATCAATGGGAGAGTTGGCGCGTAGTTAATTGTCACAAGATTTTCAAGTCAACGGTACCAGATATTTTAAGAAGTTGAAATCAAGACTAATAATAGATATTTACTCGGGTTCTGTGGTTTGAATGTTTTCCTGAGATCAATGGACTCAACCAAGCGCGTATTTTTATTGGTGTGCTAGCGGGGAGCACCGCCACATCTACCGAAGATGACGCTTGTCTGCCTGAGCTAATAAGCATAGCCCCAAGTACATGAGTCACTTTGACTCAATTCAACCAGGGAGAATAAATAATAAATACACCCACTCAGGCGGCTACATGACGGATTAAATCGACATCATAACTTCCTGAACCCCCTCTATCGTCACAATGTGCGTGCAAGGCCAACATCAGGTCGGCGAGCCCGAACCGCCGCGCCAATACGACACCCCGTTTCCGTGGGAGCTGGGCGTGTTTGACGCACACAATCACATCGCAGAACGACCTCTCACAGTCGACAATCTACCAGATATGAAAGCCCGAGCACTGGTAATAATGGCAACTCGGACGCAAGACCAATCCATCGTTGCAGATCTTGTCGCCCACCACGGGGTGAAAAGCCAGAAGAAATTCCCAGTAGATAGAACTTCCATTGTGGCTGGCTATGGCAGACACCCATGGTTTTCACACGAACTTTACAATGATTCCGCCAGCGAACCAACATTTGACTCAACAATCGATATCAGTTCCGCAAAGGAAAAACACTACAAAGCCGTTCTCACACCAAGTCCCGAAGATGCTGCCTTTTGGGAAGATCTTCCGACACCAACACCGCTCTCTGTATTCATTTCCGAGACGCGAGAAAGGCTCAAGGCAGATCCAACTGCCATGGTGGGAGAAATCGGCCTCGACAGAGGCTTTCGATTGCCAATGCAGTGGCAGCCTGAAGCAAAGGCTGTTCGGGACCCAGAGCGTACCACTGGAGGCAGAGAAAGACGACCACTTAGCCCCCACAAAATAGCACTGGCGCACCAAAAAGCAATTCTTTTGGCTCATCTCAAACTTGCCGGCGAACTTGGCCGGGCTGTGAGTGTGCATGGTGTCCAGGTGCACGGGGTTCTTTATGATGTCCTTGTCAGCTGCTGGAAAGGACACGAGCTGAAGGGCCGCCGCGCCCAGGAGAAAGAGCGAAAGCAAAACCCATTTGCTCAAGTAGGCGAGCAAAAGGACAAGCCGTACCCTCCGCGTATTTGCCTTCACTCCTTTAACGGAAAATCAGATGCTGTCAAGCAATATCTCAAGCCATCCATTCCCGCCAAGATATTCTTTTCCTTTTGCAAGGCGAATAATCTCTCCTCGGAAGATGCGAGGGCTAAGACCGAAGACGCTGTCAAGCAAATTCCAAACAACCGCATACTTGTTGAGAGCGATCTTCATACGGCAGGAGAGAGAATGGACAGTGAACTAGAGGAGATGTATCGGACTATTTGTGACATTAAAGGCTGGGATTTGGCCCATGGTGTCAAGATGATCGCGTCAAACTACAGTGAATTTGTTTTCGGCTAAAGGCTGCACATTGAAGCAATCCAGTCTATCCCGTTGCATAAATTATTTAGATATCGTCGCATTTTATTGAAATCATATAAATCTCATTAATTACTACACATTTTATGAATCATCAAATTCATGCCAACAGAATACCCGTGGACGAATGGACCTTGCAAACAAGATTCTCATCGTCTTTCCAATACGGATCAATCGATGCATTTTGTTTTCTTTTTACTAGAGCCAGTGAACACTTCAATCCGAGCGCCAAGAGCGTTGAGTCGTTCTGCAAGATCCTCGTAACCACGTTGAATTGTGTAGATGTGGCGCAGTGTGCTGTGGCCTTCGGCGGCCAACATGGCGATCAGCAGCAGACTCGCGGGCCGTAGTGCGGGGGGGCATACGAGATCAGCGGGTTTGAATTTCGTTGGGCCAGTCACAAAAGCCCGGTGAGCGTCTGTTAATTCCACCTGTGCACCAACCTTGTTCATTTTGGTGTAGTAGATGGAGCGTTTCTCGTACATCCAGTCGTGGAGCATGGTCCGGCCCTGAGCGACGCAAGCAATGGGCACAAAATATGGCAGATTGTCTGCATTGATACCGGCTGGGTAAACATTGGGGTGGATCTTATCGGTGAGCGAGCGCAGAATGCCATCGTGTTTATGGACAGTAATATCAACCAGTTCCATCTTGCCATTAGCAGCTTTGTAGCGTTCAGTAGATGTATACTTTAAGCCCATCTTCTTCAGTTTAAAGAGCTCCAACGAAACGAAATCGATTGGTACACGCTCGATTGTGATTTCTGAGTTAGTAGTCACAGCTGCCGCTATAAAAAACATGGCCTCAATGGGGTCTTCGGTGGGTGCATAGGTTACATTCTTCTTGATCAGCGGCACACCCTTCACGCGCAGTACTGTGGTGCCGATGCCGTCAATTTCCACACCGAGCTTTTGAAGAAAATAGCACACATCCTGTACCATATAATTTGCTGATGCGAATTGTAGAACCGACTCCTTCTCCGTTCGGGCGGCAGCGAACAGTGCATTTTCGGTGACGGTATCGCTGGACTCGAACAACGAAACACGACCTGCTGGCTTTGGATTTGATGTCACCTTGTAATGATCCTCGGCGGGAACGATGTCCACGCCAAATTCTTCGAGGGCGTAGAGATGTGGCTGGACTGTCCGCACCCCCAGTTCGCAACCACCAGCGTACGGAATCTGGAAATCAGTCTTGTCATGCATGAGTGGTCCGATCATCATCAAAACGGAACGGGTTTTGCGGGCCGCCTCGGTGTTCAGGTTAGCCAGGTCGAGCTGAACCGGGCGACGGATTTCCAGATCGTTGTTGCTAAACCATCTAACGTGTACGCCGATGCTTTGTAGAACCTCGATGATGCGGTAAACCTCTTGGATGCGTGGGAATGCCTTAAAGCGCGTCGTCCCATAATTGAGTAGCGAGGCACAAAGCAACCCGAGGGCCGCATTTTTGCTGGTTTTGAGCTGAACGCTGCCATCCAAGTCGCGTCCGCCCTCGATGTGTAGGTTCGTCGGCGTATTGTGCTTTGGCACAGAAGGTTGACTCCTCTGAATATTGGCATACCGTACTGGCTCCATCACGCTCATCCTTTGCTTGTGCTGTCTGCCTAGGGAACAACGTCTATTCAGTGGGTGCCCATGGGCAAACGTAGAGTCAAGTCATGATGACGTACCTATGCCGGTCGTCGGACATCCAAAAACCAGATCACGATACTTGGAGGTAAATGTAGAATAATCACACCAGTGTATTTAGGCAATATCTATCAATTCCGGCGTTGACATGGTTTGTTGTGCTGCTGGAATTCCGTTGTGATGGTGGCGGAGATAGCACGGGTTGGTTGCCGTGCCGGCTGACATGCATGTCTCTGGCTGAGACATGTTATCTAATACGTTTCACAAGATGCTCTAGCCCACTGGCGATGTGCCATCGTAGCTCCAAAGAAAGTTGCCACTAGATGTTACCCTAATCTTTACCGGCCTATTAGCCCCCAACACATTTGCCAATGTTCTTTACTCCAAGAGACAGATGGCTCTTAGCACCCCATCTTCCCACAATACAGAACCTGGACACCTGTATAATACACATCGGCACTTTTTCAGGCTATTCCTCTAAGCAAGGACTAGTCGCTTGAAGGCGCTAACCCACCAAAATGAGCTCAGGTGTGAAAAGATGACCATAACCCCCGTTAGGGCGGCACGGCACGGCACAGAGCGCATTGCCTTAAAGATGAGACACCACAAAATGTAGTTTTAATAAGGGCTTACAGGGAAATTCCCAATTTGTTCTTGTGCACCTGCCAGTTGCGTGACCCCCATAACAGCAGCTTCACGACCGTACCTCATCTCGCAAATTTTGAAGACCGAAATAAGATTTTAGTCCCGAAAGACGCAAAACTCAGTTCGGTTCCTCGCTGAGCATCTTTATTCGTCTCGTTTTATACCACCAAACTACCAAAACTTTCAACATAAAGTTGGTTCGATTGTGGTTTTGAAGTCCTCCGGGTCGCGACAAAGTGATTCCTTTGACAATGGCGATGTATGTGCCGCGTCACCCCGACGAATAGCTTCAAAGACTGTAGCCCATTCTTTCAATAGATCAATACCCTTATATGTAAACGCAGACGCCACGGTTGGTTGCGAGATGAAATCATCCTCAGATAGCTCCTTGATGGAGATGGGGTGTTTGGTGAGACTGCTTAGAATATCCACCGTTTCCTGCAAGGACAAGCTCTGTTGGCCTGAAAGAAGGACTGTTTGTTTGCATAGTGTAAAGCTCTTTGGATCACAAATGAATCGAGCTAGGATTTCTGCTGTTCCCTCGCCTAATTCTTCTCGCTTTACCCAGGTTATCCCAGGACCTGGGCCATTGTGTGGAATGCAGATTCGTTCCACAGGCGTTTTAGGATTGAAGAAAGCAGTATATAATGGGTAAGACTCGGAGTAGAGGCCTTCGCGAATTATGGTATCGTCGAATCCCGCGTGGATGCGAGCACAATCATCCAGATACGTTTCCGTGTCAAGATGCGGCTTCATAGCATAGGCAACACTTTCGGAAGTACCAGGGGAGCCTTCATAGCCTAAAGATCCGGAGAATATATACTTGATGCCGCTCTTAATAGCAAAGTCGATTGCAAGGCGGTGACGCTGCTCAGTACATTAGCCATACATCCCCTCAGCCCCTCATAATGATAAAAGTAAACCTCAAAAGACCTACATCGAACCTATACTCATGCTCAATAGAAGCATATGAAATCAGAAACAAGCCATCGATATCTTCAACGGCATGCTCAGGAGAACTGTTGGCATCATAATCTGCCCCGCGTACAGCAGCACCCTCAACTAGAGCAAATTCGAGCTTGGCAGGATGGCGTGCAATAAGCACGATGTCGTGAGCGGGGACTCGATCGAGCAGATGTTTCACAGTGCTGCCTCCAATACCCCCAGCTTCCGGGAAAATACCAATTTTATGAGAATAGACTTTTCAATGTGGTGGTGGTGCGAAAGTAGCACTAAATCAAGTTATACAAAATAACCCGGAGACGGATCACAAAAGAGAACCATACATTTGTAAGCAAATGATATGATGCATTGATAATACATCGCATTTGGACTTTTTTATCATATTTTTCTTAAGGTAAATATCAATCTTGGCCCGATAGTAAAGCAACATCATTCGTCACGGCTCCATCTGGTGGAAGTTATTTTTGGCCCACAAGATACGTGTCCAAGCCTCCTCCAACGCATCTGACGAGACAAATGCCTTAAGCTGCAGAGATCTGGTATTTATTATTTGCCAAGATCGGCGTCCGCTCAAAGACCACATTCTCACTGAAAATTCAGAGCTTCAATGTATAATGCCAGCTTCACCGAGTGAATTAATGTTTCCGCCACAGAAGCCGTACCGTGTTTTAGGTGTTTGGTCATGGGTTCGGCGAGGGAATTACAACCAAGCCAATCATTGATTTTTCGTCCCAGTGGAACTAATATCGTATTCTAAGTGCCTTAGAGTGGACACTGGCTTAGCATCGGACGAGTGGAAGGTTGTTAGACTACAATGCTACAGGGGTGACCCAGGACACCAGCTTCTCCGGGCTGGGCAATAATAGTGAGGCTGCCTATTATGCCACAGGTAGCCTTTTTGTTGGTCTCCTAGCGCACTCTAAAATATGTGAAATCGGTTGCATCAGTAGCAGGGTGACTGCTTAACAACCAGTATAGTGAACATATTTACGCTAAAGGAAAAATATAAAATATCCATCTTTTGCTAGCTGCTCTATGAAGACCCTGGAAATTTCACATCAAGACCTAAGCTAGAGCCAACCCAATAACCAACGGCCTGGCGAACAATGTTGTTGCTACTCCAGTTCCTTGACGGATGCACGCGGTTAGAAAAGTGCAGATAGAAAAGGTTCCTACCGCGGTCAATCACTATACTCGTCCCGGTGAAGCCCGTATGAGAAGCGACCAGCGAGTTGTTTAATGGTCCGGCTGTGTATTGCTGATTCAGTTCGAAGCCAGCGCCGTGATCATAATCGATGTTGTGGAAACGAGCATTCAAATTGGTAAATATTAAATCGACTGATTCTTGAGATAAGATTCGACGACTGCCGTATGTGCCATTGTTTAAAATCATCTGGCAGAAGATTGCACAGTCACGGACAGTGGAGAAGAGGCCTGCATGGCCCGAGACGCCGCCTAATGACCATGAATTTTCGTCGTGAACAGTTCCGCGGACCGGCTGAGGCCGAGCAGGTTCAGACGATCCCAGCACCTCTATCTGAAACTCGGTTGGGGCGGTGCGGTAGTAAAACGGGTTGCAAGACCCCTCGACGTTGTCGCGGTTGAAAAACGTGGCTCGCATGCCGAGTGTGTTGGTAAACTGCGAAATCAAATCGTCCAGCTTCTGCCACGTCACATTCTCTAAAAGGATTGCCAAGGTCATGAAATTGAGATCCGAGTAAAGATAGGTGCTTCCCGGCACATTTTTCAGCCCCTGCGAAACAATGGCGTTGATTCGTTCTCGATGGGTCCGGTATGAAGGAGAATACAAGGGTGGTTGAGGATTCCCGTTGAATCCGCTCGTGTGAGTGAGCAACATTTGAATGGTGATGTTGGCCTTCCCATTTACGCCAAACCCGGGCACATATTTTTCCACAGTACTATTCAAACGGATTCTCCCTGCATCCAATTCGCGCAAGGCTGCGACCGCAGTAAAAAGCTTGGTCAGGCTTGCCATGTCGTAAATTGTGTCAAGGGCTGCATCCTCTTGTTCGCTATGGGGTAAGACATCGCCACTCGCGTTGGTATAGAGGCTTTTTTTGCCAAACGCGAAAGCGCTGACGACGGTGTGTTTATGACCAACTAAAACTGTTCCACCGGGCTCAATGGGATGTATTTCGTAGTGCGAGAATTTGCTGTAGTTGGCTGGGTTTGTGTACGCCGTCAAATTGGCGACCATTTCTTGGAGGACTTTGGTGCTCATGCCAACCGATTCGGGCGGCCCATAATGCAAGACATCATTGCCGAGCACTTGTTCACCCAGGACTGAGAGCAAAATCATAGCCAAAAGGCCCAAAATGCTGATGAATCGGAATGCCATTTCCTACCAGTGTTATGTAGAAACTTGTAGGCATCATGCGATCACAAATGGCCTCAGGCGGGACTCGCACCCGGTGATAATGTGGTGATGTACATCTTGCTTTTAACGCTCAAACGACATGGATTGTCCGTTATCAGTGAAATACATGTTGACGGCTCGGTTTGTGGGCGATGGAGGGGGTTTTACCGGTGAGTCGATCATTTCCCCATGCTCTGCAAGGGGCTTGATTTCACATGCAACTAGACTGATTAGGCCCATTGTCAGCCGGCGTGTGATCTGCCCGAGCTACTCCGCTCAACGACCTGGCCAACGCCATCCCTCTCGTGCCGCTATTGGTTTGGCAACGTTGCAGCACATGAAGTGAGATAAACCCGAAGGCTAGCGGTCATTGATGGGCCTGTTTCCAGCACTTTTCATCTTTGCTCCAGGGGACATAGTAAAAAATCGCCACTTCGGCGACATTTTCTTAGCGAGTGGCTGCATGATCGTCCACCACATGCGCAGATGGATAACCCGGCTTTTCGCGAGCGGTCCCTATCGTCAGATAGACTACCCCTCAATAGTCGTCTCACTGAAACCCCATCTTCCGAAGCCTCGAGTTCCCCAAGCAGAAGCATGGAGTCGCCCGATCATGCCTCCAAGCTGGATCCAGCACCGCATTCCGACCACGAAGATGCAACGCGAAAGCAGGTATCGTCCTCTGCGGGGCTTGTATCCTCAAGCTCTGCAGATAACAGATCTTTGAATGGATACTTTGCAGCAAACGATGACGAGGAAGTCATTGACCCTCGCGTCAAAGACTATTCAGTTCCGTTGGTAGCAAAAGTGGTTTCTTTGCACAATGACCCGACGTAAGTCGCCATGGCCGACGCAGACCCTTTCCTGCGTGTTCAGGATGTTAATTGATGGTAGAGAGCCTATTTTAACCTTTCGATTCTGGGTTTTAGGAGGATTTTGGGTAATTGTCGGCTGCATCGTCTCAACATTTTACTACTTCAAACCATACAACACTAGCATATCCACAGTCACGGTGCAGCTGCTTTCGTGGTGGACTGGTGACGCTATGGCTCGGTGGCTGCCCACTAGGAAATGGAAAACTTTTGGATACGAATGGAGTCTGAACCCAGGACCATGGAATGCCAAGGAGCATGCACTCATCACTGTCGCTGTTTGGGGTAGTCAGAAAACAGCCTATGGCCTCGGGCCGCTGTCTGCTCTTGAGTTGTATTATGGTATAGCCTACCCGTCTTGGTGGTGGCGGGCTTATTTACTGACATCTGGTAGGTCATCGAATTGATGCAGGATGGGCAATTCTATTCCTTCTGTCGACGCAGATGCTTGGGTACGGGTTTGTTGGTTTGCTGCGCGATGTCGTTATCCGCCCGCCAAGAATCTTTTATCCTATTGTCTTACCAAATGTTGCGCTGCTCAACGCAATGCATAAACATCCAGCAATGGCTGCAAAATCTCTGCGATATTTCGCACTTATTGGCATAGCAACATTCTGCTACCAGTGGTTTCCTGGTTTGATATGGCCAATGCTGAGCTCTTTGCCACTTCTTTGTTATATGGGCCATGGTAATTGGATTGCTTACATTCTTGGCTCCGGCTCACATGGGTTTGGCATGCTAGATATCACGCTTGACTGGAATTACGCCACCTTCTTCAGTCCCCTCATGACGCCTCTATGGTCAACTGCTAACCAAGTGGCTGGGGCCGTCTTTTCCTGTTGGTTCTTATATCCAATCCTATACTTCACAAACACGCTTGATAGCAAGACATTTCCAGCCATGTCCTCGAGTACATTCGACTACACTGGGGCTGAATACAATATTTCGCGAGTCTTGACACCGGACGGTCATGGAAATCATACCGCAATGGATGAATACTCTGCTCCATACTGGGCTACTTCGTATGCCATGACGTTTTTCTGGGGATTTGCTGCTTCCTCTGGTGCCATTGCCTTTGCCATTCTGTGGTATGGGAAAGAAGGCTATAATGTTGTGCGAGAGACGTGGAGAGGCGGGACTGCATTTGCTGATGACCCATACTTGAAACTCATGTCAGAATTCCCTCGGGTTCCACACTGGTGGTATATGATAATTTTGGTTCTTGCCGGTGGTCTATCTCTGGGCGCACTCTATGGCGGAGACTGGGGTTTGCCATGGTGGGGATTCATTCTCATCAGCTTTGTGTCCCTGCTCTTTACATACCCCAGCGGCATCTTATTTGGCATCGCTAACATTCAAGTTGGAATGGCCTACTTTACCGAATTGATTGCTGGAGCTTTGTTCAACGGCAACCCTCGAGCTGTACTTGCTGCTCTGGTCTTTGGTCGCCAGGTTTTGGACCAGACTCTAAATCTGTGCTCAGACTACAAATTCGGATTCTATATGAAGGTTCCTGAAAAGGAGTTATTTATCGCCCAGGTGTACGGTACACTACTGGGTCCCTTCTTCAACTACGCAATCATGCGCGTCATCATTGATCATGTTGGGGCCGATGTACTTACTGGAGTGAAACATTCCACGGCTTGGCTGGCGCTTAAAAGTCGCAACTTTTACTCCATATCTGTCATCTGGGGCGTGCTTGGCCCTGGAGAATTCTTTAAGAGTTCTTCCAACTACTCCTATATTTACTACGCTTTTCTGGTAGGTCCAGGGCTGGTAATATTAGCATATCTCGTCCAACGATGGAAGCCTCACTGGAATGTGGAGCACTGGTGCAACCCCGTCGTGATGATGTGGGGAGCAACATATTTCCCCATTTACGAATCAGCTAACCTTATGACATCTGCCATTGTCGCTTTTGTTTTGTAAGTTTCAAAGCTCATTTAAAAGGGAAATTCGAACTAATTTTCCTATTCAGTATGGGTTATATATATAATTACCATCCTGTTTGGTTTCGCAAGTACAACTACTTGACGAGTGTAGGACTCGATTGCGGTTCGCAGATCATGCAGACCGTCATGGTATTTACAATCAGTCTCACGAACACAGAATTCCCTCAATGGTGGGGCAATAGTCCAGTAACAGATCGCTGCTTTCCGCCTTCTGATTTACCTCCTGCTATGCGAAACCCGTGAGTGCAGGAGACTGACAGGTCGAATGGAATCGGATGAGCAGAAAATCTGCCAATTTTCCATAGAGAATACAAATCAAGCTTTAAGGGATCAAAGCTACATCACCCAAGGTGTCTCAGTGATTAAACTCCCCAAAGCTGGTTGGCCTAGAATAAATTGCGCACAGTTCCAATCATTCCAGAACAGAAATAGTTGCATATTCGCCACCTATTTACCCAACCACATGCGCATCTCAATATTTGAGTAACAAATTGTGAGCGAAAGGAGATGGGTATCAGCAAATGCCAGCCCTAACCCTAAACATTTAATGCAAGGCGTACAGCTTATTCGCTCCGAGCATTTCCCATCCAATCCCGTACAAACAACTTGCAACCTGAACATACCGTACACCGACACAATGATCATTCGAAATAGAGTACCACTCAGCTTACACTCCACTATGCGACTGGGTGGCGAGGCGGCATTTGCTACCGAGGTGCATACTCGCTCCGATCTATGCGAGGCCGTAGAGTGGGCCAAAGCTCGTAATCTGCCCACACTTATGATCGGCCATGGTAGCAATATCGTATGGCACGACAGTGGATACGAGGGGCTTTTGTTGATCAACAATATTAGACGCTATGAAGTGTGTGAGAAAGGCGGTGACTGCTTTTACGTCACTGTTGGAGCTGGCGAAGTCCTTGACGACATTGCTCGACGAACGGCCAGCGACGGGTTAACAGGTATTGAAGCTCTCAGTCTGATTCCAGGTACCGTCGGTGCTACACCTGTGCAGAACGTGGGTGCTTATGGCCAGGAAGTCTCGCAAACATTAGTCAGTGTTGAGGCGTATGATACGATGGTCAATGAGTATGTCACTATCCCGGGTGGCGATTGCGGTTTTGGCTATCGAACAAGTCGCTTCAAAACTGCAGACCGCGGCCGCTTCTACATCACGGCTGTCACCTTCGATTTACTCCGGCAATCTCCCAAACCACCGTTTTATAGTGGACTGCAGGTTTATTTTGAGAAGCACAGCATCCGCAGCTATACACCACTAGTTGTTCGAAAAGCGGTTATCGACATTCGTTCTCAAAAGCTTCCTGACCCGGCCAAGATTCCAAACAACGGATCGTTCTTTGCCAATCCAGTCATCGATGTGGGTGCATTTGCGCAACTTCAGTCTATGTACCCCAATGTCCCTCATTGGTCGGTTTCAGAGACCTCGCTGGTCAAAATTCCTGCTGCATGGCTTATAGAGCAGGCAGGCCTTCGAGATGTGAAAGACGAAGCTACTGGCATGGCGACATGGCACTGTCAACCGCTCGTGCTAGTCAATGAGCACGCCACCTCAACAGCTCAGTTACTAGCATTCAAAAAAAGAGTTGTGGATACGGTGAACCAAAAATTCAACATAACCCTTGTCCAAGAGCCTGATTTGTTTCCAAGGGAGTGAAATATCAACGGCGTCGCCTCAGAAGAGTTTTATTCAAATTTTGCTCAGGGCTCATTTAAACTGGTAATTTTAGGCAATATGCAGTCGCCGATCGTATTTGGTACGACCTTTCACTAGATCGTACCTCCAGTATCAAGGCCTTATGATGCGAGTCGCCGCGATACCTCAACTATAGGATACCCTGTAGAAGCCAAAAATTATCGCAAAGCGCATTCTAGCGCTCCTGATTACCGCATCGCTGCTGGGCAACGGTTGGTTCGATGAGAAATTTATGCCGCGGACGGGAAGTTGGTGGAGTTTCCGCTGTCGTGAGGACCTCTAGCGTGGCTCCAACGCAGCTACTACTGGTCTCAGGGTTAGACAAAATTAGTCTTGGACATGCAGTTGCATTAATGGTCACCGACCGCAACAAATCAAATGTGGATTTAGAACAAGTCCATCCAGTAGGAGGCCATTTTTCCGCATGCAGATTGGCCAAGTAAAACCTGAGTGGCCCATCACACATGTCGCATTCTGACTTGCACACGACTGCGCAAGATTAATTTTCCGCAATGCAACTCCTGCGTGTCCAAGGCTAGGTCACCTGCTCCATGCTCTTCTCCGAGCACTGTGTCCGATATTAGATGATTTGGCCATGCGTCAGCACAAGGCGAATTTGCGGTCATTCTAAACATTCTTTCTCGGAAATCTAATCGGCCAATCAAAATGCAATTTCCGGGCTTCAGGGAGAGCCTTGTGGGAGAAAGACAGCCCCACATGCCTGGGCTTTCGCCCTCCATCGGACTTATTCACTTCGTCGGCATTGGCGGTGTTGGCCAGTCAGGAATCGCCCTCATTCTGAAACAGCTAGGCTACGAGGTTCAAGGAAGCGATGCAGAAGAAAGCAGCTATACGAAGCGCCTGCAGGAAGCTGGCGTCACCGTCTTCATTGGCCATGACGCGGAATACGTCAAGTCGGCCAAGTTAGTTGTTGCGTCAGCCGCAGCATTGAAAATCAAGTTTAGAGTCCGGGATAATATCGAGGTCGAAACCGCAAAGGAAATGGGAATCCCTGTGATCCACAGGGCAATGATGCTAGCTACCTTGATGCGGCACAAGAAAGCAATCGCCATCAGTGGCAGCCATGGCAAAAGCACGACAACCACCATGATGGCAGGAGCGCTGGAGGCCGGCGGCCTCACACCGACAGTTGTTACTGGCGCGGCGATGAACCTTTACAATAGCAATGCAAAACTCGGCTCTGGGGACTGGATGGTCGTCGAGGCAGATGAGAGCGACGGCTCGTTTCTAATGCTGCCTGCGCTGGTTACAGTGGTGACCAATATCGACAGCGACCACATCATCTTTTGGAAATCAGAGGAAAAGACTAGAGAGGCGTTTTCTCAGTTTGTGCGCAGCGTGCCATTTTACGGACTTGGGGTGCTATGTATCGATGACCCTGGCGTCCGCCAAATTATCCCCTCGGTCCAGAGTCGCAATATCATCACTTACGGAATATCAGAGGACGCAGATGTTCGAGCCATCAATATCACTTGCACGACACAATCATCCACCTTTGAAGTGTCGGTCCGGGAACACCCAGGGCATTCTTTGCGCACAATTGGACCTTTTACGGTCAACGCACTGGGACCTGGCAATGTTCAAAATGCACTCGCTGTCATCTCCGTTGCTCTTGAACTAGGAATCAGTCACGACACCATCAATGAGAGCCTGAGCACCTTTCCCGGCTTGCACAGACGATTCGAGCGAACTGGCGAGGTGGACGGCATCACAATCGTTGACGACCATGCCACCCACCCAGCCGAGATCAAGCACTCGGTCAGAATGGCCAAGCAAGCGGGCGCGCGCAAGGTCATCATTGTCAACCAGCCATCGGGGATGCCCGCCATGGTCGAGGGGTGGCTAGAAGAGTATCCCGCTGCGTTTGAGGATGCGGACCACGCCATTATTGGTCAAACCTGGGCTTCCAACCGCAAGCCAGAGGACGCCGCCAAGGTGCGCGAGATGATCATTGAGAGCTTGAGGAACGGCGGCTTTGAAAAGATCGATTCCATGCCCGATGCGGACCGGCTGCCTGAGTTAGTCTTATATGTGGCAGATAAAGGCGACTTTGTGATTTGCACGGGGCTCCAGTCGTCGTCGGAGTGGGCGCGAAAGTTGCCGGAACAGTTAAAGGCACTAAAATCCATGTGATGTGGCAGATGGCGAACATTGGGGGTAAGATGAAGGCTTCAGGTTAGAAATAACTCAACACATGCACAGTTCGGGATTTCGGGTTGATGTCCTCCGAGATGCCTGTTTAGTTTTTCTAATAAATCTCCGCATTGAACCTGCACTATTCTCCTAGCAAAGTTGACTTGCCAATACAGTGATTTTCGCAACTCGTCATCAACCATGTCAACAGCCGCCATTCTCGAAGCCGACCAGTGTTGGCCTCTGTGGGGGGAGGGCCCCGTTGATGGGGCATTCGAACTCGACCAACCAGGAGGCACCCTCGACAATGCGGTTGTAACAAAGGTTGAGCGCCCGTTTCTATTTGGATACAAGCCCGAGAAGCCCAATGGACGAGGCGCGCTTATTCTCGGGGGTGGCGGCTACGTTCAACTCATGGTGGGGCGTGAAGGAATCGCTGTCGCAAGGTGGCTGAACAGCTTGGGCTTCTACGCCTTTGTTCTGGTCCACCGGTTTCCTATGGCGGATACTGGGGCTCAGGCACCCTTGGATGATGCCAGGCGCGCGTTCAAAATAATGGCGGAGAGCGGGCTTGCGCCGCAAGGACTTGGCATTTGCGGCCTGTCCTCTGGCGGTCATCTCGGCGCTGCTGTCTTGGCCAAATACCCTCAAACCTGGAATTCCCCCGACCCAGAGATTCCAGCTGCGCAATTCGCCATCCTGGGGTACGGTCCAATTTCAACCAACGCCAGGGGGCGCACCATCATTGCAGACAAGGCCCCTCTTCCTCCAGCAGAAAAGCAGGAACTCTACGATACCGTCCAGCCAGACGTACAGCTGGTGTCGCCGGCGCCTCCCGCCTTCATCGTCTATTCAAATAATGATCCTGTCGTTCCTGTTGTCAATGCGTACCGCCTTGCCGAAGGATTTACCAAGAGCGAAGCATCAGTCGAACTTCACATCTTTGCCGATGCACCCCACGGCTTTGGCCTTGATACACAGAATCTTCCCGTTTCTAAATGGCCATCAATGTGTGAAGCATGGCTCAGGCAGAACAGTTGGCTAGAGTAATTAATCCTAAAGGTTTAAAGAGATAAAACAGAAGATCGCATTGTATCTATGTTGTTTTGAGTAGTTATTCCCCCGCGAGCACCTGGAAACTAGGTGTAATCCTGTCATATCGGGTGAAGCCTACAGCCTGCCATGCCAGGTTCCAGTATAGATAGTGTTCGGCAAATACTAGCAGCCGCATTTAGAGTTGAGCGCTTCTAGAAACCCCAGGTACCCAGCAAACCACACGATTTTGAGCAGCCCTGCACGTTTTCTCGCTTATCCAGTCCCACCAGGTTATAGTTAGGTCAAACATGAAACCGGGTGAGAAAATAGCGCGACTGCCTAATCGCAGATGCAAAAGAGCGAAAGCAGTAACCGCCGAGCCAATCATATGACTCAATTGATCCTTAAGCTTGGCTCAGCCCTCGGCTGAATGCCTGCATGTGTGTAGTCCAGCGACAAGATGCGCCCCAGCCCGGGTGCCATCCACTCCGAGCCTCCGGCAATCAGTCGATCTGCAAGCCTCCTTGGACAACTTTGTTTTTTTGCCTTTTTCTTTCTAGCTGGCCAAATATTCAATGATTGTTTGACGCCACCACCGTAAGTCATGTGGCGCCTTCGCCAACTTGCTGGCCCGTCCGTCCTCCAGTACGAATTAGCGGGGGGCGGCGAGACGCGCATTCGGACAAAGTTTAACCGCGAATATCTTGGCCGACAGGGAACGCAGGCCTGGGGAGAAGTGCAGCGCGACTTGAAGGCCGCGAAATGGAAGCCAGTTCTGCTTTGGTTTCTTTACATCTGCTGCGTCGGCGGGGTCACTGGTGCGCTCGTAATCGTCGCTATGTGGAGCGCAATGCCATATTCAGACACAGCATGCTCACCCAGTGGGGCTTTTAGCCAGTTTACGAATAGTTTTGGCTGGTTTTCTGCGGATGGGTTCTTCCAAATCACCCTGTCGTTTGGCAGTCTTGAGTTTTCCCAGGCCAAAGCCATCGATGTCGTCTGGGATGTTGTAGGTTACTTGAAAGCTTTCCGGCTTGATGGTCTGCGTCGAATGGCACTGACAATTACTTTCTTTCATCTTGTAGGTCGTGGGCCGAGGCGGGCAGTTCATCATTTCTGTCGTATCTTGGAACGTGTTTGCAAGTTACGTCACAACATCAATGGCAACGCAGCCTGCAAACTTTACTGCGTTTTGGGTTGTTTTCTTGCAAAAAGAGACTTCCTTCTTTTCGCTCTACCATATCATGCGGAATCTAAAAAGAAATGGAATCGGTTCTACAGTATCTAAAATCTTCATTGTCGGAACAGTGATATTTGCCTTGGCCTTTGCAACTCTAGCAAGTGCCATGACTGGTTATACCCCCGCAAACGGATCCTTTGTGACAACCGAGGGCGGGAGTCTCAAACCATTTTCCGAATTTTCTCTATTGGCATACATTATCCACGATGGCAAAAGAATCGGCTTAACAAATGATTATTTCGTCCCATTCTTTCCCCAGCGTGATGATTATGAGAGCAAGCCACCCAATTTCTATATCTCTGTCCCACGTGCTGATCACAACAGGCGAACCTTTGATATCAGGCTTCGACGACGATTTTATGTATATTACGGCATGCCGTTACTACCGAGATGATGAGTATTTCTATGGCGATGAGGAATGTGGTCTGCAAACAAACATATCAAGATGTAGGAGTTCGCCATTTGCTCAACTTGGTGCACCTCGCTGACGCTCTCAAGATGTCGCCCGGTATGGGTTCTATGGACTAAATGACACAAACTCTACTTTTGTAAACCAAAGTCTCGAGTCACCAGCCCTGAATATTTCTGGTTTCTATTTTCCCGCCGAGGAGAATATCCTCTTTGGAAATAGTTGGACGAACCCAAAAACACATGAGCAACCGTTCCAGAACAAGTCAAATCTAGTCTACATGGCAAAAAACGATGAGACAATCTATAATATAACCTACATCAAGGATTTTGGCAGGTGCCAACCAATCTCGAAAGATTCGGTAGGTTTCGGCTTGAGCTACTCGCCATGGGCAGCGCTGCTAACAAATTGACCAGACCAGCGATTACCGCTATCAGTGGGGGTTTTCTTACATGCAGCTTCTTATCATCATCGCCCTGGTATTGGTATGGTTACTGGGGATTGGAGCAATGTGGATTCATGCTTCTGCCCAATTGCCCGTGTACAATGAGCTCGGTGAGCCAATCGAGGTTGCAAGCGGCTGGAAAGGCATCATCCAACTCGCCGGGGCCATAAATTCACAGCTCAAATCGCTCGACATTGACCCCGACAAGTTGACGAATCAAGAACTCGAGCGCAAAATTCGCCAGCTTTTAAAAGGAGGCTCTGTTGAGCTGGAGGGGTCAGTCTCGTCCACTTTTGGGAATCAAACCACCAGGTGGATCAAGAAAGAGAAGTGGTGGATAGCTTCGTTCGTGGTGCTTGCTTGTCTTGAAATCCCCCTGGTAACGTCATGGTCGAAAACTGCCGGCCCTGTCTTCATGGCCGGCACATTTCTTGCCATATTTCTCGCGCTTCTGGTTGGAAGCTCGCTCAAGAGCAGGCTGGCTATTCTCATCACTTTTCTCGTCGTCACAGTCATTGTCGGCCTCGTTGTGCATTCAGTCACGTATGGGTCGTATTATTAGCGAGCACAGTCACATAGATAAGAGCTTCAACAAACGATAATCCACCATTGTATCCACACTCGCAACTTCGGAAATGACCATTATCGGCGCATCACCATCATCTACCGAACACCTACCGAGCCCCGCAACAGGGTACTACTTGACCGGATTGTCACATCTTCAATGCACTTGGGTCTGCAAATTGTGGGTGCAGGAACCAACAACGGTATGAGCCGCGCAAGTCTCCGGCCAACACCGCAATCGTTATTCTATCAACCAATTTGTCAACTACCCAAT
Organism: Calonectria aciculata; assembly: GCA_013406995.1. NCBI lineage: Eukaryota > Fungi > Ascomycota > Sordariomycetes > Hypocreales > Nectriaceae > Calonectria > Calonectria aciculata. Next base: position 123,036 of record VTGE01000017.1, read on the forward strand.
TAGTAATGTCCCCACGCGTATTTCGTTTGCCGTCGTCGCATCGACCTCGCGGAGTTCCGGCACATGCTATGCCGATTTCGGGTGCTTACCCAACATTTGCTCCACCCCATTCCCTCTCTGCTTATTCCCAATTTTGTTCCCTGCAGCATCACATAAATCCACCCAGATCGCACTAATGTCCGATAAAGACGGTGTATTATTCAGCTATCAATGACTGATTTTATCTGGGTCTCGGAAATAAAGTCGGTTTCCTTGCCCGGCGACTCATTCCAATGACTTGGTCCTCTCAATTATTCTCTGGTGCGCAGTGCATTGTCTTTCAGCATGCAGTCTCTTCTTCAATTTAGGCGCGCTGGCCAAGCCGCTCAAGCGCAAATCGATCGCGGCGTGCACAAGCTCAGAAATTTGGAAACATGCGAAAACACGGGCGTTCGCGAATCGTCAGCCAGTCTCGAATTGACACCCGTGACTCAGCCCAACGACATCGGTGACGACATTGAAAAGCAAGAATCTCGTGTCCAGAAATGCAAAACCGCCGACACGGTGCATAGGCATAATTCTGCGGGGACTGCTCTTTTCCAGGTATTGACTGGCATCAACGTTCGAAACACCGAGAGTAATGTGGAATCTAGCGACAAAGTCTTCGTCATCAGCTGGGAAGGTCCAGATGATCCCCTAAGCCCAAAGAACTGGTCTGTATGGAAGCGAGCTGGAGTTACCTTGCAAATTTCTGCAATCGCCTTATTTGTGGGCTCTGCATCTGGAATCGATGCAACAGTGCTTCCCCAGGCTGCGGAATCGCTGCACGTGAGCGAGGTGGCAGAGTCACTCGCGACAGGTCTGTATCTCGTTGGAATGGGCCTTGGATCTCTCATCGCGGGCCCTTTTTCTGAAACATTCGGAAGAAATGCGGTATACATCACGTCCATGGCAGTGTTCATGATATGGATCATGGCATCGGGGCTTGCCCCAAACTTTGGCGCCCAAATCACCTTTCGGTTCCTCGCTGGCTGCTCCGCGTCAACCCCTCTGGTCTGCTCTGGTGGTTCTGTGGCCGACATGTACAACAGCCTCGAAAAGACGTGGGCTTTCCCTCTTTACGCCATCACATGCTTCGGAGGGCCAATGCTTGGCGCGGTCATGGGCGCATACATCGGACCTTCCAACCTGGTCAGCTGGCGGTGGGCGGAGTGGACATCTCTGATCTCGGCCGGTCTCGTGCTCTTGCTCGTCTTCTTCTTCATGCCTGAAACATACGGACCTCTGTTGCTCCGATGGAAAGCTGCCCACTACCGAAAGCTCACAGGCGATGATCGATTCCATTCCGAACACGAAATTACAGATGCGACGCTGTTCAGCAGGCTCAAAGTGAGCATGACTCGGCCATTTTTCATGTTGACCGAGCCAATCATCATCGCCATGACGCTGTACATTACAGTCCTTTACATCATCCTGTTCACCTTCCTTGTCGGCTGGCCCTACATCTTTGAGCATACGTATAACCTTGACCAAGGACTTGCCAACATCATCTTCATCTCCATGTTCCTCGGCACCCAAGCCGCTTTCATCCTGGTGCCCATCGTCTACCGAAAGACGGTGCAGCAAATGAAGCAAAGCCAAGACCATCAGCATTTCAGCCCCGAATCACGGCTGTGGTACGCAACGCTTGGTGCCTCCTTGTCCATCCCAGTTTCACTCTTCTGGTTGGCATGGACCAACTACGCCAGCATCAGCATTTGGTCCAACATCCTGGCCGTTGCCGTGTTTGGCTTCGGCGTAATGGGAGTGTTCCTCTCCGTGTACATGTACGTTATCGACTCGTACGAGATTTACTCCGCATCGGCTCTCACGTTCGTGGCCTTGACGCGATACATTGTGGCTGGAGGAATGACAGTTGTGGGCATTCCCTTTTACGAGAAAATGGGCACGCATTACACGCTTACCATCATGGCGTGCCTGGCAGCGCTCCTGGCGCCGGTCCCGTACGTTTTGTACTACAAAGGACCCTGGATCCGATCCAAGAGTCGGTTCGCTGTCGCTGGGCAGTCATAGCGAAATCGGAAGGGTGGAAAAAACGAATGAGTCATGGCAAAAGTTCTTAGTGCATGAGGGCACGGTTTGACGAGCACAGGGTGTTGCACAGTGAAATTGCAAATGAATCTAGCATTAAAAATAATGTGGAAATTGTATCGTTGGCTGTACTTCATGTTTGAGTGAATGAACAATCGCAACTCCACCTCTGTGTCACTGTTGGTGGGTACCAAACACCGCATTCACTCAAGCTTGATTCTCAGATTGGCAGCACTTTTTTGCCGGATGCCAACGTCTGACAAGTACAACATTTCAGTCTCATCAAACAAAAGTTTCCCCTTGGCAAAGAAATTTCCCCTCTTCCATCCTCGTCATCGATCGCAATCCCAACAAGTTGTCAAGGCACAAAAGCCTGCTCGGCCGCCCCTTCAAGACCGCCAACATCAACCTCTTTTTTTTTATCTTCATCTCACTTCCCCATCAAGTCTCGACAGCATGCTTCGATCTCCAATCCCTAGGGCCGTTTGTTACGGTATGTTCTCCAAGCGCAAGGTATGTGTCACTCCCAAACTCCATCACACTGGACACCTTCTCATGCCTCTCACGCCTAGCATGGGCGAGACCTTCTGGAAACACAGCATCGCAGCTGGTGCCGGTTGATCCAAATTCTCGAAAGCACTCGTTCTGAGGTATATGAGTGTTTAGAGGCATGGATCGCGACATTCCCGATCGATCAGCAAGATCGGTGGACGCCTCTCGCTAAAAATGGAACTAGGAGTCCCACCATCACCATCTCGATAGTCTCCACCAATACATTGGTGGAAATTCCCCTGGCCCTTTGCCCATGAGGCTTCGGTCGATCTGTATGGTTGGTCTTGCTCATTGACGATCTTTTTCCCACTCCAAGGCTAACTATCGCCCTATGCTGTAGGCAGAATTTTGACTCATCGTCTCACCTGTCAGCAAAGGCGGTTTACTGGCCAACGCCCGACACGGTCACAGATATCCAGACTCAAGAGGGGCCATCACATGGAACGCCGACGCCAGAATACGAAAGACTCGAGAGCACGAAGTCTCATCTGCAAGGCGCTTGCCAACAAAATATCACCATCTGCCCATCTTACCTTTTTCTCCTATTCTGCTACATCCAAATAGCCTCATTTTTCTGGTCATAGGTTTCAGCTTTCCGACGCGATCCTAGCCAACCGCTGCCATGCCTCCACCCGTTCGTGGCCTACGGACGTACTTGCTCTGGATGACATGAAGGCCACCAGAAGGCAACATCAGCTCACAATTGACGCGTTACAGCAATTTCGCAAATTGCACCGCGACGCATTGCGACCAAAATGACAGCAAGGGTGGCGCGTGCCGCCCGATGTATGTTCCCCTTTGCATCTGTGTTTGCGCAGTTCGTTTTCGAGTTTTGCAGTTCGTTTGCTAATTTTTGTCTGCGTTTTCAGTCCGGCTCCTGCGCTCCCGGTGGCGCTGTTCTTCTTGGATTATATCCAAGGAGACAATGTCTCCGATTCGGTAAGTTTTCTTTATCCTTGTGTTTTGAGTGTGCAAGCTAATAAATTGTAGGAGAAAAATAAACGCCGCATTGCGGCTAAAGTTGTGCTGCGTGGGTGTGCCGATGGCACTTTCCCTGCGGGGGGCGACCCTCGCCTCAACTAAAAAAATTTTCAACATGCTTTACGCTGTTTGTTTTACCCTTTTGCAGCTCGTTTTTCGGGTTTGCCCGGCTGAGAGGGAAGCCAAGGCCAAGGCTGCCGCCAACACAGGCACCTCGAAAAGGAAGAATAAGGCCAAGTCAAAGAACCACAAAAGTCAACTGACGTGATGCGCTATCAAAACCACCAGAAAATGCTACACTGCTCCTTGTTCAAGGATAGCACGGTCTCTGGCGCTGTGGAGGCTGCCTGTTTCAAGAAACAGCACCTGAAAGTCTGCGACTGCTGCATCTGACTTTGAAGGACGCGCCGATATCGCAGCTGGTTCTCTCAAAAGCACAGCTGCCCGAACTTGTGTAGCGGAATGGGGCCCAGGTGATAATACAGCCTCCAACGTTCTAAACATGGGACCCGACAGCCCCTACAAAGAATACTACGCAAACGATGAATACAAAGTATTCTTCCGTTACTCTGCGTACTAGATTGAAAACTGTGTGGTTGACACTGATGATGGCACACAATATGACTCTCAGCCACTCGGAAACGGCAAGGATAATTGTCAGGATATGTACTTCAACGAGATTTGGAAAGCTTGTGAGTTATATCCGAGATCATTTTCATGATACTCATTCATTGTTATATTTCATCAACTGACTTTTCAATCTCAGGCAATAATGGAGGCGTAGGAGGTCGTATTACCGCCGGGTGCATTCGCTTTGGAGTGGACGGTGGTGCAGGTAAACCAAACAAACCATGATTCATATACATTTACGACATGGATGAAGGTTCTTTTCTTATATTGATTTTAATAAAAACAACCTTCAATAAAACAATGGCCCACGGAATGATTACCAGTGTGTGCTCTATGCAATCTGCATATATGAGTGAAGAAAGTTGAGGACTGTGGAATCCTTGATCGTTGCTGTTCCTGCTACCTGGCCTTTGACATGTCCCTCATGCGGGTGCAGGTAAATTAAATTCATACATATCTACCAAGACATTCTATGCCAATGAACAGTTAGGTGCACTCTACAACTACGTCAGATCTCATCAGACGCTCTGCATGGATCCCTGGTTCACCCAGGTCGCGGGATTAGCCAGAGGGCAAGAGCAGATTGCGCATTTCCTCCAAGTCCTGATCTGAGGCAAGCAACAGCCCAAGTTCAACCGCTGTGCCCAGACCAAAGATCACAAAAGCCACATTTTTAGATGTCCTAAACTGCGAGATTCCTTTCGTCCATGCAACTCTAAAAAAAGAAAAATTGTAAACAAGTCTTCAAGATCCAATACTTTCGCCTTGTGTTTTCTTCACTCAGATCGTTCTTATGGACTTCAGGGTGGCTAAGTGGGACGAAAATCGTGCAAGGAGGTGGCCGCACGCAGAAACACGCCGGAAGTGGAACAACGTACGCACCGAGAAATGAAAAAAAGGCAAAAATGACGCCACCACGCTAGGAGCATCGAAAAAAAACCGATTTATGGTCCCAACAACAGCAAAAATAATGCATGTTCGAAAGAGAACAAAAATGGAAGCCAATTGTATGGATGAACAGGGAATCGAACCCTGGACCCCTCCCAATATTTTCACATATGATCAGTCACTCAGCGCAACCATGCGAAGGGAGTATTATACCACTAAACCATTCACCCGCTTCTTGTTGTGTTGGCGCTAATGATTGGAGGATATAATTGTGGCGACGATCATGGTGGTGGGCCTTCATGATGTGGAGTTTTCCGCTGCACACGTGAAATCACGTGATTGTCTCCATAAGTTCCCTTACGTCATCACACCGCGCATGGTCCCGGGTAGGTTCACAATGACACAAGGGGCAGGATTGGGGAATACTGAGTAAACAGAACGAAGCGGCCATGGCAAAGGGGAAAGTTGGCATGGGTGGCTGTGAGATGTGACAATAAAGTGAACTGTGAATATCTAATTTTAGGAGGACATGATGAAAATTGAATGAATATGGGTCTGGGAGTTGGAAGATGATGCCCAGACATGGACAGAGAGTGTTGGGTCAACATGATCAAAGTAAATGCTGCAATATCGCCGAAAGGGAAAAACGCAAGGAGAATCGGAATCTGAAGACACACAAATCAATGTCCAATTGACTACTAACTAACATTTATACCGCTATCGACTAAATTTTCAAGACGTCATCCACATTTACCACCTGGCCGGTTGCAATTGATCTGTTCGCGGCTATGCCCGTGAGGATGGAGGCGGCACCATCGACGTGGTTGGCCGCACGCATAAACTCGTCCGAGACGGGCTCGCCAAACAGGTCCTGCAGCAAGACATTGTCGCCGCCGCCGTGGGCACCGGTGCTCTCCTCGAGGGGGATCTCGCGCGGCTTCTCAAACAGCGGGCGCAAGAGGATGGTGCGGCGCTCCAGCGATCCCTCGTGCGCCTGGTCGCCGCCCGAGTTGACGTAGCTGTTCTCCACGACCTCGACCTCGAGGCGGCCGCCCGTGCCGTTGAAGCTCACGCGGAAGCCCTCCCATGGCGCGTAGGCCGTCAGCGAGTAGGTCAGGACGGCGCCGCTGCGGTAGCGCACGAGCAGGTTCATGGTGTCCTCGATGCTGATGCCGTCGCTGAAGACGCTCTGGTCGCGGTGGTAGCTGTCCTCGTGCTCGGCGTCGAGGTACATGGCCTTGAGCTGGGGGTTCTTTTCGAGGTGCAGCGCGAAGGGGTCCTCCTTGGCGACGTCGCTGCCGTGGGCGCGCGTGTAGAACTTGTCGACGCCGCGCTGCTCGGCGTTTTCCTTGCCGTAGAACTTGAGGTCGCCCTGGGCGTAGACGGTCTGCGGGCGGCTCTGCAGCCAGAAGTTGACGAGGTCGAAGTGGTGCGTCGACTTGTGCACCAGCAGCCCCCCGCTGTTGCGCTTGTCGCGGTGCCAGCGCCGGAAGTAGTCGGCGCCGTGCGACGTGTTGAGCATCCACTCAAAGTGCACGCTCGTCACCTTGCCGATGGCGCCCGACCGGATGATGTCGAAGATCTTGGTGTTGTGCGGGGCGTAGCGGTAGTTGAAGGTGACGCGCACCTTTTGGCCCGTCCGCTCGACGGCCGAGAATATCTCCTTGCATCGCGGCACGTCAATTGTCATGGGCTTCTCCGTCACGACGTTGCAGCCGAGCTCCAGGGCTCGCACAATGTAGATGTTGTGGGTTCGGTCGATGGTGGTGACAATGACTTCATCCGGCTTCGTCTCCTTGATCATGTCGTCGAATCGCGAGGCGGGGTACGTGGGGATGGCATCGTGTCCGAGGCCCTGAATCTTGGACACGGCATAATTGAGACGAGTCTGGTTTGTGTCGCACAGCCCAACCAGCTTTGCTGTCTTGCTAAAGTCTCGCACAATGGCTGTGTAAAAGAAGCTGGAGCGACCGCCAGTGCCCACGAGGGCATAGCGCTTGAGGGGCGGAGCGACTTCACTCATGATGCCTGTCCGTTTCTGACGCCTTTTTGACAAGCTACAAGGTCTAATTACTTAGAATGTGTGATTTGGTAATTGTGTTCCTTGGGACACTCATTAATGATGTCGTCGTCTCTGGGTTCCTGCAGTGGGGGAGTATTTGGACACTGCGTCTACGACTCGATCGTGGTTGAATGCGAATGCGGAGTAGCTAAATTGTTGAGGGAATTTGGGGGCCTCACTCGTGATGCAGCGGTGCATGCAGTAAATAGCTTCTGCTGATTCGGTTCTCTGCATTGGCCCGCCATCATTTTTTCGGTCGCATTTGACCCATAAGCCGAGCATCATTCACCTGCTCACCTGTTCAGTTGATGTGTTCGTCATGGCGCTAGACACAGCTTGCGTAGATCTTTGGGGGCGGGGCGCGGGGTGCTTTTTGTTGCCAGTCGGAAAAGATGCCGCGGGGAATTATCCGATTGCATTTAGGCAAAACTCGTTCAAGCCCGGGGGCTCGACGAATTACTACAAATAGCCATCGGACCATCGTGCGCTGGGCCATCGGGCTGGATGTGGGAGAAGGTGGCACTATAATACCAAGTTGCTAAACTAGCATGGGCGCGTTTCGCTCCGACGGCCCTGAATCGAAGCTTAAGAGGATAATAGTGCGGAGCTTAAAAGGGTTAAGGGGATGAAACAGGCACCCTTGGATCGGGCTTGCGGCCCAGGATTTGGGTTTCAATGCGTTTCAAAGAAGCGAGATGGAATTTCTCCACGAACGCGAGATCAAATTGGTGTGGGGATGCTTCAAGAGACGAGTACAAAATTCCACGGCTGGACGGGTCTCGAATGACTTTTTGCTCAATGAGACGCGGGATGATGCTCGTTCCCATGAAGCTCAATTTGGACTGAAACTGTTAAAACTGACAGAATATAACCCACCGACTATCTATAACTACCGGCGTCGCGCAACTTGACAATCTGCTCTCCACATCGCTCCCTATCCATCACCAATTGTTTCGTGAAGTATTATCACCATGCAGCTTATCCAGAAACTCTCTATCCTCATTGCCTCTGGCGCTGTTCTCGTCAGCGGCCAATCATGCCCTAGCATCAAGATTTTTGGTGCTCGAGAGACGACTGCTTCGGCTGGCTTCGGCTCTGCCGGAGCCATGGTCACTATGATCATCAACGCCAACTCGGGCGCAACTTCTGAAGCTATTGTGTACCCGGCATGTGGTGGACAGTCGTCGTGCGGCAGCGTGTCATACGCCGATTCTGCCAAGCAGGGAACAGCTGCAGTGGCTACCGCCGTCAACAACTTCCACACCCAGTGCCCGAGTTCCAAGATTGTTCTTGTTGGATATTCTCAGGTAAATGTTCTTGAACAGTGGACATTGTTAGCTATCATGCTAACACTCATGTAGGGCGGACAGATCATGGACAATGCCGTCTGCGGAGGCGGTGACCCGGGTGCTGGCATCAGTGATACATCTGTGCCTATTTCTACAAGCGCACTGGCAATGATCAAGGCCGTCATCCTCATGGGAGACCCACGATATGTCTCCGGACTGGCCTATGGCGTTGGAACATGCACGGCTGGAGGGGTAAGATGACACTTGATGCAATAACTCAACCTCAACTGTTGCTGACTTGGACTTAGTTTGATGCGCGACCGTCTGGGTTTGTCTGCCCTAGCGCAAGCAAGGTTAAGCTTTACTGCGATAAAGAGGACCCGTACTGCTGCAACGGCAGCGATGCTGCTCATCACCAGCAATATGTCAGCATCTACGGAAGCCAGGCGCTTTCCTTTGTCAATAGCAAGCTCTAGGTTGTGCGACGGGTAAAATGATGTGTGACGAATTAAGTTTGGCTTAAAAAAATGCGTGATTGGCTTCAAGTGCGATCATTGTTCTCATGTATGTATTCGCATGGCTTCGTACATAGTTTCGTTCCAGGTCTAGATCGTTTTCAAGCCGGACCGTTCATAGACATGCCGATCGATGCGATCTCTCGCCCTATTGCCACCATGACTCACCACTTTCCCGATCGGGGTGTGATTGATCAGGTGAAGCTTTCAACTCTGGATTGACACAAAGTTAAAAAAATAAATTTGATATCATCGCTTTGCACACTGCATCGACAAATGCATCCGTATCCGTGTTCAGGCATCTTCAACCGGTTGCATGGCAAAAGAAATACAGTGGATCCAGCTGCAGGTCCCCCGGAAGCGGGCTAAGACAGGGCATCATCACTGGCCAAAACGGCGTGGTAATTTGGCTTCAGCAGCGCCATGCCGCGCTAAGACAAGTTTGGACGCAGCTGAACATGAAGCTCGAATGCGGCTAGCTGCCACTCGTGCCTATTCTCCTTTTCCTCTATTCCATCGCGCAAATCAGCATTCATATCGTTGTACTTGTCGCTCGCTTGGCGTGTAGCCGTTGCGCTTCACAATGGCTGACAATGGTATGTCGGCCACGGACATCATCACCTATGTTGGTGTGCCGTTGGCCGTGCTGGGAGGTACGTGATGCTTGATTGTGTCTGATGCGAGTCGTACTAACGGTGAAAAAAGTCTTGCCCATTCTATACAACACATTTGCAACTCTTGCTTCGCTATCGCGCATAAAGCGCATGCTGCAGAAGAGTCGCTTGACTGCCCTAACGAGAAGCGATGTCGTGAACCGCGTCATTGAGATTGAGCTGCCGCGGTACGCCGTCATGCCCTTGGATAGGTTTGAGAATAGATCCGAGTACTGGAGCCTCTCACGCCATCCTAGCGCCATCCCGGGTGGGAGCTGGACCACCTTTAACTGGAAAACGAATGCCATCGGCATGAAGACACAGCGTGTTGAGTATGCGGATCAGCTGCGGCAGCCTCAAGTCGAGGTCGCTTTTGATGAGCTGGTGAGCTACCTCTTGGATTTGGGTGCTGTGCCAGATCCCCACGGCTGGAAACTTTTGAGATCAACCGGGCTGTGGACACCGGTTGGATGTTCCCTGATGATGTCTCCAGATGGGAGAGAAAAGGCACTCACGGTCGCCCCGCTAGACGATTCCGACGGAAACCTGTCTCTTGCTGTAGCTTGGTCAAGTTCTTGGATCACTCGGGATTACGACCATCTCCCGCCCTACTGGGTCCGACTGCCAGTGCTTCTGACAAAAGCCAAGATCCCGGAGCCGAATGGAGAAGCGAAGGACAAGGAAAAGGAAAGCAAAGATCCAAATGAAGCCGAAGATGCTAATTCCAACGGCCAAGGTTCCAGCCGGATGGAGACTGCATCAATTGAGGAGGATCTTGCCTTGGCTTCGACACACGACATCACTTGCCAAATCTCCATGGCTGGTCTGGTCACTGCGCTGGTGCAGAGATTCACAGGTCAAACGAGCGTACCGCAGAGCCTGTACATTGAGCACCTGCGTATTCACCCTGGCAGGTCAGACGGCATGTGGTTTGCCAGCGCCGCCACCGCGTACGGCACCTCGAGCCAGACGATCCTCTGGAACTACAAGATCCCCGACGAGGTGCTCGCGTTTGCGAGAAAGGAAACGGTCCCGTGCGGCGTCATGGTGATGATGGGCATGGTGGACGAGTCGGAAACGCCCGAGTGGGCCACGCAGCACAACGACCACGGCGCGTCCCTCGACCAGTTTACTCAGAGAACAAAGGAGCAGCGCATGGCCATGGAAGCCGAAGCGCGCATGCCTCCGGCGCAGAGAGAGCAGGCAATCAAGGACAGGAGGCGCAAGGAAATGGACCAGCGCATGCAAGACAGTAGGTTTCTTCCTGAAAGGCAGACACACGTGAGAGGTTGCTAATTCTGGCAATGCAGTGCGCGACAAGATGAGGCTGGAACAGCAGAGGCGTGCTCATCGCGCCATGGAGGCTTTGCAGAGTCCCAAGTGGGACGCCAAGCTGGTGGCAGAACACAGTCTCAAGTGGCTCAAGGCGCAGGACTCGTGGGACGGGCTGCTGACCATCAAGGAGGTTGTGGGCTTCATGCTCCACCGCATGGTCCGCGACGGAGAGTACACGTCGGGGATCTGCAAAATGCTGGACATGTGGAAGGCGTGGGCAGACATGGGAGGCATGAGGAAGACGGATTACCAGGCCATTGAGGAGAACAAGGGCAGGTTTGCCGAAGCGACGTTGCTGATTGCGCTGATCAAGGACACTTCAATGGCGATAGACGGTACTTTGGCGATGGATTTGCAAGAGTGTTTGCGAGTATGGAAAAAGGTTCGGCTCGGGTAATGCCTCTGCCGGGTTGTATGTTTTGAAGAAGAATGAGGGATACCCAGCGATGGCGGTCTTTACGAACAATGGTCTAATGAGAATGTCATTAAGTTGCGCTGCAATGAAATTCAACTAGTTTCTGTAATCCCTTTCCGCGTATTTCGCGTCTCCATCCACGATGATGTAATTGTATAGCAGATTATGGATGCAACCAACTTACTCCACCTACTCGGCACGGCATCCTTTTGCCGAGACCAATCGGGTGCCAATCGGGGACAAGGCAAATGGCATCAGCAGCGGTTTTACGGGTCCGAATGCGAGTATAAATTGGTCAGTACCCGGCGCGAAGAATCAAGGCCGATGTATCCTTGCCAATCGACCTCCACCATTGGATGAAGTGAATAGTGCAAATCGTCGGACAATACTTACGCCGCCATGTCAAAATCCTATGCCGTGGTCAAAACGCTGGACCACCTGGTCCTCACCTGCCGAAACATCCCCGCCACGGTTGGCTGGTACACAAAGTACCTGGGCATGAAGTCGGAAACGTTCACGTCGGCCATGGATCCTTCGGTTCAGCGCCACGCGCTCAAGTTTGGCACCCACAAGATCAATCTGCACCAGCAGGGCAAGGAGTTTGAACCAAAGGCTACCACTGCGCTTCCCGGCACCGCGGATCTATGTTTCATTGTCGAGGAGGGAACAAATCTCCAGAACGTGATTGAGGGTTTCAAGCAGGATGGGATTCAGGTTTTGGAGGGAGAAAAGGTGGTGGCTCGAACAGGTGCGCAAGGGCCGATTCAAAGCGTCTATGTTAGAGATCCTGATGGAAATTTGATCGAGTATGGCTCCTGGAACGTATAAAATGATGATTTTTGTGACTAACAATGTGTTTGTTCTAGGCTCTCTCATTATTAGCGTCCTTTAGAAAGAAATCATAGGCGTGGGTGTCATGCAGACGACGTAAAGTGATTTTTGTTGCCTTTCGGACCCGAATGCAAATGGGATCTTCACCTGGCTGACGGACATGTGTAGAGTTCTTGAAAGAAACAGCAATTTTTACAAGTTACATGTTATAAATGTGCAAGGGCATGTCTACTATACGGCAACCTGGGCCAAGGCGTGTGGTGAAGAACATCATATTTCTCATCAAGTAATTCAAAATCATATCCCAATGCAAATAAAAGTCATCTATCGAGACGGCTCACAGGAAGGCTCATCAGGAGGAACTCCCGGCAAAATTGCTGGGTATGCACCATCAAGATAGCGCTCAAACGCGGAAAAACCTGGCTTGAGCTCGTCATAAATCCACACTGATTTTTGGACGTTGCCAAACATCAATCCCTCACTGAGCCCTTCTCTCAAGCCTTTGAGAGAGCTGCTGGCAACGAGCACTTTGCCTCCCCTCATGACAAGCTCGACGCTCTTCCCCGGTGCATAGACTGCCTGCGCAAAGGGGTCGCCCGGGTTTCCTGAAAAGACGACAATGTCGGCCAGCTTCCCTGGAGTTATCGACCCAAGGGAGTCTTCGAAACCGGCGACCTGGGCTGCATTAATGGTCATCATTTTCCACAGGATTTCCGAGGACAGCTCATAGCCGTAGCTTTCTTTGGTGGACGACAGAGCACACACGGCTTCTCTTGTCATTGTCGCTGACCCGGACGGAAGCCAGTCGGTTCCCAGCGCCACGGTGATGCCGGCCTCGAGAAGATACTTGACGTCGAGGGTTTTGCCGTACAGAAAGATGTTGCTCCGGGGGGACCAGACGACTTTGGCTCCGCGCTTGGCGACGAGGTCAAAGTCGGCTTTCGAGAGACCAAGCGCGTGCACTAGGGCAAGGTTTGATGAGATAATGTCTGTACTGAGACCGCCTCCTCTTCGAAGCGGCCTTCTGTCGAATTGTGCATCGGACAGGCAGTGAAACTCGTTCTCCGCCATGGCATCGACACCCTCTCCGATATGCCCGATGTAGCGGTGGAGATTCTGGGCTAGGCTACTGTCTATGGCGTCGGGACCGTAGTCACAGTCTCCGTTGCGAAGAATGCCATCAATGTCGTCTAGCGGAAAGACGGCGTTGGTGCTCGCGGGCGAATCAAGCCCCTCTCCCAGTCCTTGCTGAAAGTCGAGGTTGCGGACCAGGCCGGGAGCCATGTGGCTGCCGACGATGGAGGTGGTACCGGAGAAGAGGTGTCTCAGCTCACCCCATGTGGATGCATCGAGCTCTGTTCCGTTGGTAGCAATGTCATGTTTCCGGTACCCTCTCGTGCCGACTCTCCAGTCGTGGCGATGGTTGTAGAGCTGCCCCGTGCTGTGGAGCGGGTTCGCCATGCCGTAGTCGAGATGCTCGTGGGTGTTGACGAAGCCGGGCGATATCACGGACCCTTTGCATTGCACCACGGTGCTTTCGACGTCGCCCCGGCACTCTGCGCGGCTGCGACCAACGCGTACAATTTTGCCATTTTTGATCAGAACACAGCCATCTGCTATGGCGCCGTCAGTAGTTAGAACGGTGCCTTTGAGGAGCACATGATCGGAGCCTCTCTGAGACACGACACGGCACCCGGCGGTGTTGGCATCAGTGGTGCGCAAGTAGAGAACCACGACCAAGATCGTGACGACAACCAGGGCGGTGCGTGCCGATCGCCGGACACTGGGCATGGCGGAGCGCCGACGGAAATGGAAGCTATTCGGAAGCGCCGCAAACGGATGCCCTGGCCAAACGTGGACGGTCGCGGAGATGGGTTGTGTTGAGAGAATTTTAGGCGGTAAGGCCAGGTGCCACGCTGTAATTGGGCCCAGTGGCACCGCCCTGTGGCCCTTGGCGGCGCGGATCCCTGCTGTCACTCGCTAGAGCTGACCACTAGAATTGCATCAGAGCCAGTCCGTGATTCACAAGGTTGGAAACCATTTAGATGGTCAACACTGAGATTGCCAAGTGAATTGGTATCTAAAGCAGACAGAGGGGTTATGGAGAATATGGAAAGCACATCACTATTGCATGTCTTGTCTGAAAGCCCACATGGCCGTTTCGTGATTGGGATTTCACAACATGGAACTAAGCTATCATGGAGGTATCGAAATTGAATGATACCGCTGAAAAAGAGGTGCCGCCAAAGATATGCCAAAAAAAGCGTGGAGATGAAACTGGATTGTTCTTTGGTGTTGTCGCCAAAGTCTCTGCATCACCAATTCCGGTGTTGTGACCGGCCAACCATTCATCTGCCCATAAATCCCACCCATTTTATCCCACAATCTGTACGACCTGGCCTCCGTATTCCTTTTCATAGCAATCGTCAAGCCGAAGCCACTAGTTTATGAAGAGATTCTGTAAGATGTTTATAAACAGAATCAGCCAGCTCGTTCTCAGCAATGCTGTCATCCTCGGCAATGCAAATATCTTTCATCCCATTGTAAATGTCGTGGCAACGTTCCCATTGCACCGTATATCTTTGGTGCACTATCGCCTCTCTTTCTTCGAGGGTGCCGGGTCCTGTAGCGATATAATCCCAGCATGTTTGGTTCAAACTGCCCGAAAGATGATTCAATTTGCCGAAAAGCTCATTATCCAGCCCTTCCTTTCTCGAAAATCTCGCAATGTCGTCAAGGGCTCCCCAGCACACCCTGATACTGTCACAATAGGCATAAAATGCCACAGTTCTGTCTGGCGAAAACATGGTATTGTTCGTAAGTTCGTTTTGCTTTCTGGCAATCATACTGAGGAGACGCATTCTCAGGGACTTTGCGTCACACTCCTGGAGAGTGCCAATCGCGTATGGCCGAATGCGAGATAGCTGACCTTGGTTTGTATCGGCAGTATGGACTTGGAAAAAGCGCCTGTCCGCCACTGTGCCAGCGATGTCCATCAAGGTTTTCCACCCGCCGGGATGATATGACGACCAGTTTGTCAGATCATAGACGATTCCCTCAAGGCTAACCCATAAATCAGTGGGCGTATTGTGCTTTGCGAGCTCGGTGACAGTTATCTCCCGCGCGGGAATATCAGTGCGCGGCTTGCCTCCACGGCATGAGTCGTGATACCTGCCATGCGGTTGCGTGAAGAGTCCCAGCGATTCCATCCTGTCACGCACCGCTTCACCAAACGAACCGCCTCCACTGACAAAAGTATGACCCTGCCCATCCGCCATGTTGGCTTTGACTGTTTCGGATACATCGAGAAGAGTATCTAAAATTCCCTTTGCCTTTTCAAATGTTTCTTGTTTTCCGTTTCGAACGACGCAGCTGGGACCATCCGAGGTGGCTAAATGAACCTCAAGAGGTAGGCACTTTGTAAGAGAGACAAAATCCTCAAAGTACGGCAGATTGCTCGTATTTTTGGCTGCTGCAACGAGAATGACCTTGCCACTTTTCTCTTTGGCGTCCGCGATACGAGATCTCTCCTTCAGAAATCCCAAAAATGGTCCCACGCCGGAACCCTGCGCAATGAGAAGCATGGGTTGAGCGTTGTCGGAAGGAAGGCGGAAGTGCGGCCTGGGCGTCAACACAGCTTTGATGGATGACCCCGGAGGCAATGAGCAGAATAAATCTCCGGAGTGACCTGAGCCATTTGCAATTGTCAAGGACAATCGGGTGGTTTGATTATCCAACGTCTCCACCAAAGCAATGGTGTAATACCTGGGCGAAGTCCGGAGGTTATCGGGGTGACTA
Organism: Calonectria aciculata; assembly: GCA_013406995.1. Taxonomy (NCBI): domain Eukaryota; kingdom Fungi; phylum Ascomycota; class Sordariomycetes; order Hypocreales; family Nectriaceae; genus Calonectria; species Calonectria aciculata. The sequence goes on from VTGE01000017.1 coordinate 139,055, forward strand.
GGTGTGCCATAATCCGATTTGAACTCCTCCGGCCACACCTGAATAGTGTCGCCAGGTTGGATTGGTGGGCAACATGGGACGACAATGGCCAAGCTGGTGGTTTTGCTGCCAGCAGGGGAACATGACTCAATCTTCACATCCAGTGGAGGCGGCCCAGATACGAACCTGGCGGCAGACGATCGCTTAATGAGTCCCTCCAGAATATCTTCGGACGGCTGTGTTGATACTCGCGGAAGCCCTCCAGTCGTGTGTTGGCGGCCGACACCAAGGACAAGGGGGAGGAAACCCATGGCTCTGAAACGATGCCGCTTGAGAAACCACGAATAAGTCTGCTGCAGAATCTTGAATGAATTTGAAGCTGGCCCATCGGGATTGGCCTTCAAGTATTCGTCGATTGATTCGTGCGCCTCCTCAAGAAATTCCAACATTTGTCGGATGCGCATGGGCAAGAGAGAACGACGTTTGATCTTCTGCATCAGCAACTCGCTATCCTTGCGACGTGCGTTGACTCCCAAGAAGCAATCCATGGCGTGGAATAATGGCGAATTTATGCCACTATTCGAAATTTCTCCGGGGACAATGGGCTGGCCAATCTCTGGGTAAGTTCTGCCCCAAATCACCGGGTCATAATAGTTCGGTCCGTCGCATGTTGCAATCGGAACACCGGTGAAGATTTTGCCACAGTCTACTATGGCACGAGAGATTGACTCAAAGCTGTTGGCCAGCGCCTCTTCTGGGCTGAGATGCTCCATGTGCTTTGTTGCATCCAACATAGCGCTAAGCGCTGGGGTAAACTTGCGCTCCATGCGAATCTGCACTTCGGGATTCATGCGCTCCTCTGGCAGGTTGAAATATGGAATGGCAAGCTCGAATCCACCACCATCTTTGGACCGATAATTGTCCAAGAAATCATCTTCAATCATCCGTTTCGGCGCCTCCCGCCCAAGCCTCTTGGATACAGCCTCCCATGCTGAGAAGAGGTTTTGAGGCAGGCCTTCTGATGTGAAGCTATTGTCTGTGCTAAGGCAGCGCTCTTCCCACTTGAAGCCGTGAGCGAGAGTGCTTAGGATGATAGAAACTCGTGGGAGAAACCGGCGAGGCAACTCGTCTATCACTTGGACGAGACACGGCAGATTCTCAATGGCCGTGTGCAATGTCCCTGTGCGGAGGAGATGTTGCAGCTGCGATATGATTGAATCCAGATTCTTTAGATCGGATGGAAGATTGGATTCGACTTCCACTGGGCTAAGGAACCCAGACTTTTGACGGAAAAGTCTCTCCATGCTAATGGATAGGGAATTATTGCAAAGAGATAGAGCACGAAGGCCTTAAGGAGTAGAAGGAAGTAGACAGAAACTAAGATTTAATTGAAACTAAGGTCGATGAGTGAATGTTGGTATGCACAGTATTTGGTATGATCCCAACACCACATTTTATATCCCCAATATATGCCCTTCAACCCATTCAGCCAATGCATATAAAATGTTTTCAGCGCGACATGCGACTGTAGGCTCGGGCAATGCATCATTAGCTTCATTGGTGGTGTGATATTGATGTGCCATCACACGCGTGACCTACAACGCCTCGTTTTATTGAGCGTTGGTTGTTTGTAACCCCACGGAGGCGACCTATTTTGCGTGATTTATTGTGAATAGTTTATTTATATCGTCACGCGTTAGCTATTTGCCTCTGTGGCTTTTCAGAAGACACTATTGCGTCGAGGTATCGCTCATTAGCGCGAACAATACGTTCGATTTAGCCGCCGAGTCCAGGCGCAGTGAGGCGCTCGGCGAGATTACTGGATATATTTGCACTAAAGGTGTATCCCAGATAACGAAGGGCTGTCCCTGCATGCAGCACGGCAGGACCGAGACTATGTATGTACGAGTCGTGTGTGTATGGAACTAGGATGGATGCGGGAACGCAACGCAGCAGACTAATGCACGAGAACCGGTTAGCTGCCCTCCGGACCACTCAGAGGGTTTATGTAGTCGAGTGTTTGTTGGTGGCACGAAACCCGGCTACAAGGAATCACGAGGGTTTTAGACGAGGCAGTCTAGGCCTGACAGCGGGTCGTGTGCAGAATCTCATTAGCTGCATATCCAGCCCCCCTTCGCCGGGTCTTGCATGATGATGGAGAATCTTGTAAATTTCAGTAACAGATCCCGTTCAAGTCATTGACAATGTGATCATTCATCGGCATGTTCGCAATTCTTTCGAAGGGTTCTTGGATTAAATCATAGACTCAATCTTCAAGTCCAATGATGTATTTCGATACATTACATGTTGGGTTTATGGGTGATGTAGTTAGTGCCGAGTTTCATGTTGGCCTGTGCCACATTCCTCAAGAAAAGGTGGAGTGGGTCAGAATGGGGAGAACAAACAAACCCCCAGTTGTATTTGGGTGAGATTTGGAATTAGAAATCAAGGCATGATTCAAAAATGGATACTTTGATTGGATTACTATGGTCTTGCGTTGGTGGCGGAGATAAGTAAGCACTACAGCCCCAATTTCTTGTGTTGGTTGTGCACTGATGCCGCATTCGAGGCCTTCGCATCTGTTTTCACTTTTCCTCTTTTGCCCTAGCACAACGCTCACTAAACCAATACAGTAATTTCCGTACAGGGAGTCGCCAAGTAATACCAAGTGTCACAAACATTGTTTGTCGGCTTAGAGACGCCACCATGGTGGTCCCGTGAAAAGATCTCAATGTAAGCGCATGCTCCGTGCCAAATAGCCTATTCTTTTTCTGGTCTGATGACGAGTCAGAATTCCTGCCCTCAACACAATTGAGTAGAAAGGAGCCGGAACGGTTGCGCGTTTGCATCATGCTGCTTTAAACGCCAATAATTATTCAGAACATTTACGCCTCTGCGTAGATAGATTAGCCCAAACTGATTATGGAGCCACCTGACCTAGATTACAAAGGTAGTGGGTGAAAGTGCACCTTGATTTATATAACATGGGGTGAAACAAGCAGTAATTCTCCAACATTTCATTTAATCGTATCCATTTGTGCTATGAAAATGAGCTACAAGTCATCGTCATCGCTATCCGGAAGCGGGAACGAATTCGAAGGCCTCACAAACATTTTCTTCTCTTCTTCCAAAATAATTTTCTCAAATCCTACTAGGTAAGGTTTGACTTCACCCAAATACCGGCGTTCACGGCCAAAGTCAACACCAACATCGCTAAACAAAAGGCGCAAAAGTTTCGACTTTACCCTCCCGTGGTATCGGACTTTCCTCAAATTAGGAAACCGACCAAGTCGACTGCCCATGTATTCAGCCAAGAAACAAAGGGCTGTGTCCATGCGATCGTTACCTCCATCTAGAAATGAAAGAGAAACAATCGAAGAAGGGATCATCCGTACAAGTACGTCAGATCCTGGATTTTGACTATGTTGGTTAAACATATTGAAAATAGTTTCTGAATCTAAAGCCAAATGTTCTAAGACGCTGAAGCATTTGGCATCTATCTGATCAGACGTTGTATGGAAGAAGAACTTTTTGTGTAAGTCGATGTGCAATATTTTAAGACTGTCCTTGTGAGCTTTCAAATACTGAACTGCATCGGACAGTTCGAAATGAGAGGGTGCTTCATCTCTGTAGGGTGCGGCTTCGTATTCAAAGGCTGTTAGATCACCGGTACAGGCAGCTAACAGGTCTTTGAGAGCTGTTGGACCCAGCCTCCCCCATGTAATTCGCAGTGTCTTCAGGCTAGGCATTGCGGAAGATGGGGCCCAAACATTGCAAGCATCAATGTTTAGTGTCTGCAGGCCTGCTGACAACTTTACAAGGATATCCGATCTCATCCCAAGATCGAGCGTCTTGAGAGGCAATCTTGATATTCCAAGGTTTAGGAAGGCTGGGTGTGAAATATCGCTTGCGCGTCGTATGCTAAAGTGGTCCAAATTTGGCAATTGAGCAGTTAATATGGCAATGAACTCGGAATCGAGCCAGTTGTCGATCATGCCGTTAGATGCATGGTATAATTCTTGCTGTACGTTTGTATCTAGATGAGCTTTTTCATCAAGGAAAGATCGAGGGAATGTATCGAATGGTTGTTCGTCGCGCCCAAATATTTTGTTACTGTAAAATTTCCTCTTGGCATCGCAAACGTGTAGTCCCCGTTTTCTCCAAGCCGCGGGCAAATCAATGCCCAAGTTCCGAGAGCCTTCCAGCATGATGGTCTTTTTCTCGTCGTCATCCTCGCTTTCAAGGAGGTGCGGGTGAAGATAGACTATTTTGACTAGTCCAGCAAGTTCAGGGCGCCGAGTGACAGTTCGGACAAAGGATACAAGGCGCCCATTCCAGGAATACAATTTCGATGGACAAGAGCTGCCGTAGCCGAGCACAAACTCATGATATAAAACATTTTCTGCGAGATCTCGAAAACGCTTACAGGATAGGGATAGCGAGAAAAGAGCATGTCTATCAAGGGAATACCATGATCGGGCATCCCACCGTTGTCTCGGTTTGCGCCTGCCTTGAAGCGGTCGCGAATCCCATTCTTCACTGAATTCGTTCCGGCAATGCAAACAGAAATAACTGAGGATTTGTAAAAGGGTTTCGTTAGACAAGCGCGAGAGCGACATCGTTCTAGGCAGGCGTGAACTTTTGAGCGACTGTATTTGGTACGGAGCAGCACGCAATGGAGGCAAAATTGAGAATAAGGCCGCGCGTAAATTTAAGGGGGCCTAAAAGTGGAGAAAAAATGAGAATTGTCGGTGATTACCATGTCGGGACAGACTGATAGAACCATGAGGCTATAGATGTATGGGAGGTCGTCCTCGACTACGTCCGCAACTTCTCTGATGTATTTGAAGGCGGAATCTTTGTGATCTTTGACAGGGAGTCAGGAGCCACGAAACTTTGAGATGAAGCCGGCCAAGAATGAGATAGAGCCACTTTCTCATTCACAGTTAGGCCCAGTTACTATATAGAGTCCATATATTTCTCTCTATGGAGGTAGTGTACAATATCTATTAGTAAAATAAATTTATTCAACATATTTTCCGGTTCCCATTCAACTGAGCATCGGAAATAGCCGATTATTCCGACATCACGCAGTTGACAGACTCTGACCGCGTTGCAGACAAGTCCCCTACGCGATGTGCTGTGAAAGCACCAACATCCTTGATAAATACTGCGGGAAAACCGACTGGAAATTAGTGCAATCACCAAGTGCGACTCATCCTATCGGGCCTAATGGCCCCCACCTCTTATGATACTGTGTTTCTTGGTTATTTAACGCTATGAAGAACGGCACTTATATTTCCGCGCTTGTTCTGAGTGACGGCCCGGGCTGCTTGACCCGGCGAATTTGTTTGATGGGCGATTTCCGCCGAGCACATTTTTCACGGATCAATCGATACTACTGTTGATGTCAGATTTTCTAGGGACGCGTATAATGAATGGTAGAGCATAGGGGTACACAGTAAACTAGTTGTCGTTGAGAATAAGCCTTATGGGTTTGATGCAAGGGCAGCACCAGGCGATGAAGATTTTGACTGTAGTCACGAAGCTTTTGAGTTTTGGACAAATCAGGTTTGGAATAAATGTTTGAACAACGCCGAAAACGAGAAATGAAACACAGGGAGGAATCACATACCAAGGCGACACGGGAGGAGGATGTGGTTGTGGGAGATCGGGGTCTCTCTAAGCAGAAGGCATCGGAATTGATCAATGAAACAATGATCGCAGCGCTAGCAGTCACACAACTTCAAACATCGCCACAGGGCTGTTGAATCGGGTTCAAGTTGGTGCGAGCGTAAACATACTAAGCCTGTGAACAACAAGTGCCGGCTTGCAACTTATGGTTCTAAGAGGGATGATAGCTTGGAGGCTACCAAAAGTAAACATATAAAGCAGATAACAAAATAACAAACTCAAACATCTAAGGCCAAATAAATATCTTAAATATCATGAGAACTGTTGGATCAAACAGTCTGTTAAAAAGGAAGCCTGAAAAGGGACCAAAAATCGTGCATTGAGATGAAACTAGTGTGGTAATTTGATGGTGTAGCTGGGGCCTTTGTCTCACTGAATCCAAGGCGATTGCCAACCCCACCTAACTTACATTTACATTGTCGACTGCTGTCTGGACCTTGATGTTGAGACCATCCGAGTTTTACTACCAAACTTGGTGCTTCTCCCAGCTGACCAAGACTCAGACCGGACCCGCTTATTCTGTTCAACCGGACCTTCGCCGATCCTCAACCCAGCATATCCTCATGGGATGCGATAAGCCGATACTAACATGTAAATAATACACTCTAGACTCTTCTAATCATGATGAGTCGATAATACCCTGCACTCATAAAACTGGTTTAATAAAGGCAGCTTTTCTAGTTTTGCGTTTCTTTCCTGATACCTTGAGATGCTTCCTTCCTATCTTTGTAATTTCTTTTCCGATATTGTCTAACAATATTTTTGATAGTCTAGGCCTTTGGTAGTAGCTTCTCCTATCTAGAGCCATGATATTTGGCCTCTGAAAATCTGCTGTAATGCTTGGCACGTGGCGATGTTCAGTCACCTCACCTCAACAATTTTCTTAACCTAGGATGAATCTGAGATACTCTGTGTCAAAGCCTTCCATTTTTCTCTTCAATTTCTGCTCAATCTTATCATCCTAATATTCTTGCTGAGCGCGGAAAACAGGTCGCCTAATCCAAAAATTGCATGACTACCTGGTTCTGCGCGGTTTCCCATGAATATGTGCAACCTTTCTATGGAATATGCACTGCCTCAACAAAGATCTCAAGTGTGGCATTTGGCCAGGCAATTTCGTTCGCTCCAATAGCCATAGTCGTTGGTCGAGTATCCCCGCAGTAAGTCTGAATATTCTTTAGCCATTCCTGTAGCTTCTCCGTCGAGAGATCGAGCGACAGAAAATGAACTTTATATACAGCTTTCCATCCTTCCTTAACCCCAGAAGCCTGCAGAACAGTCTCGACGTTTTTAAAGGCCTGATGGTACTCATCACGGTAGTCATTGGGGATTTCGCCGCTCTCTAGGTTTCCTACTTGGCCGGTTATATGCACAACGTTGGCGAGGGCAGGAATAACAATAGCGTTGCATAAATGCCCCTGTTTTGCAAGAGCTTCCTGAGCACCTAGGACATTGAAGCCTCGAACCCCGGCGCGATCCATGGGGCTGCTTTTGTACTCGATTGAAGCCATGTGGGATGGTTTCTGAGGAGAACGGCAATAAGCGTCAGATTTGAGGGAAAGAGAAGAAAATCGTACCTTGATGTGATGATAAATAAATGGTGAGAATGGTTTATTTGATGTCAGCAAGTATCTTACTTGACTTTGACGCGGGTGACGGTGCTAATTTTATGCTTGTGGCGGCTCCGAGATTAGCTCTTCTGAGGGAGGAATCTACGGACACCGCGGGAAGCGCTAATGGAATTCCTTGGCCTACATTGGATCAATACTGTTTGCCTTTAAGGGTAATTGTTACCGAGAAGCGGCTGTAGTTCTTCTAAAATTCGGTGATGTGCCGAAAATTACATGGATTTTATCACTGTGGACGGTTTATCACATCAACGGATGATACCTCTTACAAATTCCTAGTATACTTACCGATAATGCCGAGTAAATACGAAAGGTAGGAGAAATTCGGCATCTTACTGCTCCTCTGCTGGCTAAGGAAGGGTTCTGCCATGATGAATTTGTCATATTCTTGTCCGAAAATGATGGACTTCTCGGAGTTCTGTTGTTGCGAATCCCGCTCGTTATTAGTGCCTGCTTCCGGTTAGCGCAAGTGTCAAACCTAAAGGAGGACGTGTGGGGTAAGATTACTGTGCGCCTTGTTCTCATGGGAAAGGCTCTTCCAAAAAAGCCCGCTGTGCCCGTCAAGATAGCCCTCACTTTTTGCAACATGTTTTTCGGATTGCGCGGGTGCCGATATTAGGCAGCGGCTTGGATCTGCTAATGTCCGGATTCATGGGAGATCCGCCACAGGCCGTGGTCCTTGTTCGTTTCCACTTCCGTAGATTTGAAGAAGCTTTTTCGAGGTACCAGGCCGTTAGTCTTGGTCATTTCCCGACGTACTCTCAGACTATATCGGTCGTTTAATGGCGATCCATCGTGCTTTCTATTATAAATTGCAGGGAAATTGAACCTCCATTGGTATTTAGATATCGGGCCTCTCCAACCATTTCTAGATCTTCATACAACCCAAATCAAAATCGAGCTGCTTGGTATATCCGATTCACTAGAAATTAAACTCCTCAGACAACATGTCACCAACATCTGAACAGACAGCTGTATTCTTGGCTAGCCTGGGCCTGAACGTCGAACAGGGCAAAAGGGTCAACGACCACGGTATCAAACAAGCCCAATACGCAGAATATGCACTTGCTGCAATGTATCCGGACGTGGTAGATTTTCCCGGAGATCAGGCATACAGCGATTCTATCAAACACAACTGGTATGTGATGGAATATGATATATTATATGTATACAACTTTCAGTATAGGGGTCGAAAGCTGGTCATAACAGCACATCGCTGACTAGTCCTTCAAAGGTCGGCTATTGCTCGCAAAGAAGCATCTGCTATATTCCATCCATCATCTACCGATCAAGTAGCTACTGCGCTCCGAATCCTTGAATTCTTCGGGCAACAGTTTGCCGTTCGGGGAGGCGGCCACTCGCCAAATTCAGGTTGGGCTAGCATTCAAGGTGGTCTCCTCATCTCGACCGACCGATTGACTACCCTTGTCTATGATGAACAGTCTAAAATTGTAAGTATCGGGGCTGGAATGAGATGGGGTACGGTCTATAAGTATCTCGAGAAGTTTGGCGTCCTCGTCACTGGAGGCCATTCGTCTCCAGTTGGCTGCGTGGGACAAATTACAGGATGTGAGTATAACTTATATTTCATGTGATAAGCTTTGTCTAATATAATAATAGGCGGGAACTCCCCTTGGTTCCACAAGTATGGATGGTCTTGTGATAATGTGCTAAATTTTGAGATTGTCACTGGTGGTGGTAGAATCTTGAATGCCAACAAGACTGAGAACCCAGATCTCTGGTGGGCCCTTAAAGGGGGTTCAAATAACTTCGGTATTGTCACTCGCATGGATATGACAACCATTCCAATGCCAAATGGGGTCTGGGGCGGTTTAACCGAGTATGAGTGGAGCCCAGGACTCCAAAGGCAAACGATCGAAGCCTATTATAAATTCCAAATGGCTCGTCTCCTCGAAGACCCTGGTGTTGAGTCACTTTCGGGTTGGGGCAAAACAGGACCTAAGAAAACTATCCAAAACGTCCTGTCAGCCGACAGAAATGTGCCCGGCGGCGGTCATCCTAAAGCCTTCGATGATTTCTTCGCCCTGAAACCAAATTCTCAAGTGGGTAATTGCAAAGCATCCGAGCTAGCGGCTCATGATGATACTTCAGCCGGAGGACATGCAGCCATATACTTCTCGGAGACCACTCGGTATATTTCTAATGAAAACTTTCAACAAGACTTTACTAACAATCTGAAGATCGTCTATGCTCTGCCTTGTAGTTAAAGCTGATCTCGACTATTACTATGAGGCAGTACAGATTTTCTACGAAGAATTCGAGCAAAGCGAATTAGTTAAAGATGGAGTTTCTTGCTTAAACATGTCTCCTATCACGGCTAAGACCATCAGACTGTCTAATAAGCGTGGAGGGACTGCTCCTGGCTGGGCAGAGGAAGAGCAAAGTAGTAAGTCATGACAAATACCTTCGTGCGAGAACAACGAATAACGTCAAAAAGTCATTTTCTTGGATAACGCATGGCTTCGTGAGGAGGATGATGAGCTGATGTTAAGTATGGGGAAGCGGTGCATTTCTCGCCTCAGATACGTAGCTGAGGCTCGGGGGGTCTTGATGCCGCAGATATGGATGAACAATGCCGGACCTGATGATGACGTCATTGCTAGCTATGGAAAGGAGAATTGGGCCAAGTTGAGTGAAATCTCAGTCAAGTTTGACCCTAAAAGAACTTTCCAGCGCCTGTGCGTCGGAGGGTACAAGATCGCGAGAAGCTAGGGGGTTCCACGGTATCGCCCGGGACGAGTTAGCAGTACCTACAAGTCACGAATTCTTTCAATATTTATATAGATAAAACCAATGCAACTAAGATTGTGCTATGGTCTTTCCATTCGTTCTTGCGGTTACCTGTTGTATTGGGGCTGCCACTAATGACGTATGCGATAATCTTGTATTTGGAACAACATCCTGACCAGATAGTGGCCGAATCCAAACAATATTGCTACTTCACCCTAATTGTAATACACGAACAATTGTATTACATACTCTTTGAATTATTGGTCTAGGAGGCTAGCCTGTTGCCTGCACCTTGCCTTTTAAACTAGAAGTAAACTAATGCATCAACGCCGGGTTGGCTTTTCACATCAAGAAAGCTCTCTATGGCTTCTGAGTGGTGGCGGGTCAGATTTGGCTTGGCCTCTGTTTCTGTTAGCAAAAGGTCCAAACCAGTCTCAATATACTCTACTGAATTCATCATATGTGTCCAAATGAAATCTAGGTAGCGGAGCGACGTAACTGTGCACGATATGACAAATCGATTGTGAAAATTCGGGAACATCTTATCCTATATTGAACACTGTCAGGCAGATAGGTAGGCAGGAGTTACGCCTTTACACCTTCATCATATTTAAGATTCTTCTAATCATTCATCAAGGCGACTGATGAAGAATAATATATAGCCTAAAGTAAAAAGAATTGAAGAAAAAGATATTCTAGTTGATATGATCTGACCACACTATAATGATAAGACTGTATTCAAGAAAGATCCCTGATAGCCTTCGTAGCAGCCAGTTGTCCTTGTTCCATAGCTCCATCAATGAATCCACGCCACAGGTTTGCCCAGTCCGAGTTCGCAAAAATAACATCACCAGCATCATCTTGCAATTTCTCCAAGTACTTGGTGATGAACCCAGGCTCATAGAAGCACCAACCACCCTGAGAGAATGGGTCACTGCACCAATCGTTGCCTAACTAAAGCGTAGGAAACGTCAGTATCATTATAGATCACAAAAGCTGGCGCGGTGAACGAGAACTTACCAGGCGAACCACATCCAAACTTGGGTCAAGAGCGCGGATTAGTTCGCAAGCTTTGCTGGGATCCTTTGAAGGCTCAACATGCTCATTGGAAACCGTGGTAAGTATCAGCGAATTTCCCGCCTTTGAGAAACCCTCACCTATCATGAGGGCAAACCCGGGACTTGGGTGGGCTAGAGACATCCAATTCCTCCATTGTTTGCCCTTGACCTCAGCATACATTTTGATCATAAGATTATTGTGTCCGCGTTGAATGGCCTCTGCCTTGATCGGGTCTAGTGCTGGCTCAAACTGAATGTCCTTCAGCACATTTAACGGAATAGTGCAAATGATCTTGCGGGCGACGTATGCCTCTCCGTTTGACGTGCCCACAATGACACGCCCGTTTTTGTTTGTGATTGATTTGGCAGGTGTGGAGAATTTGTAAGAGAGGTTACCGGTGGAAACACTGTCATCCCAGATTGCCCTGGCAAAGGCGGCCTGGCCGTCGGTGAACTTCCACTTATTTGTAGCGAAAGCCAGTCCGACATTAGTACCGCCCGACAAGGCAAACCAACGAACAAGCTCAGACAATGCGATGTCTTTAGGTTCCCCTTTTGCCATCATCGCAACAAGTGCTCTGAGCACACCAACTTGGTCTGCGTTGAGATTGAGTTGGTCAATACGATCTTGGAGTGACAACTTGTCCAGCTCCTTGAATGCCTCGGTCTGGATAAATGAAGGGGGCGTTGCGTTGGCCCCAAAGGCAGTAGCCCCTCGCATGCCATCATAATCACAAACCATAGAAAGGACAGAAGCCATAACCTCAATCATTTGTCAGCGGTGAGAGTGTGCCACCCAGCAGAGAACATGACTCACTTCATCATCCCATTCGCGCTCCTTTCGCTTTCCATCAATGATCGTCGTTGGCTTAGAGGACCCGGAAGAGACCTCTAGGCTATCTTGTAGCTTGTTGTCGAACCCGTACTGTACGATCTCCCTCCAGACGAATGGTTGACACCAATGAACCCATGTACCACCCAGCTCCCAGGGCTTTCCGTGTTCGTAGACTGTAAATGTCCGGCCACCGATACGGTCACGGCCCTCAAGAAGAAGTGTATCCTTTCCTGTGTGGGAGATTAGTCAAATTTAAGCCGGAGACGAGTGAAGTGACCCAGGTAGTGAGAGAGAGCATACCTCGTACGGCAAGGTCGCGAGCGGCGGTCAGCCCGGCGTAGCCAGCGCCAACTACTATCACATCATAAACTTTACCAGCGTCTGCGTTGAGCTCAGAGGGCTCTATCGCAGCGATTGTGGAGAGTCCCTTCCGGATTCCAGCTTGGGGAGTATACTCATATCCATCACTCGAAGACATTGTTGAAGAAGCGGTGTAATTAGAAGACAGTTCGGTGCACAATATGATATTTCAAGGTTGATGTTGCTTTTGGACAAATTGGAGGTTGCGTTTTATATAGTATGTTGCAGACACAGCCGCAGTGGCTCTCCCACATTCTCTGTTGCTATACCGCAGCGATGGCAACGTTAGTTTTCGACACCATGGACTTGATTTCTCCGTGGCGTCATTTTTTTATGGATCGGACATTATGATACTTTGTGCCGGCGTCGCCGATACTGGGACCCGAAAATCCGAGATAGGAATGCTCTACTCTGAAGGTTTGGGTCAATTTTCCCAAAGATTATGTGGGCTTTTGGTATCCGGAATGCGCGGGGCCCGTGAAGTTGTAGAGTCAAGGGTATTCACACACCACGATAGAGCCCACGGTCACGCACATCCGAAATCGGTAATTCAAAACGAAGGCTCTTGGGTGATCAGATTGGACTACCTCATGCTACTTCTGCTGTTCAATGCCCAAGACTGAAAAGCCTTCTTCATTTGGAAACACTAATTCATAGCCCATTTCTAAATATGAGGGGCTGCAAAATGTAGACGGCCCGCCACTTTCACATTGCACGCCAGCGAATGTAATCATACATGAGATTTAATACAGTGCAAATCTTCCTGAAGTACTGGGTTCTCCCATCTTTTGAAAATTTTGGGAAATATTCAGATCGAATTCGTGCCTCCAATTTGTAGAGCACATTTAACTGTGTTTTGTACACACAAGAAGTATTGCGAGAGAAGAAGACGCCGCATTTAAAGATATCAGCGAGTTTCCAGTTGTAGGTAGCACAATAAACATCAAATGTACAGTCAATTAGAACACTACCGTAAACTTCCCCGTTCAGTTACAGCTAACACCACCAATACAGGTTTCTACTCGGTTTCATATCATCTGTCCATCGAGAGGAACTGGTATAGTTCTATGTACGATGTCTCAATGCCCCTCCTTGCGCATAAATAAATTTACTTTCGAGTAGTACATATTTATTGCCCAAACAACCTTCATCTAAGAGGCGATGGCTTCGACAGTGATTTCGATGTGAGCGCCCTGCCATAGACTGGGTACAGTGACCGAGGTTTGCGAAGGTCTGTTCGTGCCACAAAACTCCTTGATCAATCTAGAGTAGATATACAGCCGCTCAGTGCTTAAGTCAGGGCTGTGATACGCAACGCATTTGTACACATTCTTCCAACCCTGTGTAGCACCCGCAGCAATAAGATTTTCTTGGACATTGACGAATGCCTGGCGCAATTCATCTTCAATGTTGGAGATGACGGTCCCATCTTCATTCAGCCCGAGCTGTCCGGTGACATGGACCACAGTTGCATTTGCAGGAATTATGACAGCATTTGATAGGTTGGCGATTTCAGCAAATGCTTTAGAAAACCCAGGGGCGTTGAAATATCTAACACCGGCGCCAGTAAGGACGGGTTCTTGGTTGATATATTCGTTGGACATTGTATTTTCTGTTTCAAAAACAAACAAAAAATACAACTTCGATGATTTTGCAGAAATAAAATGTGATTGCTTTGTGGCAAAATCAACAGGGGCAACCCAATTTTATAAATCCCAAGGCTGCATCAATCTCACTCCAAATTACAAGATCAAAACACTTTAACAAACAGGCAAGACTCCAGAATTTCAATGCTCCACATCGGAGACGAATAAAATCATTTCATTGATAATGCATTTCACTCTAAAGCCCAAGGGTACGGTAAAACGACATCTTTCCCCACATGGCAACGGTATCCCGAGGTCAAACCAATCACTATCAGATTACACCGAGAAGTTAAGCTAGGTCTACGCATGCTCGGTTGTTGGCGTGCCGGGATATTTTCGCTAGTTGAAAAGTGATTGATCCCTCTCTCAATCATATGCAAGGATCGGTCCAACGGACATGTCCAGGGCCGCAAGTCCGAGCGCGGCGGTCAAATCCCCCCTAGTCCATCTTTCCCTATTGGGATACTCATGGCGAGATAAGAGGAATAGTGGATCCCGCAAGGATGCGTCTAAGCCAGATCTAGGAAGATGCGAAAACCAAGAGTTGCATGTCATGAACGCGCTGTTGTCGCACGCACGCCCTCGCTCATAAAAAATTTCTTGCCCATGCAATTCCAGCCCTCTCCTGTGCAGAATCTCCAGACCACGGTAACAGCTTCCACATTCCGCCTGGTCGCATGTCATCTCTTCCCACCAGACAGATGACGCGGGGGCCCCGGACCAGAACATACACCGGCTGCTGGACATGCCGGTCTCGGCGTGTCAAGTGTGATGAAGCGCGGCCGCAATGCAATCGTTGTGTCAGATACGGCAAGACCTGCGAGGGATATGGTGTCCGCTTGAATTGGACACCACCTCGAGCGTTATCAGCCCACCGTCGGCGGCATCGTAAGATATTCTCGGCCCTCATTTGACATTCCAGTCATAGAACTTGGCTGACTGATTGAGACTTGTCTCTTGCTGGAAAAGTTACGAATATAGCCTCGCTAGTAGAAAGAACCATCAGTGTCGCCGCTCCGAATAGCGTTGAGGATCCACTCGAGTCTGGCTTCAGCAATGGTCAGCAAGAGGATGGTGGGCTTGACTGCAGCCCCCAGTGCGGAGATGCTGTGTACAGTCCGGCACCGGGGCAACTTGAAAGGACCACCAGTCGTAGTTCTACTCGCTCTGAGCTCTCCCTGTCCAAGTCTAAAGCATCAGAGACAAGTTTTGCGCAGGGAGCGGTGCCCCAGACTCACGCCAACCCAGCATCTATCAACAAGCCTGCCGCAAAGAAACGCGTGGCTGATGAGCCAACCTATAGCAGCCTTGGCAGATTATTTCTAGAGCACAATGGCAATGCAGATGTGAATTCAATCACACGGCACTTGGATCTTTTGTCTATGCCTTTGCACCAGAAGCGATTGATCCATCATTGGTCAACAGTCCTGAGCGTGAAGTTGGTTTTGACAGATGGGCCATCCAACAAATGCCGGAGTCTCCTATTGCCCATGGCGCTTTCAGGAATTATATCAAGCTCAAAGGAGCCCAGTATCGGCATTACTATTTTTCACGCAATATGTGCCTGCTCAGCGTACAATCTACATGAGCTCATCGGAAAAGATAGCCCCCATTTCCAAGAACTTGGTCTGAAGCATGATAATCTTGCATTGCACTTTCTACGCCATACTATGAATCACCAAGAATGCCTCGATAGCTACTTGTTTGAGACAGCCATATTGGCATGTATTACGATGGATATTATTTCTGGTGCTCGAGGACGATGGCGTATGCATATTTCTGGCGGTCTTGCGTATCTCAAAGGTTTGCTCAAAAGCAAAAATTATGCAGGAGAGAATTTACCATTCCCTTGCAATCTTATATGCATGGCAATCATGTGCGGGTGGGATGTTCCGACTGAGCTTCTTATTTGCTTGAACACCCCTAACCTCCCCAAGTATTGCGAGGAATTTTCAAGTGCCCCTATTCATTTCTTTCGTCAACTCGCTGTCATGAATCAAATCATGAAAGATAAGAAGGTATTTAAAGAGTGTGAATTGGACCTACTGGAGAAACAACTCGAGCTCATCTCACCAGCTGAAAATGATTTTCTCAGTGGGACTTCTTACCTCCACGATGCGGTAGCATATCACTCCGCGAGAGCATTTTACTTCGCAAGTCGCGTTTACTTTCGGCGTTTGATAAGGAAATCTTCCTTGATGGATGTTCTCGACTTGGTTCAGAAGGGCGTCGATGAGTTAGAGTCTATTGATTATGTTGGCCGTACCCCACCCGGTTGCATGATTATGTGGCCAGCAGTTGTGTTTGCTTCAGAGTCCTCAACTATTGGATTAAAGTATCGAATGATAAAGTGGTTTCAATCAAAATATGAACTCGGATTTCGAAACCTGGGCGTTATCATGGAAGCTATCAAAGAATTGTGGTGGCAGCGTGACAACAGGGCAGAGCCGTCCGAGATCCGACTGCCCAAAATTTTAGAAGATGAAAAGTTCGACGTCATAATGCTTTAGATTATATAATTACCATGAATATTAATCCTGAATTTCAAACTTCTCTGCTTTTTGCCACTGAACGGGCTCAATTTAGGATCCTGAGTCGAAAGTAGTTGCTTTTCTTCCCTTGCCGAATGGTTCACAAAACCATAGGGTCCATTTTGACTAATATCGAATGGTGAGCCAGGTCCTAATTTCGTTTGTCTGAGATCACCCATTGTCCTGGTGATTGGTATGCTGCATGTGTGTTTGCCCTTTGCCCAGTTACTCCATCGCCACGGCTAATTCTGTTCTTCACTCCTTCTTCTCATCGAATGCCCCCTCCCCGCAATGGCGGCATTCGTTGTTCAATACAATCATTAGAGATTTGTTTTCCGTTTTATCTGTCTTTCGAGCTCAAATGGCCACACGTTCTGACAAATGCTCAAACACTTTCAGCCGACTCACTCAAACCTCACGCTATTACCCTAGAGTTTCCGATTGGAGTACACGCTCAGATCTACTAGGAAGATATTTCCTCAGCTGCAAACTTTTAATTTGTGGCCTTCTGTCTCGGAAATTCCGGTCCCCCTGGACCCAGGACTGCTTTTTTCATGGTTGAGTTAAGCACTGACAGGCACTTGACCAAGTTAGCGTGTCCCAAAGGGGTGATCATTGACGAGTAAGTTTGGGAGCTAGGGCCATCCATATGGAGCCTGCGGGCGATGTTCGCTTCCTAACAGGGGCCGGAAGTGCGGAGCCACAGGCCCCCGTCATGACTATGCAGACCGTCATATTTGAATTTTTGTCCTCTTTCAACTGTTGTTTATCTCTTCCAACTTCACCTATACTCTTTTGATGTACAAGTCTCACAAACAATGGATGATGGTCAAGCGATTGAATTGGTTGCTGAAGAGCAGTGTGACGACCCCTCCTGGGACGACAACACACACGGCCAACTTCTCAGAAGAGCAGTGAGCCAAGTTCACGCTGAGCTCCCCTTCCTTATTGCTAACTATTTTAGTGTGAGTCTTGCCGTACTCGCAAGGTCAGCCACCCCGCCCCTGGCCCAATTGTTTCCGATGTATTGCAATCGAAGATGACGAGGAATATTTGACGCCAAGATGCTTTGCTCACAAGACTAACTGGTTAAAAGATTCGATGCGACAAGAAATCACCCTGTTCCCAATGCACACAGTCAGGTATCACCTGCCATAAAGCTGTGAGACGGGTGAGAGAGAGACGTAGTCGACTATTAGTCAATGCGGAGTAGTTAGTCACTGTTACTGGCTGGACCCATGGCCATATCGTGGCACCGATCACGATGTTGCCAAAGAACAATGCTAATATTTCGAGCTTTTCCTTACCAGCGAAGAAAAACTTGACCACATTGACAAACAACTTGAACAACTTACATATATGCTTCAAGAGCTCAAGACCCGCTGGTCTCACCCTGAGGTTGGCTCCGTGAATTATCCTTCACTTGATGCCAACAACGGCGAAAATTTACTCACAGGGGCACAGAGACTATCGTATGATGTCTCGCAGTCTTCTGTGGATAGTGCGGTGGTTGAGGGCGCATCCTCATTAGCTGCTCAGTCGGCCTTTGTGAGTGAGTTCCTCCACAAAGCCGTCACCAATGTGCCTTTGGCCAATCCACATGTCGACCTCAAGTATGCCTTAGACTCCCTCAATCAAATTATCGGAGCATTCAATCAACCCACCACCAAAACTGAAATGTCGTACCCCTTTGCCTTACAGATACTTCATCCGCAGTTCGATGTTCGGCAACTGCCACCAATAGATAAAGCAATGGCTCTCATAGGTCAAGCTAGAAGTAGGTTCCGCTATTTGCACTCACTGATGAATTCGCATTTAAGAAATGGCGCTGGCTGACCTCTTCTTTCTTATTTTATTCCAGAAAGCGCTTCCGAAGCATCGGCGTGGCTCCTTGATCTTTGTCCTCTGGAGTATTTCTCAGATACTTGTATCAGAGTTTACTTTTCCAGAGATTTCTGTATAGCCGACTTTATCATTGTAAACGCTGGGCTTTTCCAGCTTTCTCTTCACAATTCACAATCAGCCTTTGACGATAAGAACGAAAACCTGGATTTAGTTCAAAAGCTCCGTGGTAACTTGGAGACGGCACTGGTGAACTTACCCTTGCATTTACCAAATACGCCAAAGGTAATCACTGCCCTATTAGTAGGTGTATGTAGCAACATTCCCTTTCCCTTACCAATGTCTTCGTATGTTGATAGATATCTAGGCCTTTTATGCGATGGAAATATCAAAACCATCTCTGGCATGGATACTATCTTCGAAAGCATCTGTAATCTGTCAAACGCTTGGATATCATCGTTTTTCCCCTAAAATCCATATGGATATTACCAACGCTATGCCAAACAGGCAACTATTGTTCTGGTTGGTATATTTCATGGACCAAAGTCTCTCCCTGCGTCTTGGACGTGCATCAACAATTCAGAATTGGGATATAACAACTCCAATGCTTTCGATGCATGATAGTCCATCACCATTAGCATCCTCTGTTTCCATGTGGGTGAATACAGCACGTTGCCAAGGGGAGATATATCAGAATTTGTATAGCCCAGAATCTATTATCCAACCCGACTCAGTACGACAGTTCAGGGTTCAAGCACTTTCAGATGACCTAAAAGTTATAGAACTGGAGTCTCGTAAAATAACTGTAAGTGTATAACGTCCCTTTCTTTTCGCTCTCTTTACTTGGCCATATCCTCAGTATGCAGTTTAACAACGAAACAGGATCATCATCTACAAGGGGCAAGATCTAAATATGGCGATCGAATTATAGACTTTATTGTTCTGTCCGATGATGTATTGCGTCTATCACTTCTGACGTTGGTACATCGTGCGAGCCCTCCTCCAGAAGAGGGATCAGCATTCACCCTTGATTGCATTGAAGCAGCGAGGGCTACACTACGTAAACATCAAGATTTTCTAAGCAAGTTTGAGGACGTCACTTCTAACTACTTTGTAAGATACGTACATTGGTAAGCTTTGCGTGACCCGGGTCTCTTGTTGGAGCATCCAACGCTGTAGTTGTTTTCAGAGATTAATGTAACTCCAGGACACTTCTATTTGCACCATTTACACCGTTCATTGTGCTGTTTTGCTACATAATCGAGAAGCAGGACAAACACGATTTAGAACTTTTGAGGGCATTTATGAATTCCATGGAATCTGCCCCGTCTCTATCGGACGCTGCATCGAAGATGAATCATCTCTTCCAGGTCTTGTACAAAGTTGCCATAATGTATGTTGAGTGTACAGCAGAGGGATGTGGAGATTCCGGTCAATCACATACAACTGTGAACGCCTATCTAACGAGCCTGGGCTTTCCACCCATTGATCTACAAAATGGCAACCATGGCACACCCCAACCCTCGACGCAAAGCCATTGCTTCAACCGCGTGGAAACCAATCGAGATGACCTTTCTGGTTGGAATGCGGCAGAATATTATGATGGAAATGGACCGGCGGCTTGGATAGGACACACTGCGGAGCTCGGAGAATGGTTTAGTGGAAACTATCATCTCATGGAGCTAATTGAGGAACCGAGCTTCGCATTCGCGCGCCTTAGCCAATAGATTATTTACTACCCAGAAAAACAGTCCAAGATTGCAAAACCAGCTTGGCTATGAAATATTTGGCAGGTATCGAATATATAAATGTGTATTTTGTCTCTTCTTTGCCCAAGCTGTGCACCGATCAATTGTCACATTATTAAAAGAGCCAATCGCAATTGATTTGACGAGCTCCTGTTCTCCTCAAAGGGTCACAACAATATTACTCTACGCCAATGTCAAACTGCACCACTTTGCACAATAATTACAATACCTGAATTCCAAGCTTTCATGTAAAGGTCTTGATTGGCGTATTCAATTTAGTCTTCATGGAAGTTGGTTGTGGGAGTAGGCCATGTTGAATACGAGCTATTGTTCAGATCTTTACGCTAACCTTTCATGTGTATAGATTCAAGTTGCGTCGTATTGATTTCCAGATGGCACTGAATTATCCCGTCGTGAGCTAATGTTTACTTAACTTCGGGGTTTTCAATGATATGATCTGCCGGAGAGGCTATGCATGTGAGATTGGCAGTTACGAAGCCTTTGACGAGGAAGGAAGTTAGAGAGCTCTATATTGGGCTAGGCGTCGTGGCTGTTTGTTCCAGAATGCCGGGGCTCGGTATTCGAATGTTCCAAGTATTTGCTTTTCCCTGGCCCCAATGCAAACCTCTGAATTAAATTTGACCCCGTAATGGTGGATGTTAATCTGACCGAGTGAGAGTGGCGCTACAGGCCTGGAGCTTCGGCTTCCCGAGGGCCCGTCTGGCGTGATGACATTGACCCGAACCTCCGTTCTTAGTGCCGGAAATCCTGGCTGTGTCGGAGAAGCTCCACAGTTGACCCGGGAGACGAGTGCCCCAGCCACTACTACCCCTTGTATTATCATGGGTAGCGGGAGGTCGAAAAACCAAGGATGTTAGGAATCTTAATTCTGCGTGTTAAAAAGTTGTGAACTTAGGATAAACGATAGGGGCCTTCTTGATTCTGCAGCATGAGGGAACATAAGAAGACCACGGTCCCTCATTGCAACTACCTTCTTCAACTCATTTCATAAGATTATAACTTGTTCAATTAGTACCCTTTCGTTCTCCCTCTCTTAAACAATAGCTCATTTCTCATCTCTAGTTAAGCTTTCACGCAGTCCCTTTTCTATTGTCGCCATGTCCTCGCCCTCAAAAGCTGGGCCCTGGATTAGCCCAGACGTCGCAACATCTTCTGCGACTTCGACGGCCCCCAAAAGTTCCCAGTCAACTATAAATCTCACTGAAGAGACTCCCAATGGAAACTTTGACGCTAGCGAGGCAGAAGAAGATCGCATGAATCTTGAAATCCTGCAACTGGCCCGCAGCTACACAGCACAGTCGCAGCACACACCAGATCTTTTTCCTGTCGCAACACAGGGAGTTTTGAACCCGGCCAGTCCCCAGTTCAGCGCCAGTAAATGGGCCAAGGCCTTCTATGAAATTCGTACCCGCACCAATGAAGGTGGTGTGCGAACCGCTGGCATCGCTTTCAAGAACTTGAGCGCCTATGGCTTCGGTACTGACACTGATTTCCAGGCGACCGTTGGCAATGTCTGGATTAATACTATCAAAGATGCCTTTAATTTGTTCCAAAAAAAGCAAGGAGGCAGGATTGACATCTTGCATAATGTTGAGGGTGTTCTGAATCACGGCGAGATGCTGGCGGTGCTGGGTCCACCTGGATCTGGCTGTTCCACATTTCTACGTACAATATCTGGAGAAACTCACGGCTTTCATCTCAACAAGGATTCTACTGTCAATTACCAAGGAATACGACCAGGACAGATTCATACAGCCTTCCGTGGGGAGGCTGTCTACACTGCTGAGGTTGATGACCACTTTCCTCACATGACTGTGGGCGATACCCTTTACTTTGCTGCTCGTGCTCGCTGCCCCAAAAATATTCCTCCGGGTATTACGCGGAACGACTATGCTAGGTATTTGCGAGATGTGGCCATGGCTATATTTGGGATTTCTCATACCATCAACACACGGGTAGGGAATGATTTTGTCCGCGGCGTGAGTGGCGGAGAGAGGAAGCGCGTTACTATCGCTGAGGCTGCCCTTAGCTTTGCACCCTTGCAATGCTGGGATAATAGTACCCGTGGTCTTGATAGTGCAACTGCACTTGGGTTCTGTCGCAATCTACGTACTCAGGCCGACATATTCGGCACAACCTCTTGCGTTGCTATTTATCAGGCTTCGCAAGATGCCTACGATGTAAGTCACTTTACCAACCATGTTATCCTACCTGTTTGTTGTTAATAAATCAAATTCCAGCTTTTTGACAAGGTAATTGTATTGTATGATGGTCGACAGATCTTCTTCGGGAAAACAACCGACGCTAGGAGCTATTTTGAGGCCCTCGGCTTCGTGTGCCCTGAGCAACAAACCGCCGCAGACTTTTGTACATCTATGACCAACTCGTCTGAGCGCATTGTTCGATCTGGCTTCGAGGATAAAGTGCCTCGAAGCCCGGATGAATTTGCCCAAGCCTGGCAGGCTAGTTTGCATCGCCAGATTCTTTTGGCTGAAATCGACGAATATTGCAACAAGTACCCCTTCGATGGCATGGATGCGGAAAGATTCTTGGCCTCGCGACGATCCGATCAATCTGACTCGCAGCGCTCAACGTCTCCTTTTACACTATCATATCTCGAACAAGTCAAATTAACCATGTGGCGCAACTATATCCTCTTGAAGGGCGACCCTAGCATGACTCTGACTATGCTGGTTACTAATCTAATGCAAGGCTTCATCATCGGCAGCATCTTTTACAATCTTCCCCACGACACGTCAAGTCTGTCAAAACGGATGACATTGCTGTTCTTTATAACTCTAACGAATGCGTTTGCTAGTATTCTGGAGATTATGACGCTCTATGCGAAGCGTCCCATTGTAGAGAAGCATGCACGCTATGCGCTCTATCACCCGAGTGCCGAAGCGCTATCCGCCGTGGTCATTGACCTGCCATACAAGATCGTGAACTCGGTTCTCACCAATCTAATATTTTACTTTATGTGCAATCTGAGACGCGAGCCGGGGCACTTTTTCTTCTTCCTTCTTATCATGTTTACTCTGACACTGAGCATGTCCATGATGTTCCGACTCATGGGCTCGCTTACCAAGACGGTCGCGCAAGCCCTTGCGCCATCAGCCATAATTCTTCTCATAATTTGTCTGTACACTGGCTTTGCTATCAAGCTACAGTATATGCAGCGCTGGCTTGGGTGGCTGCGATGGCTCAATCCCGCTTTCTACGGCTTTGAGAGTGTAGCCATCAACGAGCTCGCGGGACAAGTGTTCAATTGCATCCAGTACGTACCTTCAGGTCCTGGTTACGAAGATATTGGGGATGAGAACCGCATTTGCACAGTGCATGGTTCCATCCCTGGTCAACCCGATGTTCAGGGGGAAAACTTTCTCAAGGTGTCATACAAATACTTTCCTGAACACAAGTGGAGGAACTTCGGCATCATGATTGTCTTTGCGGTCCTTTTTCTTCTTCTTCACCTTGTTACAAGTGAATTGGTCACATCAGCCCGTTCAAAAGGCGAGGTGCTTGTTTTTACTCGCAAAGCATTACGGGCCCGCCAGAACAATGGGGCTGATGAGGAAGCGCTCCGCGAGATGCCCAGACACCAAACGAACCAGGCACCTATCAATGATGTTAACATTGAGAAGCAGACTTCTATCTTTCATTGGAAGGACGTGTGCTATGATGTGAAGGTCAAGGGTGAAACTCGTCGAATCCTCAACAATGTAGATGGATGGGTGAAGCCAGGGACGTTGACCGCCTTGATGGTAAGCACCTGTACTCCATTCACCTTCTAATACTTGGTTGATAGTTTGGATACTAATCAAATATTCCTGCAGGGTGTCTCTGGCGCAGGCAAGACTACCCTTCTCGATGTACTCGCCAGTAGAGTCACTATGGGTATCATAACTGGCGAGATGCTTGTAAATGGCACCCCACGAGATGCTTCCTTTCAACGACAAACAGGCTATGTGACGCAGCAAGACTTACATCTACACACTTCTACAGTCCGCGAGGCTTTGAACTTTAGCGCTCTGCTACGTCAGCCCGCTAAGTACACTCGTGAGGAGAAACTTGCTTACGTAGATGAGGTCATTTCATTGCTTGGCATGGAACAATATTCGGATGCTATCATTGGCATTCCTGGCGAGGGTCTCAATGTTGAGCAAAGAAAGCGCCTCACTATTGGTGTGGAACTTGCAGCCCGTCCTCAATTGCTGGTATTCCTTGATGAGCCTACCTCTGGTCTTGATAGTCAGACTTCCTGGGCAATCTGCGACCTAATGGAAAAATTGACAAATAGTGGGCAAGCTATCCTTTGCACTATTCACCAGCCTTCGGCCATGCTCTTTCAACGATTTGATAGGATTCTATTGCTTGCAAGAGGTGGTAAGACGGTATATTTTGGAGAAATTGGCAAGAACTCGTCTATTCTCGTCGACTATTTTATCCGAAACGGCGGCCCTGCCTGTCCTCCCAGCTGCAACCCGGCCGAATATATGCTCGACGTTATCGGAGCCGCTCCTGGAGCACATACAACTGTTGACTGGCCCGCAGTATGGCGCAAAAGTCCCGAATATCAAGCAGTACAACAGGAGCTAAGCCGACTGGCGACCAGCCATCATGCACTTCCGCTCTACCAAGAGGACGTCAATGGCTTCGACGAGTTCGCTGCGCCCATTTCTGTGCAGCTTGTGGAAGTCACAAAGCGAGTGTTTCAACAATACTGGCGTTCTCCATCTTACATTTACTCCAAAGCCTTTCTGTCATGTGGATCTGTATGCTCCTCTCATCCCATTCAATAAGCTTCCGCTAACCAAGGTCCTAATTGCAGGCCTTATTCATTGGATTATCCTTTCTTAATATGGAAAACACAAATAGCTGCCTTCAGAATCAACTATTTGGAGCTTTCATATTCCTTACCATCTTCAGCCAGCTTGTAGATCAGATCTTACCCGTTTTTGTTTCTCAGCGTACAATGTATGAGGCCAGGGAGCGACCGTCAAAATCGTACTCTTGGATTGCTTTCATTTTAGCAAACATGGCACTTGAGTTGATCTGGAACTCTGTATGTTTTATTATCCAAAGGAAACTAAACACAAACTAACCAACGGCTCCCAGGTAATGGCTCTTGTCAGCTTTCTGCTTTGGTTCTATCCAATTGGCTTCTATCGAAATGCTCGACTGACTGATGCCGTCCATTCCCGCAGCGCTGTGGTCTTTCTCTTTGTCCTTCAGTTCTTCCTTTTTACCAGCACTTTCGCACATATGATTATCGCCGGGTTGGAGAGTTCAGAGGTAGCCGGAGGAATCGTTGGTTTACTGACAATTCTCATGTTCTCATTTTGCGGGTAAGTTTTCCCTTGTTTAAATGACGTTCCGATGAAAGCAGCTAACACAGGTATAAGTGTTCTTGCTGGGCCAAAGGCGTTGCCTGGCTTCTGGATCTTCATGTACCGCGTGAACCCGTTCACTTACTTCATAGACGGCTTTCTGGCAACCTCTCTTGCCAACGCTAAGGCCCACTGCTCAGCAAGTGAGTATCTTACTTTCGATACTCCAGGCAATCAAACATGCGCCGAGTACCTAGTAGACTTCGCTGCCGACCCGGACAAGCAACTAGTCGACCCCAACACAACCAAATGCATGTTTTGTCCGCTGGTTGATACAAACTCTTTTCTTTCTGCCGTCAACATTGACTTCTCCAGGAGATGGACAAACTTCGGGATTATGTGGGTGTTTATTGGCTTTAATATTATTGCTACGTTCTTTATTTATTGGGTTGCTCGCGTCCCCAAAAGGAACATCAAAAGTAAAAGGGAATAAAGGGCCTTTGGATCAACCAAGATCACGAAGTATCTTTTGACTCGAAATGGTTAATATTTTATTTCGAATAGACATCTTTCAATGTAATATGCTCATTTATAATCTACTTATTAAAATGTATCAGCTTGATAACTAAGTCTATTATTCTGCATATATATTTGGATAGGACGCATCGAAATCCGTAATCAACAAACAATAGATCTAGAACCTGCCCATCCACCAATCAGAATCTAGTCACAGAGCCATCCCATCCAACGGTCTCTCACAAGGATTCCTCAAACATGGACCAAAAGTTATGAATTGGGACGAAGCTCCTGTCTCAACTTTGGCGTTGATACAAACAGGGCTTATCATCAATTCTTCTGCGAACCTACCTCTCTTGTATTTTTTGGACTGGACATTCACGGAACCCCAGCATAATCGCAGTTTCTTTTGCCACTTAGACAAAAGATACCCAGCAGCTAAGCCCTCATAACAAGTGTTGTTCATACCGATACCCACAGATTACGGTCTGTGTGTCATCGTGTTATCTTGACTGTAGATAAAGAGTAGAGAGATAACTTACCTCGTCAAGACTTGCTAAAATGGGCATGGTGGGTTGTAGCATGACCCTGGAAGATCTCCGCCCCACAATCATTGATCTGATCTTGAAGCCTCCAAACCCCATACGAACCCCCTGCCATCTTGCTGCAAGTTTACGAACATGGATGTCCCATGTTCGGAAATGCTCGGTCGATAAGCATTTCCCCGCTCTACCGAGATCATATACCCTTGCCCCAACACCAGATCTCTTGTTCAACTGCTTTCAAGCGGATGGCGATCAATCTCCAGCTAAGCCTTTTTCGTATGCTTGGTCCCTCTCTAGCCAATCTTCGTTAAAATTCCCCATTAGATGCACTTTTAAATGCCTTGTAATTATGCAACACCTCTGGCTATGGCTATCTGCGATACAAGCAAAGGCCTCCGAGTAAATGATCCTTGAACCGGGAATTACGAATACTAGTCAGATTGCCAATTTCTGAGCTAGCTTTATCTGCGGGGTGGTATCCTGAATCACGAGCAGCAGGCCTCGTAAGCCCTGAACCTGAACTACCGGATGGAGATAAGCACCCTCGGTCAATTCAGTACACACCCAGCCGACTTCATCCAGTTCAGCGACTTTTTGAAAGCCACTCCTTTATCCATTTACCATAAATTACCCTTATAGTCACTCCATACTCACGATTTTCCCGGAGCCCTAACATCCATTCAATTAGCATTTTACATCTATAGAAATAAACGCACGCTGATCTCTTCTATTTCTTTCATCTCCTGCTATTTCCATATCAACAAATCATCCTGCTTCATGTTATACGAGACTAAAAGCGCAATCACAACCACGATGGATGTTCCTAGTCCAAAGATATCGCAGGGTGTGTGTGCGATAAAAGCGAATACCCTTGAGAGAGCAATGGCGATCCCCGGTGATAACATGAGAATCAAACAAGGGGTGACTCAGGAGGTAGATGTTGAAGAGGCTCTCGATATACTCTGTGAGAATTCAAACATCATGGAAGTTTGAAGGGACGACCGTATGCTTCATTATGGGCATCGGCCATACTCAGCACCATGATATTGGATGAATTGCCCATATCCGGAATTACTTTTGTCCAATCTCATCTAACTAGATATATTACATAGGGTAGTCTATTCTCCTGCTTGGATTAGCTCATTGTACGCTTTGCCGGCTTTCACGGCCCATTTTGGATACGAATATAATGGCCTCTTTATTATCTCGGCTCAATGGCAAGTAGCTCTGGGCGCTTGTCCTCTCGTCAGTGAAATCATAGATGCCACGACGAGTGCGGCAGTCATGGTCAGTATCCTCGATGGGGCTTCTGAGTTTCAACATAACTGAGTACAAGTATAGGACTTGTACGGGCGCAAACCTACTTTTGCAGGCACCCTTATTCTTGTATTTGGGTCAATATTCGTACAATTTTTCGCAGCAACCTTGCCTATGACACTCTCTGGAAGCATTATATTAGCCTTTGGACTCGGTTCCCTTGCCACGCTCTCGCTTACATACTCGATCGAGCTCGTCCCATTACATCTCAGAGGCTGTGTGGGTTCATTTTACAACTTAGCCATGGCTATTGGCTTTCTTATCAGTACTGCACTCTCCTCTGCAGTGGTCGATATGTCATCATCGTGGGCATATAGGATCGGATACACACTTCAGTGGGTGTGGCCAGTTGTTCTTGTCCCACTCTGGTACTATGCACCGGAAAGGAATGTTCTCAACCGCGTTACGATTTCGGTTGCCTTGATTTCGATCCCTAGCCATGCCATAGCCCCTTTTGGTTGGTAAGGCAGGACCGGTCAGATCAAGCAGAGGAAGTACTTTTGAAGCTTGCTGTCGCCGGCCAAGATGTGCTCCCAACTCTTGACGATATTAAAAATATATATCGACAGGAGAGAGAGTGCGATGAGTCCACTACTTACTCTGATCTTTTCAGGGACACGAATTTGCGTCGTACTATCATCGCCTTGGTTTGTTACTTATCGGTAGTCTGTACAGGAAACTTGATGGTTGCCTATACGTCATATTTCATGCAACGTATGTCCCGGTCTCACCGTTTATCAGATGTTGAAGAGAGAGCTGACTGGAGTGTTTTGTTAAGTTGGCGGGGTGGGATCTAAAGCCGCCTTTGGCATGTCCGTTGGCTGCTATGGTGCCTCATTTTCGGGAACCTTGATCTCAATTGTTTTTCTGGTCAAGTACGACCGTCGAAGGCTATACATATCGGCACAAACGATATCGACCATCATTTTGATGACGGTTGGAATGTTGCAACTTGCACCAAATTATTACGCCAGGCAAGATATCGTCTGGGGCCAAGCTTCTCTATTTCTATTGTGGAATTTCTTATACGGCACTGTTATTGGTCCCTTTTCCATAGTAATCATGGGCGAGGTTTCAAGCTCTCGGCTCCGATCAAAAACGATCGGGTTTGCCAGCTCGGCACAGTTCTCTCTGCTCTTAATCTTGCATATTGTATATCCACATTTGATCAACCCCGACCGGGCCGCTTTTCAGGGATACATTGGTTTTATTTTTGGATCTTTCAATTTGCTTTGTGTTTTCTGGATGTACTTTTATCTACCAGAAACGAAGCATTCTGGGCTTCAGTTAGATATCATGTTTGAGCGCAAGATTGATGCGATGGAATTTGCAACGTATCCCCGGGTCAAATAAATAACAGTCAACGAATGGAAAAGTGATTGGTGTTGACAATACGTTTAGTAGTTTTTCATCTTGCCGTTGAAAGGCCTGTGTAAAATATATGAAACCTAGTTGCTAATCCAAGCTATTTGCGTCGTTATGCGCAGAAAAGGCACGCTGGTGTTATTGTTTGTTTACTGTTGTGGGACAAGGAACAGGTGTGTTACACGGGTTTAACCTATCAAGAGTTCTTTTCTACGAGTGGTTTCTTTTTTCTCTTTTTGGCTCATTGTGAATACCCATGCTGCCATTTGCCTAGTACTGAGGTATTGAAACTTAGTAGCTCAGCGTCGGCCCTTAATATTGTACCAGACAATCTACCTCGGGTGACTATTTTGTGGGGTTGTCCACATGAACACTTGAACACAACAAGTGGAAGTGACGACCACTACATGAATAACTCCATATCCTCCGCATAGAAAGTGGCAACAAATCGCGCTGAGATTCGGACGCCATCAGACATACCACGGACCTTCTATCCTATGTCCTAACTTCAAGCCACTTGATTTACTACAGCCTTGAACTCTTGCTCGGTTTGCTCCTCGCAGTTACGAAACTCCTCGTCAAGATTATTCTCTCCTTTACGAAAACGCTGCATCGTCAACTTTCCCCCAGCGAGTCTCTTTGCCTCAAACAAATCTTCAATGTCCAACAGCGATGGCACCACTGTGGTACGGAATTCGTGCTGCACCTTGCTCTTTTTA
Source organism: Calonectria aciculata (assembly GCA_013406995.1). NCBI lineage: Eukaryota > Fungi > Ascomycota > Sordariomycetes > Hypocreales > Nectriaceae > Calonectria > Calonectria aciculata. The sequence continues at coordinate 168,940 of VTGE01000017.1, forward strand.
ATCATTTCAATGGTCGTTTCCAATGTTTTCGCGCTGACCCTTCGGCCTGTCACCTTTTTGTAGTTTTGCAAAGCGCACTTGATGTCCATGGCCACAAATTCAACAAGACTCTCCGAAAATATGCTACGAAGCACGGCAGGAGAGGTACCATTTGTATCCAGCTTGATACTAACGCCGGCTTGCTTTAGGATGCGCATGAACGGAATCAGTCCTTTGTGGATGGTTGGCTCGCCGCCAGATATGACAAGCGACTTGTGTTGCGTCGACACAATATGGTGAAAAACGTCCAGCGGGGTGAAGCCATCGCACTCGCCGCGTACCAATGGCCCATTCTGGCACCAAGGGCAAGAGAGGTTACAGCGCGATGTGAACATGATTGAGGCCTGCACTTTGCCAGGCCAATCAATCAGAGTCAATTTTGTGTACGCGGCCAGCGGAAGGTCAACCAGGTTAGCGACCTGACTTTCCAGTCGTCGCATTTCGGTCGCATTTTTGCCCCCATCATATGCAGTCAACGACGCAGGATACTGGTATGTTTTGCGCATGGTAAACTCGGTCGCCTTGCCCTTGTTCCAGTCTCGAGTTGGACGAAAGTACCCAACAATGCGCGAGTACACAAGACATTGCTGAGTACATTTCGGGCACTGGGCCTGTTCTCCATTGATGTAGCCATGTGATTTGCAGATGCTAAAGGTAGGGGTAAGAGTCAAATAGGGGACACGGTAACGTGCAGTGAGAAGCTTAATGAGGTCTCGAGCTAGCTGCCATTTCGACAAGCGCTCGCCCAAGAAGGCGTGAAAGACGGTCCCTCCAGTGTAGGCACATTGCAGCTCCTCTTGGTGGTCTAGAGCTTCAAATAGATCCTCAGTTGTGTCTACCGGGAGCATGGTCGAATTTGTGTAAAACTTTGGAATACTGCGACCCGGGAAGAATTCCTTGTCGCGTCGCGCAAGTTTGTAACAGGTACTTTCCGCTGGGCTAGCCTCGAGGTTGTAGAGGTTGCCAGTTTCCATCTGGAACTCTTGGAGCCGTTCTTTGATGAATTCCAATGTTTGCAGCGCAAATTCCTTGTGCTTCTCAATTCCTTCCCCAAACAGTGCGACCAATGCCTCATTCATGCCATTTATGCCAATCGTGCTGAAATGATTCGTCCAGTAAGACCCCGTGCGATGCTTGGCAGCAGCCAAATAATGAGCTGCATAAGGATACAGATCATTGTTTGCGTTCAGCATTTTACGTTTAATCTCAAGAGAGTCTTTGGCTACCTGCAGGGCAAACGACAACTCTTCAAAGAATGACCCGGTGCCGTCGCACCTGTATGCAAGGTTTGGTAGGTTCAGAGTGACGACTCCAATGGAACCCGTCAATGGGCTCGCACCGTATTGTCCGCCGACTCTGCAGTGGAGCTTGCTGATGTCTAGACGCAGTCGGCAGCACATTGAACGAAAGTCGTCTGGGTTGAGATCGCTATTGATGAAATTGGCAAAATATGGAATCCCATACTTTGCCGTCATATTCCAAATAGGCTCCCAGCGCGACGACTCCCAGTCAAAGCCTTGGCAAATATTGTAAGTGGGGATGGGGAAAGACAGGATATTGCCGTTTCCGTCACCTTGCATCATGACCTCAGCAAATGCCTTGTTGAGCATGTCCATTTCCTCCTGAAAATCGCCATAAAGCCACGTCGCATGTGGCTCACCTCCGATAATCACAGACTGATTCTCAAGACTTTTGGGGCAGACCAAATCAAGGGAAATATTGGTGAAAGGTGATTGGAACCCGCTTCTTGTGGGGACGTTGAGCGAATAGACGAAGCTCTGTATGTATTTGAACACCTCAGCGTACGCAAGATGATCTCTTCGGATGAATGGGGCCAAATAGGTGTCAAAATTGGAGAGGGCTTGCGCGCCAGCAAGCTCCCCTTGGAGAGTAAACAGAAAGTTGACAGCCTGGTTGAGGGCAGAGTTCAGGTGCTTGGGCGGTCGGCACTGAATCTTGTTCTCAACTCCGCCAAAGCCTTGCAGTAGAATGTCCTCAATGCTCCAACCGGAACAGTAAGTGCTCAAAAAGCCAAGATCATGGATGTGGAAGCGATTCTCATCGTTGCATCGTCGGATCTCTTCAGTATACACCTTTTCGAGCCAGTACTCGGAAATGATGTGTTGGGAAACAAACTGGATGAGGCCTTGATGAGAGTAGGTCGAATTTGCATTCTCTGAGCCTTTCCAGGATGCTTGCGTTATGTAGTCGTCCACCAAGCGCACATTTGGAGTGATACTCGGTAGTGTTGACATGATGAACTTGCCAATCCTTCTAAATGGCCAACTTGACAAATCTTGCGCAATGAATCATTGGATGGTTTTGTCGGATACTTTTCATGACTTTGTTCACCATTTATTCCCGGCCAGGCCCGTGTATGGTCAACGCGTTTCAAGTGACCCAGCAGTACAAGATACATGGTATCGCGCCTCGCCTGATTATGGCCGCAGAGACAGAAATTACCACGCGACAACAGGCCCCACCATGATCATGTTTGAGTCATGTCGTCTCAGAAACACGCTTTCGCATAAGGATACATAACGTGGAGAATCCGTAGTCAGTCTTGGATCAGGCGCGAATTGAACGCGTTACCCCGTGACTTGAGGAACAGTGGCACGATGATGACTGCACAGCGGAGATGAGACAGCGAGGTCGCCACGGGTTGTGTATAGGCTTTTTGATTGGTGATGAAGATATAACCAAAGAAATAATATCACCCGATCTTTTATTCTTAGTGGGAGATTCTTCGCATTCCATTCCAGTTCGAGGCGTCTTCCAGGCCCAAGTTCCAGCAGTTCCAAAAACCGTCTTGTCATACACCAACCGCTGTGACCAATTTCTACCTCATTTGATGTTTTTATAGTTCAACTTCTATAAAATACCCGTCATGGGATGCATTCCTGTCTGGGCGTTGTAATGCGAATTATACTGTCAATGTCCAAATGTCCACCGCATTTACATTAACCCATCAACCCGGGTTCTCCCAGCGCATAATAGACCAGAAATATATGTGAACATTCCGTTACACCATAATATGCCCAAAGTAAGAATGGTTTTCAAGTAATCCTTTCTTTGCAGCACCCTCTTGGCCATGTGGATCCCAAAATTACTGCCGCAGCTCAAGCGTAGAGAAGGCGGTCTGCTCATACCGTGCAGAAATGACAAAGCAAAATATCTAAAGAATCTTATGGAATATTATGCCCATTCGCTATGCCATGAGTTTTCCTTGGTCATTGTGGTGTCCAGTGTTGCTCTCTCAGGGTCTCCCCACAGTAAGCAGGTTGCATTAGTGCCTGTTGATCGTGGACAACGTGGGGCAACGAGACGCCAGATCCAATGGCAGCCGCTCTTGACCGCAATCCATCACGTCAGCTTGGCGTTGGTCGGACTTAATAAATGCTACATTCAGCATTGCAACACCGAATCAGAGTGAGTATCATGTCGTATAAATAAAGGCGGCAAGTTGGAGAGGGGAATAGTCGTCAAGTAATTTGATTTCATTCCTTTCCTCTCCAAAGCAAAAACGTTTTCCATCGCAACTCCCTTCCAATTTATACAAAATGGCTCCCAAAGGTCTCGCAATCTTGATCGGCGGTGGCCCAACTTCTGGTGCCGGTATTGCTCGAGTATTGGCCAGCCCGAAGCAAGGCAACTTAGCTGTTGCCCTTTTAGCCCGCAACGCAGACAACCTCACGTCTCTCGCTGCCGATCTTCGAAAGAGCTCCGGTGGCGTCTTGCACCCCTTTGCGACTGACACGGATCCTGAAAACCTGCGTCGCACTTTCAAAGATATCCTGAACCACCCAGAGTTTTCAGGTCTCAAGCTGAAGCTCGCCATCTACCACGTGAAGCACAGCAACAGGACCCCATTCCTGGAGCAGACGGCCGAAGCCTTCGCCAGCAGCATGCAGACCTACACCACCGGGTCCTTTGCGTTTGCCCAGGAGGCTCTCAAGGTCATCTATGAGCAGAACGGCGGCCAGACGTTGCTCGCCGACACTGATGGCGAGAAGAAGGGCACCATCATCTTCACCGGAACTCTAGGCGCTCTGCGCACAAACCCCAACTATGCCGCATACGGCGCGACGCGAGCAGCCTCCAGGATGGTGGCCCAGGCACTCGCCAAGGAGCACAGCAAGTTTGGAGTCCACTGCGTCCATGCCATTGCCAACGGAGGCATCATCGACGAGGTCAACCAGGATACGAAGACGGGCAAGAAGATGGAGGCGGAAGATGTGGGACGGACATATTTGTGGCTCTCGGAACAGCCCAGCTCCCTTTGGATTCATGAATTGGATATGAGACCTGCCCAGGAAAGCTTTTAAGTGTGGATTAGGCACAAGAAAGTAAAATCGAATCAAATCATTCGTCAAATGTCGTGGACTTCTAAGAATGAAAACAAGTTTCATTCGGGGAGCTCTCCAAGGGGGGTCATAACGAAGTGACAAGTCGGTCCATTGCTTGTAAAAAAAAATCAACAACACACATATTCTACACATTCGGTTCCAATGGCATCAGAGAAATATTTTGAGTGCCAGATATCACACAATCATGAGCCTTAGGGAGCCATTGTCATATGCATAAATATGATTCATAAATACAGAATAATGTTTTCGTTTCCCTTCAAATATCCCTCCTCATTAAAAGCCATTCATTCCCTGGTGAATTAACTAGAGCTCGTGCATTTTTCCTTAACCAAGCTAGCATTCTTGCCAGCCAGGCCATCGAAGTAAGCCAGCAACGTCTCTACAGGAACCATTTCCATCAGTCCCAAGCTAGGGTTGGAAGACTTCATCGTCTGACCGCTGAAAAGAACTCGCACATAGTACCCGCTTTCGCTATCCCGTGCACTCTTGGACTTGTAGCTGGAGCTCTCGTCCCTAGACTCGACAGTTTCCTTCTGATACAGCTCAAACACAACCTCACTACCCATACCGGGCCATACCATGACGTCGATTTGCAGAATACTGAGCAGTCGGCTGACAGAGCCGTCATGGGCAAAGTTGTGAAGGTAGAGGGGGCTGCTCTCACCGTTAATCACAGCCCGCCAGTGGCTAGCAAGCTCTGCGATCCACACGCCGTACGAGGTGGCAGCTGCTTCCAGGGAATCAGATGCATCGCGGTAGATTTGAGAATACTCCCATTGGCCCATTCGGTAGACGGCGTTGGCCAGGTCCTGGTCAACACAAGTGGTGGAATTTTGGCCATCAACAAGTTTGCAAGGGAAGGGCTTGTCATGGCACTGTCGTGCGGAGAGGTTGTCGTAGTAGTGATCAAAGCTCACGTGGAATCCCTCATCATCCGACGGCACACCAGAAATGTTGTCCAAGGTGTCGAAAAGATCCTTGCCCTTGGTCAAATGAGCCTGCCATTCATCATTGGAAGATGACTGGATATCTTTGAATAAGCTGCTTCCAACGGAACAAGTGTACTGAGGCTCCAGACTATCGACGCCAGCCTGCTGAATCTTGAGCGGGACAGACTTGGTGGTGTCGAACATGCCATTGACGAACATGCCGGCGACCTGGCTGGTGATTTGGTTGTTTGTCACGCGGAACACAACCTTGCTACGCCAGTCTTCGTCGCGTCCCGGCAGGAAGTTCAGCAATTCGTGATAGACGCCGTACAAATCCCGGCCATGAACCCACGAGTCATCCAAACCACCGGCTGTGATTTGAGGGAACTGGCATGATCCGATAAAACCCGAGGGTTGGAATGGGTTAACATCAGAGATGAAACCGCTCCAGTATCCCTCAATGGCCGGCTTTGCATTCTCAGTAAACGGCCTGCCAAAATAGAAGAGACCCTGCTCATTGCAGTTCCACTGGTACGACTCTACGGGAAAGGCATTTGCCGCATAGGGTGTGCGCTTGTGGTGTCTTTGGATCTGATATTTGGTGTCAGTCAAGGGGGAGCTCGCGTGAGGCGAGAGGTCAGTTCTTTACTCACGACCTCAACGTATTTCAGCTTGTACTCGCTCGAGGCCTTCTTGTATTCCGTCTTGCGCGCATGAGGCATGTTGCACCAGTTGTAGGTGCCATACTTGCCATCGGGCGTATGGGAGGAATTGAAGATGAAGCCATAGACATCATCGCTTTCCAGCACCGCAGTCAGATTGTTCACATTGGTGTCGCTGGGCGGATGCCACGACAGATCAACGGACTGGCTCCCTGCCGCCAGCGTCGAGGACAGCAGGGCCAGGAAGGAGAGATGCGGCACGGAGAGCATGACGAAATACTCCCTCAGGCTGAACAGACACACGGCGACAAGAAGCAGCGACACGGCGAGTCGTTTGCCACGCAGTCTGCAGAGCGAGAGGCCGCGTTGCACAGTGGGCATCTCGTTTGTGAGGTTATTATACGGGCCTCAAGGTCGCAGCCCACGTGTTGGGGACTTGCGGAGACGAACCAGTTCGAGGCCGGAATGCGCGGACTTGGCTTCTTGATACAGCGAAGCGAAGGGATTAATTCATCGACCTAGCATCACCGCTTGGCACCGAGGCGACGCACGTTGTCAAGGGAATGGCGCCGAGTGGCTTGACGATGCGAGGCTGGTTTTGCCCCTGTCGCTCTGTCTCTGGCCTGTCAAACGGGCGCGATAAGCCTCTTATCGCCAGGAATGATGTCACCTTACTGGCAAAATATGGCCACGCGAGACGGATGTGAATAGTGGAGGAAATAAAATACAACAAGGTAGATATTATTTGATGGATTTTCACCAAGTTCTTCCGTCATCCGGCATATCCATCAAACTCAATGACGGTGAAGGAAAAGAGAACAGAGTTTGGTCTGGTGCCAAAACTATGCACCAGCCACATACCCGAGCTCAAGCCACATCAAGTCCCAGCCACAGGCAGCCCAGGAAGTGACAGAGCACAAGGCTCTCATGTTGCCAGTGACCAACCACGTGACATGTCTCAATCTCATCCGGTCTTGCCCTCAACAACTATCTGTCAGGTTTGAAGGCGGATATCACCCCGATTATAGTTCCAGGCGCCCTCAGTACCCTCGGTTTCCCTGCCACTCTGTTTGGTGGGGAATGCTGCCAGAAAGCCAACCACAGCTGGGCTGGGGATTCAGCCGGCTCCTCCGAAAATGATCAGACACATGAAACGCCCAGACCAACGCGATTGGGCCATCTGAAATAAACGCGAAGATCGTGGATGCATCAATCGGACCATCGGACAACGCAGTGGTCCACCGCCAGAAAAAAGAAAGCACACGCGTTTTGCTACGTTCGGGCCGCCGGTGGCTCCCGACGTGACTAAGCGAAATGGCTCACAAATTTAGCTACCCTATACTCACCTCCAAACTTGCGACAATCATCATTGTTCACTAGAGTGGTAGAGAAATGGGACGGAATAATCTAATTGGCATTTTATGTTGTTTAATTCTGTCGGTTTCAGAAATGCAATTACTGTCTGGTTATTGAGGTGAGATATTCGCTGGAATTGAGCTCACACTTGTTTCTCGTAAGCAAAGGAGGACTTGAGTATGACTTTGCACTACCACTCCAATTCACGTTGAAGTTTACAGTTGTCCTACACTAATGCGTCCCCCTTTATTTCGGTTCATGTTATTTATCAGCGCCACTGAGTAACGCTTCTCACAAAAACACCTCAAACTGCTGCCCCCTTCTTCAATTACCCTCACAACTCCCAGCTTTTGATCTCTACCGTCGGGTTTCAGCCTCACGTGGCCAGTATCCGCATTGAGTTGTGGCACAGCATGTTATTCGTCAGATTTCATCTCCTTCGGGTATGTGTGCTGTGCCCCAGATCGTCCATAATCGTGATGGATCGAACTGCATGGGGAGATCATCGGCGTTCGAGACGATGTAGGAACGGCCCCTTATCTATAGAACAATCGTAGTATGCTTCTAGAACCGTTCATGGGATCTGACTGATAGATTTTCAAACTTCGTAGGTGAATTGAACGTGTTTCTGACGCTGATTGCAACGTATTTTGGAGGAACTACGCGCCTATTAGGTGATTTTTTCTAACCAGTTTGACAAGACACATCCATGCAGCATCTCAGTCTATGATTGATCACGGGCGTCACTTCATAAGCTGTTATTTAAACGTATTTTGTCCCTTTCAACGTCTTTGATATTTCAGTTTTTATTCGATTATCCTTGCACGCGGCTGCTCTGTCCCAAAGTTTGGGAAACATTCCACAGCTCCTGAAACGTCAATTGGCTACTCTATCCGGCCTCAACACATTCTCTCCTACGGCTTTCTACCTCCGCCTTCTCTTCGCAGAAAATTTTGTCCCGATAACAACAGCCGCTCAGTGGCGGCTCGTGATACCCTTCTGAGTTGTCGCTGTCGGGCGGACGGCTCCGAAGGCCTGCGGGACCCCACATTCTCCCCAAAGCCCACATCTGCACGTATGAGACGGCCTCAGCCGCCACCTTAAACAGGGATGAAGCTGGTTTCAACAACATGCCGCAATTTTATAACGCAAGATGCGACGAAAATAACAGTCTAGAAAAAACAAAAGCTAAGGTCAGCTAGGTCCAACAGCCAAGTCATGCGGGCGCTCGGAGTGTTTTGAACCCCCCTGTCAACTGCCGATGGCGATTCACACCAGCCCAATCACCGCGTCCCAGCCTCCGCGAAGCTCGCTCTACACCGAGCTTTCCCGATTGACGCCGGAATCGAGGGCCACGTAGTGGCTGATGCGCGCTGCAGGTCAGAACGTTTTCCAGCCCGACCATGGTCCAAGATTTCGTGCATTGCGTGGGTCGATAATCCCCACACGACATTATCGTGCCACAAGCCACCGGCACCAGCCCGCCCGCAAGGAAAAAGCACTTCTGCGTTGCCACACGGGCTGGCCTTGAGCAGTCAGGGCAGGCGACGATGAAGCTCCGGGCGGACGAGGCCCTGGCCTTGCGCGCGCGTGCGCATACGACGTAGATGCGTTGGCAAATCTTCCCAGTGTGGGGTCCATCTGCCCAGCCATTGCCGAATCCCCTGCTTGCAATTTTGCTGGGTGCCAGCTTGCAACGGAGACTCAGCCCGGCGTCGACCGAGCAAGCGGTGGTCCTCACCGGGAGCATTCATCTATATAAGGGGACGAGTCTTCGAGCCGAACTGAGGAGAATCATCCAGATCATTCATCAATCACTTCCAACTCACTTCAACAACACTCACAACAACTTCGATCTTTCGATCACCTTCTACAACATTCAAAATGTCTGCTCCTAACGCGTAAGTGCCTCCAAGAACTTGGTCTTCCAAGTACCATCTGAAGTTGGCGCAAGCCGACTACAAAACACTCGACACAGCAGAAGTTGACCAGCTTGAACAGTACCATTGGTGAGGGCCGCCAGTTCGTCGTCCCCCTGCCCACCTCCACCGGCCTCTCCCAGCCTGCTGGTAAGTCTTTCCATCAACACAATCCCGAGTTTTCACGGCAACGTCTCACACCTTGACTACAGGCCAGCTCCTCAAGGGCGCCACCGATGACGAGGGCAAGAACAAGGCTGCCGCTCTCCTCGTCGGCATCAAGCTCGACCTCGAGGCCGAGGTTCACTTGACTGCTCGTGTCAAGGGTGACCTTACTGTCGGACTTTATTAGATGACTTGCTTGGAGTTTGGTGACGGAGGATCGGCGCGAGGACATGATTTGAATAGGGAAAATTTCTAAAATACAACCATCTTGGGGCTTTAGCGGCTACCTGATGATCTTCACCGACTATCTATCGCATTAAGTTTGGAAGTGACTGTTTGAACGTGAAAATGATGCATATGGTAAATGAGAAACAAGGAATATCGACCAATTTCAATAAAGCTATGCACAAAATCCTCTCGGTTTACTCCAATGGATATGTGTGTATCTCTCATATCAGAAAACTGCGACTTGCTTTTGTCTAAACTGTGTGTAGCTTGGTTATATTTCTCCAATACGTCTAAGGATCAACAAACAACTGACGACATTCGACTCGACGCCCGGTGAAAAGGATAGAGTCTTTCTCAGGGCTAGGATCCGCCATATTGGTCTCGTGTCCCATATGCCAAGCTGGAGGGTTGAATTCGGCCCCCATGAAGTTGCCTGCGTCGTAATCCTTGCGTTTGAGGTCAATGGCAGAAAATTTGACATCACGAGAGGAGCGGTATGCCTTGTCCCACACCTGTATCCAGTTTGATCCGCCATCGCCCGCATCTTGATCGTAAAAGTCGAAGAGGTTAAACTGAAGGTCGATGGTAATACCCTCCCACTGTTGCGTGAGAGAGGACAGATACTCGGACCAGTGATTCTCATGGGCTGCCCATCCTTCTTCCTGAAACCAGAAAATGAATTTGACAGTCTTCACGCAGGGCAGGTGTGGCTTCATCATGACCAGCTCTTGGGTGAGCCTCCTTGCGAATTCACCGCCTCCGCGGTCCTCCTCCCAAAATTCCCAGTCCTCCTCGGGTGGACCATCGTACTCATCTTCCTCGTCGTCATCATCACCAAGCCACAAGACTGGGCTCTTCTGCGTTGCCTCGAGAATGATGGTAGTTGTCTGATTCTTTCTCACCTCTGAGATGGCTTCGAAGTCAACATGTAGGCCTGCTTTACCCATTGCGAACTTGCCCGGATCTTCCATTGGCAGAACTAGTGCATCATTCCTATAGAGACGAGGTAGGAGGTCTTGGCAAATGGCCTCATCGACGTAAAGGAGTGGCGAAAAAGCTTGGCTGTAGCACGAGCCAGGAACGGCTAGGTTGTTTGAGTTCATGTCTTCGAATGCCAGTTCGTATATTTTAAATCACACTTCTTGGAGAGACGCAGAAATCAAGATGATGACGTTGCTACATGTTCTGATTGAAAAGAAGATGGAGAGGAATCGTTCGTGACGCAGAAGTTTTGCACCGAGACTTCACAACTCCTGAAGAGGTGCAAGATTTCAGGCAACAACAAGGAATGGATACTCTGAAATTATTTACCTGGAGTGTGGATGCCGGTAATTGCGCTGTGGGGAAAATACATGGGCATTTGAATGCCAAGGCAACTATTCGCCTCACCGACTTAGTTAGTCGACGCCACCAACATCTCTTCGCCAACACAACACGTTCATTATTTGCTCCATATTCATCCGTGCGGGATATGTTATGGCCAAGAACAGAGCCTTCGCGATCAATCATCACTTGACTGCATTTAGCGCGCACCGCTTACTGAAGCCAATGATTCAATTATGAGAATACACCTCACTTGATTCCTCTTGAGTTGAAAGAAGATCCGAAGTTTCTGAATACTGCATGGGTCCGAAAATCAAGACGCCCTATGGAGCTAGGAAAAGTATGGAAGGCCTGCATAGGGTTAATGGACAGAAGCCTGTGGGTATCCCCTCTGTTGGTCACTCCAAGCGTGACATCTCTGTTGATTACGCGAAGGCCCGCGATTTACCTGACTCCATACTGTGTTCAATTTTTCGAGTTTATACAATAAGCCGACCCTCTCAACGCTGCAAGACAAAAGTGTGACGGAAATATATGAACTAAATTGTACATGTGAAAAGTCTACGATGTTGAACAAGGGTGTCGCCATCGGATTTAAGTAAACGGGTTAGAAATGTCATTTTTGGACTCGATATCCGTTTCCGGCGTACTTCATATTTATATTTAGCTGGTATTTTCGCTAAAAATGGGTCCCATTCATTCTCGGATGTAGGGATAACCAATGCGGCATGCGATCAGCCTCAACTTGAAATACCCCGAGATAGCCCTACACATGTGTGGGTACTGGTCTCGTAGCGTGGCGGCTTGGTAACCTTCACAGCGCCAAAGCGCTTTTGAGTTTAGCAGGCCAACCCCGCTGCTGCCTTGCTGGCAGGTTCGTTGAAGATTACAAAATGTGGTGTTGCTGGCAAGTATTTATCCAGTGCAGCAAAACTAGACTTAGTATGCGATAAGGATCAAGGAAGAGCAATTGGATGTATTTTGTTGTTTTCACGATTGAAAGCTGTCATGGATTGATTGCTATCCGTACATGCGATCTAGCGGCTCGATTGACGTACGTCGGCAGAATGGGGTTCACCGGCACTTGATATCGGGTATTTTTCGCATTGCATGACGGGAGCTCTGGCCTCTCACAGGTGAACATTTTCAATCCGAGATGGCGTGGCGCAGGGTTTCCTCTCATGCCCCGACGTCTCAAAGTCAACATTTAGCCGCTGCCATTGGCTAAATCCTTTTCGGGCCGGGGCTAGACCGGGAAGATGGCCCGGAACCTCCTCTTAGTAATAAGAATTCGCTGGCGCGCCAAACCATCAACTTGATTAAATAGTTCTTGTTCAGACTAATGATACAGGAACCCATACAAGCTACTAACATTTGAAATCATCCCAACTTTGAATATATTTACACTTAGCAAATCCAAATCGGAACTCACATCACTATGGCTGGACATTTCCGCTCTGCACTCGCTCCGGTGTCCAAGGCTTACCAGGATCTCCCGCAATTTTCGGGCTTCATGAAGCCATGTCGCTTTGAAGGCGAAGCCCGAAATCTTGAGGTCATCGGCACCATTCCAGCCGAAATTGACGGAACATTTTATCGGGTGATGCCTGACCCTCAATTTCCCCCATATATCGATAACGATGCTGTGAGTTTGGAACATTCCGGTTATTAAATGCTTCAATTGCATTGCGTATAATGGCATGACTAATACTCGGACACCTAGTGGTTTAATGGAGATGGCAGCGTGTCTGCCTTTCGCATCCACAACGGCAACGTTGATCTTCAGCAGAAATATGTTCGAACTGAAAAGTTCGTTAGGGAACGTGAAGCAAACCGCGCTCTAGCAGGTAAGAATTTCAAAGTGTTTGGTTTCATCAACCGAGTTAATGCTAATCATATAAATTCATAGGCGTGTATAGAAATAAGTATACAGATGCAGTCGAGTTCAAAGTTCGCACAACTGCCAACACCAACATTTATTACTTCAACAAGAAGCTGCTTGCCATCAAAGAAGATGCGCAGCCTTACCTAATGGACCCGAAGACTCTGGAAACCATCGGACTGACCGACTTTGATGGCCAGCTGCCCAGCGTCACTTTCAGTGCCCACCCCAAGTTGGACCCGGAGACGGGCGAGTTGATCAGCTTTGGATACGAAGCCAAGGGCGATGGCACCCCTGATGTTTGCTACTACAGCATTGACCCAGATGGAAAGTTTAACCAGACAGTCTGGCTGGTCGCTCCAGTCCTTGGCATGATTCACGACTTTGCTGTGACGGATAACTGGGTAGGTTGAAAACTGCACAACGAAAGGAATACATACTAACCTCGTATGAATAGGTGCTGTTCCCAATTATCCCCCAAATATGCGATATCGACCGGCTGAAGGCTGGCGGCCAGCATTGGCAATGGGACCCAAGTGTTCCTTTTTACCTTGGAGTCTTGCCACGTCGGGGCGCCAAGGGAAGTGATGTGAGAGTATGTATCCCAAAACCACGTTTTCCATTGCGTTTGCTTTAGATTTCTGACATCAGCCTGGCGACTTTAGTGGTTCAAAGCCCCCAACGCCTTCCCAGGACACACGACCAACGCCTACGAGACCGCGGATGGCAAAATCGCCTTTGACCTCCCGCTCACGGACCAGAACGTCTTCTTCTGGTGGCCCGACGCCGAGGGCAACGCGCCCGAGCCCAGCTCCATCAAGGGCCGGTACGTGCGCTACGAGTTTGACCCGCGCGCCGAGTCGCTGGACCTCCCGACGCCCGAGGTCATTCTCCCGATGGACATGGAGTTCCCGCGCATCGACGACCGCTTCGCTGGCAAGAAGCACAACCACAGCTTCTTCGACCTTATGGACCCGTCAAAGGGCACAAACTTCCCCGCCATCATGCCCGTGCTCGGCGGAGGGCACCCGCTGTACAACTCCCTAGGCCACCTCAACCACGAGACCGGCGAGCACGATGTTTACTTCCCTGGGCCGACGCACATGGTTCAGGAGCCCGTCTTTGTTCCTCGCTCGGACGACGCGGAGGAGGGCGATGGGTACGTCATGGTGTTGGTCAACAACTACAGCACTGTGTCTAGCGAGCTGCACATCATCGACACCAAAAACTTTACCAAGCCCCAGGCTATTGTTAAGCTCAACCTCAGACTTAGGCATGGATTACACGGTAACTGGGTTGATGCCAGGGAGCTGGCATAGGTTCTAGATGAACAATCACTGGGTCGATTTTTAAATAGGGCGACAAGAACTTGGAATCGCTCAATCTTGTAGTTTAGTTACTTGTACGCGCACGCACCCATGGATCTCAGAGTAGATTCATTCAGAATGTCATATTGAATTGTCATCAAGTTACAGGTATCGAAACATCGCTAATGTGTACATCGTAAATCACAGCTTGGGCGTGCTGGGCCTCAGACCCAGATCCCGAATAATGATATCCGCCGCCTTCTCTCCAATCGCCAGCGCCGTGCAGTTCGTGTTGGCTCCCACGTTCACAGGCGGTATGCTCAAGTCGGCAATCTTGAGGCTCTGGGTGCCGTAGACGTTGAGATCGGCGTCGACCACGCCGTAGTCCTTGCGGGGCGCCATCTTGGCGGTGCCCAGCGAGTGCCACGTTGTGTTGACGTTCTCCCGCACCCACTGCTCGATGGCCTTGTCGTCCTCGGCCGAGTACTCAATGTCCTTAACATCGCTGAGCGCGGCGTCGGTCTCGACGCACGCGGCCGCCGATCCCTCGGCGAACTTGGGGTGGCCGAGGCTGACCTCGCCACGGTACATCTTCGTGCGGCGCATAATTTCACGCTGCTTCTTGTAGGCCCACATCTGCTTCTTCAAGTCAATGTCGTGGTCATCAGTCAGGAAGCCTGTCTCAAAGTCTAGATCGTTCTCAAACTCGGGGCCGGTAACGTGCATGTGGCCGCGCGAGTAAGGGTAGCCGGTGTACGTTCCAGTGGTGACGTACTGGCCGGGGGTAACGGCTGCTTGGTCACCAAGGAAGCTAGAAATGTGTGTTAGTGAGGGGCTAATCGGAAATAACGAGTCATGTCGTCAAATTGGAGGCTGAACTCACCATGACACTAGACCCATCAGCATTAGCGGTCGGTCAGGGGCGGGCTTGAAGTCGCGATCCCACGCGGCTTTGAACTCGGGGCCCAGAGCCGCCACCTCTGACTCGGTGGGGCGCAGCTTGGCGGAGATGTCGATGGCGTTCCACCCGAGCACCTTGTCCTTTTCCTCGAGGAGCTTGGCGGCGTCGACGCGGCCGCTAAGGATGCCGTCGATAGTCTCGTGCGGCTCCAGATTTGTTCGGTAAGGGTACAGGATCAAGTGGTGGTCCTGGTAGTCGCGGCCCACGCCGGGCAGGTCCACTAGCACAGGCACGCCGGCGCGTTTCAGAACTTCAGGGTCGCCGAGCCCGGAGCGCTCGAGAATCGGCGGCGTGCCGCAAGCGCCTCCGGAGACGACGACCAGCTTCCTGGCCTTGATGGTCTGCTTGGTCTGCTGGCCGGGGTGGAAGTCGGGGTTGGGGACCCACTCGACTCCAACGGCCTTCTTGTCCTGGTTGAAGAGAACGCGAACCACGGACGCCTCCACGAGCACGTGGAGATTGGGGTGCTTTCCGTCCTGGAGTAGAGGGTGCAGGTATCTGTGGGCGGTGTCCTGGCGCTGGCCGTCGGGCGAGACGAATCGCTTCCATCGCTGGAATCCGTTGTTGTCCCGGAGGTTCTGCAGGTCCGGAATCTCGGGCCAGCCGATTTCGGCAGCGGCGTTGAGGAAGTCGCTCTCGCACTTTTCTCCGCGGAGCGTGCCGTCTGAGACATGAATCGGCCCGCTGTGGCCGTGGACGTTGTCTGGGTCCTCGCCGTGGAATGTCTCGAGCTGAAAAGGGTTAGACTGGGGAAAACGGTGGCGGGACGAGCTATCGACAAACCTTCTTTAGGTAGGGCATCATCTCATCAGCTGACCAGCCAGGGGTCTGCCACGAGTCAAAGTCAGACCTCTGGGCTCGCGTGTACATCATGAAGTTGATGGATGAGCCGCCGCCCAGGGTGCCACCGGACGGCACGATTGGCTCACGGTCTGCTAGCTGCTTTGACTTGTTGCCCTTGTAGAACAGCGTGGTTTTGCTGTCGGGCAGTAGGTGTGTGAGGAAGAGAGCGGGATTGGTGACATTGGGGAGATTGTGGTTGTCTGGTCCACGCTCAATGACCACGATAGACAGTGTTGGGTCTGCCGCGGCCAGTCGTGAAGCAACAATACATGCTGCCGTGCCGCCTAATAGGAGAACATGTTAGGACCGTAGCCAACTGACTTGTGAATGAAGCAGGAACTCTTACCTCCGGCAATGATGATGTCTACTTCGCGAGCAGCATCGGGGACGGTGTTTGAGATACCCATGGCCAACTCTTCGACAGGTCGCAAAAGGGAGGCGGGAAAGGGTTGCGGGGTCTGGGGAAAATGCGGAGTATGTGGAGGTGAGATGGAGCGGCAGAGATGAGCAATACAGGGCAGAAAGGCCAGGGTATCACATTGGGTTTTATAATTGTTGCCATTATGCTGGTGGTCCCCTCAGCCTCACATCATTACCGCGGGGGGGAGGGGGCGCTACGCATAGCCGCGGAGGCAGTGCCCCCTTTACCGAGTCGGCGTGGGGATGGAGCGAGCGACTCGCGTCAAACTGTTGGTGATGCTGCCCTTGATCGCCGCAGGGTCCAGAACTGACAGCTGCGCATTTCAGCCCTGCGGCGTCTTGGCTCTTGCGGCTACTCAAGCGCTCCCAAAGTCTGTTTTGACGCCCGGAAGCCGAATTCGTCGTCGTCGTCCAATGCAAGACATGGCGTCGGGTCAGTCTGCGTCCCATCTTGTGTGCTCTCCTCCCCCTTCTATCCTTCTCCAGGCCGACTTGCACTAACCCCGCATTCGGTGATTGGCGTTGCGGCTAGCTCACCAAGGCCCGCTCCCAGACGCGAATCGGAAGCGTTTCCCCCACTGGCTAGCCCAACGGTAGTGTCGTCTCCTATGCGGGGGTTGGGCCTGGGCACGCGTCGAATGTGCAGTCCGCCGCCGCCGTTGGATCCCATCTATCCGGATTCTTCTTAGAGCCAATTGGAGCGGCCACGATTCAGCCGAAACCAACCCTTGAGTGCGGAGAGCCACCACCTGTTGACGATTCAGCCGTGTATTTGGCCTCCACCCACCAGGAGTTACCCTCTCCACATCTTGCCTGTCTCCTTCTGAGCCCAAGTGGAACCAACAGGGTGCATTGGCCAGCGTGTCGTGTCGCTGCTATCGCAATCAACGTAACGCTCAGTCATGCTCAGTCATGCGCTGCGCCACCTGATCCAAGATTAATGGGACTCGTCACTTTTTCACTCGTCCAACTATCGCTTAACTGATTCCCACTTCTGGGAGGGTCTTTTTTGGGGAGGTGAGAGGCTTGTGTGGGGAATGCACTTTGTTGGCCGTCGGCGGCGAAAGAACCGAGAAGTTACTTTATACGCACATTAACAAGTATCCACTTCACCAGGATACCAAGATGGAGCAGATGCTGCTATCGAGAAGCGGGGTTCATACGTGGTTGCATTGTCGCCCTTTGCAGGATAGATACGCCGTATTCTAGCAATCGCTCCTGGCACTAGTACTGAGCGGAGATAACCCATGAGCTATTGTTTGGAGTTGCCATTCTGAGTACCAGGGCTCTTTGCAGAGCCACTCTGTTCACACCCACTTTCGGAAGACGAATTCCTGCACCCTTTCACTTGACACTACAATCTTTGTTGAGCGCACAGCAATGCTGTTGTGTCTGCTGCCGTGCAGATGCAATGTTGATCATCCTGTGGTCGCTTCCAGTGGTCCGCATCGTTGTGCAACCTCTTCAATGCGCCATTGGACGCCTGCATCTGCTGACACGGAAATACGGAACACGCAGACCTTGGCGGGGGTTGATCGGAATGACGCGGCATTGCTGATTGTCAGCCTCGACGAGACTGAATGAAGAATATATCGCCCCTAGAGGTCTCGTGGGTAAGGTGGTCGGTGAATCGGAAGCGCGAGGCCTAATAGCGACTTTGATATATAGTAATATAGTTTCGGTGATTGGAATGGATATATATGTTGGCAAGTAGTAAGCCATATTACCTCAGCCACCCTATTTTTACACAACTTGAGCAATATTGAACACTGTGTGGTCGCACAACATCCGTCGTAAGCAAGGCGATTTAATCTTTGCATTGATTGGATGTGAGACATGGTAAAAGTTGAGGCGCGTGTCATTGAATAGCCGGTATCCGTTTGATCGTCTCAGAGGACAAACCGGACTCACCGCCATCTGGGGCGCTCACGTATGGATGATAGATCAATACGAGTGCCGAGAATTGCAATTCCTTCTCTGATTCTGCCGCGTCTGAGTTACTTAAATTTGGAGAGCAAATCGTAACTGTGCCACCCAATCGATGATGTGGGGTCGAGCAAATCGGCCGGACAGCTCGGTGTCGGATTTCGGGCCTTGACCGGGCCGGGTTAGCTCCTGTTCCGGAATGACTGATTGGGCTATTAACCTCAAAGACACAGAATGATGGGATTCTAGAAAATGTGTAATTTGGCTTTTTTACGACTCTAAACCCTCGTGCTAGATTTATAAAGTGACGGTGAAGAATAGGCAACCTCTTCTCAGCGCTTAGCGGAACTACCAAATCTATCATCGCTATTCTATTTTGTTTATCAAGGGATCGGAACCGACACAAACCCCACGCGCGCTGGAATGAAAATGGCTGAAAACAGAAACCCGGTGGTCTGGACTCCATCTGATAGCGACCTGAAAGAGTCAGCGCTGGCACGGTTCCGCGACAATGTGAATGCGAAATACGGCTTGGGGCTAAAGAGTTATGATGACATTCATAATTGGTCCATTGATCCAAAGACAGCTGGCGACTTTTGGATGGAGCTATTTGCTGCTTTGAATATGGGTGCAACGAAATTTCCCTCCCGAGCTTTCGACGGGGTATTTGTCAATCCAGATGCATAGTTATTCGCAGAGAGCTTACCGATCCCAGATCAGGCCAAATATGTATCCTAGCCCGAAATTCTTCCCGGATGCACGGCTCAATTTTGCTGGAAGTGTTCTTCAAGGACATGATCCTTCAGATATCGCCATTTATGAAGCAGCAGAAGGGTCCCTAGAAGCACGAACCGTAACTTGGGGTGAGTTGTATCGTCGGGTAGAAAAGCTCGCTGGCGCTATGAGGGCATTTGGGGTTACAGTGGGCGACAGGGTTGCTGCGGTGGTTGAGACGTCCGAGCTTTCCGTCTCTCTTTGCCTTGCGACACTGTCAATCGGGGCCATATGGTCCTCGGTTTCACCCGACTTTGGAACCAAGGGCATTCTCGATCGGGTGCTTCAAATCGAACCAAAGCTGGTGTTTGCAGACACTTCAGTTTTGTACAACGGCAAGATTCGAAACTTGACAACTACGATCAGTGATTGGGCAAATGAGCTCTTAAAGAAAGACAGCCTTCAGAATATTGTGCTTCATAATGGCGGAACTGGCCTCGGGTCACTATCCAACAAAATAATCGATCTGGATACTTTTACTTCCCACGGAAACGGCAAGGCGTTGGAGTTTGAACAATTGCCATTCTCGCAGCCCGCATTTATCTTTTATTCCTCTGGAACTGTACGCTCTTCTCACGGTCTATGATGAAGGGTTCACTGACTGGCATATAGACAGGGGCACCAAAGTGCATTGTGCATAGCGCTGGAGTGAGTATTTGAGCTCTCAAGTCCATTCAATTGCTCACATTCGATCTAGGGAGTCATGCTACAAATAAAAAAGGACTACATCATGCATATCGATGTTCGCCCGGGCGACGTGCTGTTCCAATATACTACGGTATGTATCTGCGGGATTTTGTTTCGTAGCCGGTGCGGTATCTAACATGATTCCCAAGACCGCATGGATAATGTGGGCATTCTTGGTTACGGCACTTTCCACGGGTGCAAAGGTTGTAGTTTACCGTGGATCGCCATTGTTCCCTACGCCCAGGTTTCTTCCGCAACTTCTGTCAAAGCTAAGGTGAGGGCATGCAGGAATTTCTGCTTGAGATTCCGCTAAATAGATGAACCTAGGGTCTCAGTATTGGGCACCTCGGCAAAGTATCTCACCGACTTGATGGACAAGGGTGTAAAACCGAGTAAGTAATCCATCAATAGCTAATTCCAGCTGGTAGTTGTTAATTTCTCGTAGGAGATGAATTCGACCTGAGCGCATTACGAAGAGTTAATTCCACGGGCTCAGTCTTACCCTCAGATGTCGCCCAGTGGTTTTACAATATCGGATTCCCTCCCAATGTCCATTTGCTTTCAGGTAGCGGCGGGACCGATTGTTCATGTTCCTGTAATCACCGCCTGACTACGAGAGACCCTTGTCCCAGAAGCTGATTTGAGTATAGTTGTGGTCGGAAACCCCTTAACTCCAGTGCATGCCGATGAAATCTCGGGAAAGTCGTTAGGTATGGCTGTAGATGTCTTCGACCCGCTCAACGCTGAAGGGAAATCGATTGCCCATTCGAATGAACCCGGAGAACTGGTTTGCACGCGACCGTTTCCCAGCCAGCCATTGAAATTTTGGGGACAGGGTGGAGATGAAAAGTACAAAAACGCCTATTTTTCGACATTCCCTGGTATCTGGACCCAGGGTGACCTAATTCGGATTAATCCTAAAACAAAGGGGATTGAAATGTTGGGGAGATCGTCAGTTTCAACTACAAATATGCAAAGAATGATTCATGCTAATATTTGCACAGGGACGGAGTCTTGAATCCTTCAGGTGTCCGTTTTGGGTCCGCAGAAATATATAATGTGATTCGTCAGTTTCCAGACGTCGAGGATTCTGTTTGCGTTGGTCAACGAAGACCGCAAGATCGGGACGAGACAGTCATACTTTTCTTGAAAATGAAGCCGGAAATGAGACGAACCTCTCTCCTCATCAAAAAGATCCAGTCGCAAATTGCCGGAAGCTTGAGCAAGAGACATGTACCAAAATATGTATTTTACGTTGATGATATCCCTTATTCTGGCGTGGGCAAGAAGCTGGAGATCTTGGTCAAGAATATCATCAGTGGGAGAAAGACTGAAACAACCGTCGTTGCGAACCCAGAAAGTCTCTCAATCTATGAGAAATACTTTGATATCGAAGGGGCTGCCGCGATGGATAAAGAGTTTCTTGCCAAGATTTGATAGAGCAGCATCAGAAACCCACCAATTACTGACACGGATAGTTTAGAATAGAACCAAGAGTGGACATACATTTATTCTTTGATTTGATTAAGGCTTCAAACCCACACAAGCCGAGGTTTAGCAATTGATCAGCACCCAGAGGGAAAGAGTACGTCTGGAAAGACTCCGGTACTAGTGAATTTTTGATCAATCCTGACATCAGCGTATGCCTCGTTCATGTATGGTTGATAACAGAATCTTTTGGCGGTATATTGATGGCGTAAATCAATTACTTCTTATATACATCCGCGACCCATTTCTTCGGAACTAAGTACAATAGAAAATATATTTGGTATCACATGTGCTGTCAAGCACACCGTAGTGGCCCTCTTAGTGCTGCTTCGCCTTCGCCTTCGCCTGCGCCTGCGCCTTCGCCCGGGCCTTCGCGTCTGCCTTCGCCTTCGCCTTCTTTTGCTTGGCTGTCAACTTCGGTGTAAACTTTCTTGCAGGAGCTGGAGCGGCAGCAGGGGCAACAGCAATCTTGATATTGCTGGTTGGCTTGCATTGCATTACTGTGTTGGTGGTTGGCGTCGTTGCGACGACGGTCTCGGTGAATATAACGGCCGGCCCGGGACCAAATGGCAGGCGGCGGGTTGTTAGAGCTTTGCAGGTGCCACAGTCGACGAGATGTGTCACGGTTGATGTGAGTGTCCAGATGGTCTGAGTCGGGCCTTCGGTGAAATCGGGCATGACAGGGATGGTGGTTGTGCATGACCCCGAGACAGTACCGGTGGTAGAAAGAGGTTGAGCCTGCATACCCTTGGGCTTGGGGAAGCTGTAATCCCGGACATTGACAGGGTTGGCTAAGGCAAGGCTTGCAAAAACGGACAAAGTAGTGATGGCTTCGAACAACATGATTAATCGGCCTTTTTGTGGAGTGTGTGAATGTAAGACTCTTCGGAGACTAAGAAGTGAAAGTGTGATCGTATCTCAAAAGACTGGAGAGAATATTTTGATAAAAAGAATGCAGCACACGCTGGTGAGCGCACGAGACGATATATAAAGATTGATTGTCTGTGCGGTTCGTTGGTCTGAGGTGCCGGTGATGGGCTTGGACTTGAGACAGGATGATTTAATCTCCTTTTATTCCAAGTCGTGCCGTTGGATCCGTTCAGGTTATATAAAGGATCTGCATGCATGTAGATCCGAAAAGTTCTATCGCTGGGACTGTGACGTTAATCTCGAGATTTCCTATTTGGGATTGTACATTACTGGGCCAGTCAGCTGGATTTCGCAGCGTGCCTGCACTGATGGAATGCTTTCAGAAGCATATCGGTACCCATCTTGTCGATTACTAAATGCACGTCTGGACCTGGCCTTGGCTGTGGCAAAGGCTTGGCCTCGAAAAATAATTTGCGGTTTTGGGACGAATTGAGTGCACTTTACATTCCAGGCCATCATGCGGCGGCTGCTTTGCGACCAAGCGGGCCGGCACCACCGAATATCAGACAAAAAAAGGCAAGTATTGAGATCCGTGTGTAATTCGAACATTGCCATTCAACGGAACGTGGTTCGGTTTCAAATCTAGAACTGACAGGGGAGCTTTGGGAGCTGCGAGGATTAAGTTTCATAATCGCTTAAAGTTGAACCATGACGTGCCATCCAGCAGAGCTTTAGTTTTCTGACGATGTCTGAAGCTGTGGGCCACTGACGGCATTCAAGTGTTAGCGTGCCGAGTTTGCCGAAAAGTGCGGCTGGAACTTCAGTGGCACGAAGCGCGCGCTTCATGTAGATTGCCATTTGATTAATCTTCGAAATCATGCCCTCGCTAGAGGTCTATAGTAGTAATTCCTGCTGCCATTCCCCAAACTTACTGCGGCTGTTCGTCATGTGGGGTGATGGTCGGTAATACGGCATGGTCGGATTATGACTACATAACACCTACTCCGTTGTGCTTACGCAGACAATGCAAATGAAACTCTAGGCCATCCTCTCTATCATTTTTATTCTTATCCGGAACACGGTGTATATGTAGAAGGTGAATAGTAGAATAAATAGTGCCAGGACTTCGGCCACCCCGGTCACTGGAAGCGATGATAAACTCAAACCTGAATCTCCGTCATGATTTTGCAACAGCCGCTCACAACCAAGACCCCAAGAATGATCATGAAAAAGGAAAAAGACCATGGAATGATGTCAGATTCTTGAACCGAAATCACAGGATAGAGAAAAAGAAAACAAGAAATGCACAAAAGAATAGGAAACAATCATCATGTCAATCAATCTCAAGGCGACCAGTTCCCCACACCCCCACAACCTCGGGGCTCGGATCGTACCAACTCCGGCGGATGACAACGTCATTTCTTCCACGGGAAAGGTTTTTCTGTCTCCGGATTCTTAGAATTTTAACATCCACTTTTGTCACCTTTCCGCAAAACTCGTAGATTCCGAGGCTTTCCCTAGATGAGATCAGGTGGCATTCAATTATTGGACATGGCTTGCAATGTGCAAAATTCCGGGCGACACACCCACAAGGCAGGCCGATACTATAGGAGACAGCGTGTAACGACCACAGTACCAGCCACAGCCTTTGATATCGGCTAAGTATTTTAACCTTTGCATTACGCAATTCTGGAGGTGTCAAAAACTCAGCATTGGCATTGGAAGGGTCCTTGGATTTACTCCCCTGCAGCTAGCCTGTAGATGGCTTCCATCACTTAGATGTTTTTCTTGCACCATGCTGCACAAAACGCGCACGCATGTGCGTGTAGTGCGGTAAAAGATTCGATGAATTGGAATTATTACTGCACCGGACCGTTTAGTCTAGACCCCAACTTTGTTCTTGGAGCCTCTGTCGACTGCAATGATTCAATCATGTCGTAGCACTAGTCAGGTCAGCCCAGCTGCGAGGTCGACGTTTTGCAGCGGGCCGCGAGACAGTCTAAAAGGTAATCTGGGCTGCAAATCGGATTTCGAACTGATTCAGCCGAGAATCTCAACCGTTATTGATGACTGTATTGCCCTGAACGGTGGCTTTTGCTCTTTGCTCAGAGTTGGTTACCTCTGCTTCTCTCACTGACCAATTTATTCATCATCGTTGTGAAAGCACACCCCAGGGGATATTATGGTGTTTTGAGAATGGACACCGCAGACTGATTCGGCCTTCAATGTTGAGCTAATGTCATCGGGCCGTGACTTATTCATGGCTGGGGCATAAACAGACTGATGTTGAACAACCCAAGCAGTATCATATTTCAGTTCACATTTGTGGGCATCAACTTAGGAATGAATATTCATGCCATTAATTCACCCGCTTCAATAACCATGCGCCCATATTTTATAAACTCAGAATATTACATACCATTTTACAAGGCCGTCATATTACACATTACAAGCGCATATGATCTCAACCTAATTCATAGATTTGGATTCATCTTTCTCCACCCAGGATTTGCCCGAATCTCTTCTAGCATCACGAGCGTCTTCGCTAGCCCTGCTCCGTTGCGCCGGTGTGTGTGATTGTTTATGGTGCCTTTGGTCGTTATCCAGACTTGCCCATGTGATGCGTTTCGGAGGTGGGTATTGAGGTGTTGTCGCTGGATCGTGGGGCCGCGGATCTTCTGATTCTATTGTGCCTTGCCATGATACGACACTCGCTTCATCTTGAGTATTGAAATAGGGTCGCAGAGTCGGCAGGCAGCCTATGATGATGCAGCTATTGCACTCGAGAGTATTCCAGAGAACTGGAAGACGATAAATTCCACATGTTAGTACGCGATCCACGGAAGTACTAGTATTCCTAATTCTAGAAACTTCTACAGATAGGGGTACTTGCGCATGATGCTAAGGGAAACATCATTTCCCTTTTGCGTGACCTGGACAGTTATGAGTCGAACAATGCATATTGCAATGTTGACAATCCCTAGGAGAAATGTGCAACACACTCCAATTTTGAGGGACTTCGTCAGGCTCAAGCTGGGTACGATGAACCATGGCAGGATGAAAACTTGCAAAACGTTAGCTTTATTTAGACCGAGCAGACATTATTCGCGACTCAAACTTTACCCATTAGATCTCCAAGGAAGTGGAACGCCCAAGTCACATGGAAAATGATATCGCCAAAACGTAATAAACACGTGGAATCGGGGCGCCTTTTTACCAGACGTTAGCAAACCACGCCCCAGTCTCGAAATTGGGACCATACCAGGTTTTTTCGACGGGCTCGCATACGCAAAACAACAAAAGTATGCTGAGAACATATGCAATGATGTTATATATGATAGTTACCCAGAGAAAAATCCTGCATTTCGTCATGAATTCGGGAAATAAGCGCATGTAAATAGACAGCAGCGCTGCTTTGCACAGGTAGAATGTCGACCACAGTGGCAGATGCGATATCCAGTATATCTAGTGATGGATTTGGTTAGTAATTACTACTGGAAAAGTGCCAGGGCCACCTGTTCTTTGTCGCACTTTGGTGATTAGGGGAATATTTTTAGGGTTCCCATGATAGCCCACCATCGTCGTCATCACGGTTCGTTCGATCGCTCCAAGCTCTGCCGCAGCTGCTACTAATGAATTTGTTATGATGCCCGAGACCCACGCCAGGGAAATGAAGTAATCGCTATAACTCAATTTTCGTTTTTGTATTCGGATTCGGAGGTGGAGGCGCGCGACAATTGCAGCAGCCGCAATAGCAGCCAGGAGCCACCCTGCAGCCTGTATTCCGGTTCAGTGATCGTTCGCACAAGCTTCCTTCGGGTCATTGTATGGACGTGGTTAGTAGAGGAGGGGTCTTACGAGAACTGCCTCCGCCCCTGGGGTATCTGGCCCCATGACTCTCGGGCGGCGACCGCAGGCAAGGGCTCGATTCAAGCAGCGGTGGAGTGGACGATGGTCTCGTGTCGATGGATCGGATTGGATTTTCTGGGCATGCCGCGACATGAATCATCTGTGGCTGCGACGTCCTTATAAACCGGGGAGCTGGGATGAATGTCTCGGGCGGAGAAGACCGAGCGAATCCATTTCCGTCTGCGGGGATGGAATTCTATTTCTATACTGCGAGATGGCTGCAGCCACAAAGCGCCGCGTGTAAGTTTATTCCTCGTGACTTCTTGATGAGCCAGCGAAGCCCATATTCAAGAGTGATGACTGTGCTCGAGCCAAGATAACTTAATAAAGCGTGCCAATGCTTGTGAAAGCCACAATGCACAAATGACATTCCGTTGAATGCACAAATGACAGGAACCGAATAAAATTCCCTTGTCTAATCATGCGATGACTGCTTAGTTGCTACTCACTGGGGCAAACAGTAGGGAGTATATTTACAATACAAGTCCATCACCATTTCCACACATTGGGTATGACGTACAACAACACACATCTTGCCATGCCCCTTGCATAATGAATAGAGGCGCCACCAGCCATGTGGCGCATTCTCCAAGCGGTGGGTACCTCAGCTGCGTAGCGCAATGCTTAATATGAACCAAGTGTGCTTAATTTGTGAGGGCTGCTTAATTTGTGAGGGCATGTGGTCGACTGCCGTTTGCTTGAAATCTAGGCAAACAAGAGGCAGTCACCACAAAGACTGCCGTAAATAGTGGCTTGGCACCCTTCTCCCTTGCATGTGGACGCCTTTACTCGGGTCCCTTGGCACACTAGCATCAGTCATTTGCTGATAAATCCAACGACTCGTTGGCAACGATCGAAATCGAACCCCACAGGTTCGGATGAACTACTAAACGCGTATTCGGTGTAGCATCGTAGATGAACCCGACACGCGCAACGTTCGGGGCGTACATATATGGCAAGGCTTAGCGCGCGAGTCTTATTCGCTTCCCAGTGCAATTTACTGACTGCATTCAGTGTCATGCACACTTCATGGCTGGATGGTATAAAGTTGCGACAAGAGTCAGTGAATTACCTCAGCATACCGCAATGCTGCTCATCATGTTGGTGGTTTGATATGACATGACTTGTGCGGTCTTTTTCTTTTTGACATACTTAGGTGCAACATTCTGATTTGACATTGCGCATTGGTGTTCCAATACGAGAATGGCGTTGCTTGGGGCCCTGGCTCATTACCACCTCCTTACCAACCTCATGGTCCCCCCTGACTGACAGCAGGGAGCCCCTGCTGCCCTGAGACGACTCAGTTCGAATCCTCTCCGTACAACAGCTGCGAATCGCTGTGTGCAGATGTGTGAATGCTGAAACACCAACCCTGGCTGGCCATAGTCCATTAATCTCCGCTCCACAAGATGGCACCCATTCTCGGCCATGCTGGCGTATTTTCTCGGCCGATTGTCACTCACAGGGACGCATCCCCGTAGAGATCCACACGGTTCACCGTAAGCCGACCCTGGACGCAGCAACCGTTAGCCTGTTTGGGAACACCATTTTCTCCACAGCGAATGTTTGCGGTGGAATAACTCGGGTGAAACGTAGAAACCAGGCCCAATTCCACAAATCAGGTAGACATTGTTTGGTCTCAAGGGTGAATCAAGGTCGTAGGGCGTTTGCCGGAGAAGAGATCGGACACCGACCTACAGGACTTGACAGGAGGCGGTAGAGAATTAATAAATATGCATATAGCATCGCGCTCTCTTTTACTACGCTTAATCTTTAAAATTTCCATTTTTGTTACGTTTTTATTACTTTCTTTCATTTCATTGCAAGGTTGCTGTGCAGCCCTGTCCATTTCGTTCGTTAGCCAACGCTCTTTTTTCTGCTTCCCGAAACCATGAAATTTACTTCTACTCTTTTCGCTGGCGTGGCCGGCCTTGTCCACCTGGCTGCAGCGCAGGCGGTTGTTGGCTCGGCCGAGGGCTTCGCGGCTGGTGTGACGGGTGGTGGCGATGCGACGCCCGAGTACCCAAGTGACATTGACGAACTCACGACGATGCTGACGGACGAGACGCCACGCGTGATTGTTCTCAACAAGGAATTCGATTTCACTGAATCAGAGGGAACCACCTCTGGAAATGTCTGCGCCAGTTGGGGCACTGGAGATGCGTGCCAGCAGATTATCCATGATGATTGCGGCTCCTCGACGGCTCTCACTGGCACCTGGTACAACGCCCCAAAAACGCCTATTGACATTGCATCCAACAAGACTCTGCTCGGTGTTGGCAGTGATGGTGCCATAAAAGGGAAGGGTCTCCGGGTTCGAGACGGGAGCTCCAACATTATCATCCAGAACATTCAAGTGAGCGACCTGAACCACAAATACGTCTGGGGTGGTGATGCCATTTCTTTTGATGGAGCCGATCTTGTTTGGGTAGACCACGTCACGGTAAGAAATCATTGATGTTGCCACTCTCACTTTTTGAATGAGACTAATCATTCTTCAGACTGCCCGTCCTGGTCGTCAGCATTATTGCTTTGGCTACGGCACCAGCACTCGCATCACCCTTTCCAACAACTTTGTCAATGGCGACTCAACTTACTCGACCGGCTGCAACGGCTACCACTACTGGGTTTTTGAGATGGTTGGAGAGGCCGACCAGATTACCATGAAGAACAACTACATCTACCACACTGCTGGGCGTGGCCCGGCTCTCAGCGGTGGCACTCTGCTGCACGCAGTCAACAATGTGTGGGAGGACATTAATGGACACGCTATCGAGGGTGGGGAGGTAGCCGCAAAGGGCGTTTTTGAAGGAAACGTATTCATCGATGTCGACACTCTTATCTCGGACTACCAAGGAACCCTCTTTAGCTCCCCTGATGCTACCACCAATGCCGGGTGCCAAGACGCGTTCGGTCGATCATGCGAGGTGAATGTTTTCGAAAACACGGACAGCTCATCGTTTGAGTCCTCCGACACGTCTTTCTTCTCAGACTTCTCGGGCCTAACCATCGCGAGCGCTGACTCTGCATCGGACGCGAAGAGCTCAGTTCCCCAGAATGCAGGCGCTGGAATCATCGATGTCTCGTCAGGCGGCAGCTCTTCAAGTGGCGCAACCACACCGTCTAGCGATGCTACTCCTGCAGCATCGTCAGTCTCCCAATCTTCAACTCCGCAACCCACTGAGTTCACCACTGCGATCGTCACCCCCGAAGCTGTAGCTGAGTCAACTTCGATTATTCCCGCCAGCTCCGCAACTCCTTGGCTTCCGAATCCACAGTTCCCCGTGTTGGAAAATGCGGCGCCTCTCGGTAAGAACGCATCATTACTGTGATAGGCTCAACCGTGCCAAAGCTAATACCTAATGCTAGAGTCTCGAAAAGATCGTGATGTTCCCTCTGTATTTGCAAGATATCATGCTCATGATAAGCAGCATTTACACATTTGCGGCTAGATAATACTTTTTTAATAAAAAGCCGATGAGACCCAAGTTTCTGTAACTCAAGCAGTGCGTGAAAATTGTATCGTTTCTGTATAAACTGGCTTCGTGTAGACTATAGATGGAAATAGAGGCACTAGAGTAAAATTTATAGCTTGGCCTTCTCCTGACTGTCACCATCGGCGGCAGGCCCTCAGTTTTCTGAGTCATCGTACTTGATGGACATAAACTTGCCAGGATGGTACTTGGCAGCCCACATTTGCGCCAGCATCTTTTGGTCAATATCCTTCAGGTAGTACTTCATAGGAACCCCGCCATTTCCCTCTGCAGCCTTTTTCAGGTAGTCGTCAAGGGCTGCCATCATCGAGGTGACGTCAAGAATCTTGTCCTTGCCTTCATCAACGGTGGTTATTGCGCTTAGGGGGCCTTCACTGGTCTTCGCTTGCATGTCGAAGGCCTGGCCACTGGTTCGTGAAGCGGCTACCATCGAAGGGCCAATGCCCATAGTCAACACCGTCGCCTGAGACGGGAAATCCTGCTGGCTGAGGAGGTTCTTGACGCCGCTGGCAAACTTGGCGTCGACACCTACTCTGCCACCGGCTCTGGCAAACCAGGCACCAGCGTCCATGGTGCTCTATAGGGACGCAGCGGCGGCCTGCAACGTCTCTGAAGCAGAGGCTTTTGTCGACTTTAGCACATGAACCATACCAACGAAACCTGATCCAAAGGTGGTGCCGGAGACGATGGAGAATTTCTCCCTATCCTCTTGGCTCTCATTCATGGCGCACTTCATCATGCTTGAACTACTAGTTGGATCCAGCTTCTTTCCGGGAAAGAGACGGTTCCACTCATTGATGGCCTTGTCGACGTGCAGGACAAACGGAGCTACAATTGATGCATTTTTGTGCGTGCAGCCCACGGACAGCACGAGGGTGCCCTCGATGCTGTGCGAACTAAGTTGATGACTGACCTGGCGCGAGGCTGCGTCGCCCATTTTCATGGCCTGGTCAGCCCCAAAAACGCTGCCCATGGCTGTAGAGACGTACGAGGCAATTTGAGCACTGTGCGCGGCTGAGTTCTGCGAGTTGGAGTCGAAAGCGAAGTACTGCACATCCAAGTTCATCGTGTCAGCGGCGATGGGCATCGTCTTGACCTCGCTGCGTGTGTAGTCCATAGGACTCTCGACCTGATTCTGAACAGATTGAATGTTCTTTCGCAGCTCCATAATCCGAGGTTCGGCAGCCATCTTCGCGGCTGTGTAGTCGCCCGCTGCCTTCTCAATTTGCTGATTCAGCTTTTCCAACTCGGCGTCCAAAGCCTTAGTCTCAACGCCAAGATTCATGAGTTCGGTCTTGGTCATCGTCAGGCCTCGCTTCGACGATATGAGAGAGTTAAGACTGTCTTTGGCAGCGTCAACGGGCGCATTCAACTCTGCAATGGCCTGGACGTTTTTGAGTGCAGCATGATTGACCACGCTCATTAGTGTGAGACTGGGGTCATAAGGTATACTTGTCGGCATGTTGTGGGATTAATCGGAAATTTGTTTGAATAGTCGTGAATCTTGCAGATTTGGAGTTGTCAATTGCAGCAACAAGTATGGGGTAATCAGAGTTGGGAGCTAGAGAGCAACAATCCGCTTTCGAGGGGCAGCGTTTATGTAGCATTCAAAGATGTATTGGTTCTCCAGAATCTAGATTGCCCCTCTGTTGGCCTGCCTGACGCTTGTCCGCAGAAGGCGAAGTGCGCGCTTTTAGCTAGCTACGTGCGCAGCAATAGTTAGAGGCCAAGTCCGCCAGCTGAAGCCACATGCTGAAGTTGGTAGCTGAGCGTAGCGGACTATTGAAGAGATAGCGTAGCGCTAGCGTTGAGCTAAGACATATTAGCTGGGAGGGGATACGTCGCCCATATAACGGGGCTTCCACACCTAAAAAGCCGTGTGCGACATATTCTTTACCCTGGAGGATTGGCTGGGCATGGGATGAGGTTGGGGTAACACAAAGGCAGAGATGGTGTTCAACTCAGCCACTGCTCACTACTCTCGCGGCCTACTGGCGGCAGGAATTTAGCGAGTGGCTTGACAGGCCCACAATGGTCAGCAACAAATAAAAGTCCACATCAACTTCTCAAGAGTTCGTATGACACCATTTTTACCTTGGACAATCCATCTTCAACTGGACTTTCGTGCTCTCGGCTGTCGAATTTAAATCTTGAGCCTCATTTTGCTGGTTTTCTTTGTCTATTTGATTCATCCAATCACGCAAATCGTGCTGCCATGGCTGTGCATCGTAAACTGACAAATCACACTCTTCGTTTCGGCCATTTAACCGAGCTGCGCTTCCGGATAACGTGTTGGGCGTTGCTGTGCCGCAAGGGTGCGTGAGGATGAGGCTGCTGACGCTGTAGCCTGCATCCGGTTTTAAAAGCTGAGATATTGAAATCTTACCTCCTTCAAGTGCGCTTTTATCTCAGCACTGGAAAGCGACGACATGCTACCCGCCGTTTCTTCGATCCTATCAATCGGGGGAGTTCTTCTGTTTGCCTTGCAGTCGGCAGCAGACCCCCAGAACAATCAGAAGCCTTTGGTCGAACACGACGATGCCTATCCCAATAGAGATGCGGAAATAACGATATACCGCGAAACGGAACACTGTATCGCGGAGAAGGGCCAACCAGTTTCAAATGTGGACATTCCGATGGACACATGCGTTTCGGCAAACTTCACACTGAACGGACGAGTCTGGTTGGGCTTTCATGGATTATGCGCAGGGTGGAGGAAAAGCCCTTCCGCAATTATTTATGAGGGCACCGACTGCTCTGGCAATCAGAAGCGCTTGCCATGGCGCTCAAGCGGGATGGGGCCTGGACACTGTCTGACGAACTACCTCTGGGATCCCTCGATCAGAGACGAGATGGCAAGCCTGAAGGCGTGGTCGATCATGTTCCACTGCACCGACGATGAGTCAATCACCAACGAAACACCGAAAATGGATATCGCCGAACCACCTCCTCCGCCCCCACCCACCGAGAAGCCGGGGCAATCACGGCTGGCCATCGCGTCCGTATCCGATTCGGCGTGCGACATTGGTGCAAAGGGGTTTAATCGCCAGTTGCCCCTGGCGGACATCTGCGTCAATGTCGCGGCTTCGCGCAGGCTCAAAATCTTCTCACCCGCGCTGTGCCCCGACGGCACCGAAGCCAAGTTTGCGAAGTGGCACCAGAGTGGGTGTCGCGGAAAGCCCGTCTCGGTACAGGAAGTGGACGAATCATCAATAGCTGATGATTCTCCTGAATCCTGCATCAAAATGGGAGGGAGAAGGGACAGCAGCTATGCCTTCGTGTGCGGTGGCGATATAGAAGTTGGAGCGTATGCAGTGGGAATATATGCTGGTGAAAACGAAGATGGTGAGGAAATTCACCGTATAACCGTCCACCAACAAACCGGTGGCATGTCCAAGTCTGTAGCAATGGGTAGCTATCCGAATGTGGCTTGGAGTTTTGGTGTTTCTCTAGGTTTGCTGGGATTTCAACTTCTTTTGTAATTGGGATTCTCTGGAGTCTGGCGGCAGAATTGAGGAAGCTTGTTGATCCGACTCTCTTAGGTCGCAGTTGTAGAAGTGCAGTTACGACATTCAGCTAATAAATACACTTTTTCTTGCATTTCCTACCTTTCATCTTAAAATCTTTGCCAGTTTATTCGCAGCCTTACTTTTTCCTTCCAATAGCGCTTCCAAAAGTGCTGGCTTTTCTTCAATTTTAGAAGGGCATAATTAAATGCTTCCGGAGTATTATATTCTCTTGAAAGCATTCAATCACCCCTCAAAGCAAGTGATGGCTTGGGATGATAGTAGCTTCCTTCCCTTTTAACCACAGCACCTTCGAAATCGGAGGATCAACCCCCGTTCGCATGCCTGACAGAAATTCTTTTGTTCACCACTACAGTAGCTACTATAAAATCCCTGATCCTCTCTCCTGTCGTTTCGTAGGCCAGGGGAAAAATCGTCCGGGCCACGCAGTCGGCAATCTTCCAATCGAAACATCACCCTAGCTCGATCTCAGCTCTCCTCGTCGCTTGAACCCCTGGCCCAAGCTCGTTGAAACAAATCGAACTCAAGTACAATTGTGCCGTTCTTTATTAAATCCCTTGTATCAGAGAAGTTAGCGCCGAGCCCCTCTCACGAGGTTTAGTTCATATTTGGAAGGTTTGGACCGACGGTGCAGTTGCGGGTGGGAAGCCTGTGGGACAGCTTGAGGGTGCGACTGACAGATGACATCATCGTAGGGACTCGTCATGGGCCAGCTAATTATCTATATCGGTCAATCAAGTCCTACCTATACAAGCTCACATGCTTGGGTGAGGTCCATCTGACCAAGACAACCTCTAGTCTATCGCAGATTTGTCTTATTCTTATCATCGATATTCATATTGCTCAGACGATCAACATAACTCACCTCCACCTTCCCTCCGGTTGATATTAGTAACCGCTGCGAAGTTTTAGTCATTAATTTTTTTATTTAGTCGACATCATCATTGGTCATTTCAGTTCCTGCAATTGCCAACCTTAGGGCTCGCCCGGAATTGGTGTTGATGGATTCTCATTGGCAGCCTTACACGTGGCAAATGTGTGGTCATATTTCGAGGCCTCATGCGAGATTCTTCGTCTCACACCCACCGAAACATTAGGCTTGTCAAATTAGCAGATATTGAATATGCTCATGCGCTCGCAACACGCAACACGCAACAATTCTAGGTTTGCTTGTGGCCTGGTGAGAGGTGGTCAAAGAAACCCCAGGCTTGCGGGCACTGCCATTGTTGGCAGGTTTATCATGGCGCTTATCGCTGGACGAACTCTGGGCCTCCCTCTATCGCTGCGAATCTGCTCACTTGGTGGCGAAGTGGTTAGAGGGCCCACTGTGGAGGCAGCAACACGTGTTTAGGCCGGTAGACAAAAAACACGAGACTGCGGACGCTGGATCGTCCCCCTGGCGAGTCTCGTGTGTTTTCATCCCCATAAAACTCCACTCCCAGTAAGCTGCAATTTCCCACCCGTTGACCCGGCGGACCCATCCTTGTGCTGCTGCCAAAAGTGTATTTTGCATGTGCTCAAACAGATGGCAACGTGCTGTCGAAGCCAAAAGCAGTGGTACTTGAAATGTCCGCACACGCACATGAGAGGGCAAGGTATCCCAGTTGGGACCGCTTATCGGTCCGGGCCGGCAGGTCAGTCAGGCTCCGTCCAATAGCCCGATTCCAATTGCGTCCCCTCGACGGGCTCGATTTTCCACGAGGGTACCCGGAGCCGCATTGATGCTTGCACATGCGCATCCATTGAGCCGGCGGTTGAACGGTCGATGACAAAATGTTTGCCAACATGACCAATTGGCTCGTGGCAGCTCTGTCATTTGACAGCTTACATCCCAGTTCCATGCCAGCAGAGGAGAAAAGGAAGCAAGTGAAACAACCAATGCCTGACCGCCAATTATCCCAACTTTGGCCGAAACACAGGAAGGATACGCTTTTGACGCGCAGATAAATGGAGCCCGGATTGTGGGAGGGGGTCTTGTGTCTACTGGCCTTGTGCGATATGATCTGATGTAAAGTAAGGTTTCAGGCAGAGCCGGTTCCATGGCTCCATGGCACTACACGGATAGGGAATGGTCCGACTGATAGCATTGATATAAAGCTGCCCGGGCTGCGAATCGTGAGCGCACCGCAATAGGAAGCACGTCAATTGCTACGCAGCAAATATCCAAAATGGTACCAGCAAGCAGTCTAATGAGAAGTAGGGCCCTGCCCATGGTGAGGTTGGCCTCGCGCAACACACAGTTCATTGCGCGATCAGCAGTGGTTCGCATCGGTAGCCGAAATTTTAGCACCACCAAACGATGTCTTTGCGGCGGCTGCACAGGCTCCGGCGGACACGGCTGCTCCCGCCACAACACGCAGA
Organism: Calonectria aciculata; assembly: GCA_013406995.1. NCBI lineage: Eukaryota > Fungi > Ascomycota > Sordariomycetes > Hypocreales > Nectriaceae > Calonectria > Calonectria aciculata. The sequence continues at coordinate 204,377 of VTGE01000017.1, forward strand.
ACCGAGCATGCGCCAGCGCAAGCAGCATCGCCAACAGCATCAACGCCGGCAGCAACGTGAGCAAGGCCGCGGCATACGCCACGACAGCGGGCCCCGAAATCCCGACAGAGCAGTGGGCGCAGGTTTTGGAGGCGACGGGCGGTCGTAAGTGCTGTTCACCAAAGGGGACATGAGGCGACGGGCTAATTGCGCAAAACAGCGGTCGTATATAAGAAGATCCCAGTCCCTACGCCAGCTTCGGACGAGGTTTTGATCAACATCAAGTACAGTGGTGTCTGCCACACGGATCTGCACGCAGTCAATGGCGATTGGCCGCTCCCCTCCAAGATTCCCCTCGTCGGGGGACACGAGGGCGCCGGTGTCGTGGTTGCGCGTGGTGAGCTGGTCAAGGACGTTGAGATTGGCGACCACGTCGGCATCAAGTGGCTGCATGGCTCCTGTATGAGCTGCGAGCAGTGCCGCCAGTCCAACGAGTCCCTGTGTTCGTCCGCTTCGCTCTCTGGCTACACCGTCGACGGCTCGTTCCAGCAGTACGCTGTCGGCAAGGCTGCTCACGTGGCGCGCATCCCCAAGGACTGCGATCTCGCAGGTGTGGCACCAATTCTCTGCGCCGGCTTGACCGTGTACAAGGCCCTTAAGTCCTCGGGTGTTCGACCTGGCCAACACGTAGCCATCGCCGGAGCCGGTGGCGGTCTCGGTGTCTTCGCCATCCAATACGCCAAGGCTATGGGTCTTCACGTCACTGCTCTTGATGGTGGTGATGAGAAGCGCAAGGTCTGCTTGGAGCTCGGAGCTGACACCTTCGTCGACTTCAAGACATCCGAGGACATCATCGCCGATATTCGAAATGCTTCTGGTGGGCTAGGTCCCGACGCCGTGCTGCTGCTCGCTGCCAGCGAGAAGCCATTCCAGCAGGCCAGCCAATACGTCAAGAGCAAGGGAACAATTGTTGCCGTCGGTCTACCCGCCAATGCCTTTATCAAGGCACCCGTCTTCGATACTGTTGTCCGGTATGAGAACCGCACCAAGTCTACCGTATTTGACATGATGGGCTAACAAAAATGTAACAGTGAGATTAGCATCAAGGGAAGCTATGTCGGCAACCGACAAGATACCGCCGAGGCCATCGAGTTCTACAGACAAGGCTTTATCAAGGCGCCATGCAAGTAAGTATTCGATTTTTCTTAGTACAAAGACGAGGTTGGTCTAACTTTTATTCTTTAGGATTGTCGGCTTGTCAGAGCTCTCCGACGTTTACGACTTAATGCAGCAAGGCAATGTTTCTGGTCGATATGTAGTGGACACAAGCAGGTAGTGTCCATGCCATCGGAATTTGTAAATGTCTTTTAAGCGTTAAAAATCGAGGTTACGGTGTCAAAGGGAGCATAGAAGACCAGGCGAGGCAAATAAAGCAAGAACAATATTTTACCCATTTGCCATCAGGGCAGAAATTTGTCAGATTGCAATTAATCGTATTCTTCGGGGATTGAGTAACCGCCCCGACCCGCCACAGCTGGCGAGCCTGCTACGTGTACAAAGTTCTCGGAATAATCTGTTTGACGATGAATCTAACAATCAGATAAGCTGTACCGCAGCTACCGCTAAACACCAAGCAAAGGAGCAAGATCAGGCGACAATCAATGGGCTAGCAAAACCCCAAGATTCAGGTGTGGAGGGCAATAGGCGACTAACCAGCGACCGTAACTACCTCAAATTTCATGGTCTATTGCTATACTGAGCACCCACTCCGTCTATTCCAATCCCAATTTCAGTTCTATTCCTTACTCATAAACGCTTCCAATTTTATTACCCAATGATACCCTCGACACCACGCTTTTATCCCATGCTCTGCAGTAAAAATCAACTAGGTCCTTTCCATATACCTGTATCTGGTGCAAATCGTGCGATAACCAACACCAGAAAACCGCCAATGATCTTCAAAAATGCAACTGTTTGATATTAATGGGAGTTCAAATGGGGTGTCAGCTTTTAAAACTCACACAGTGTAAATGACCAGCCAACGCCAATAGCATCAACCAGAGGAACAATCACGGCAGATGATGTAGCTCCAAAAATGTACTGCAACACATATTTGCTCGTGACAACTTCTGCTCTCTCAGCAGGAAACACCTCTATTTTAGGGGTCAGTATGAATCCACACAAGCCAAAAGTCTACTCACCAGCTGAATACGTGTTCAATCCATTCCAAGCCCCCATCAATCCAGTTCCGATCCAAAATGCCATGACGATTGGCAGGGCGAGACCACCGAGTTTATGTTGGAGAGCCCATCCGTAAATAAGCATTGATACCGGCAGAACAGTGAACAAGTACAGCAAGCTACTGTTCAATCGATCCTTTGGCAAGCGCACACCGGCACGCTTTCGTATATACCGTTTGACGGTGTAGTCTGACAAACGGCCTCCTACTAAACTACCGGCAATAAAGCCCATGCCTGGAGCCAAATAGAATAATCCACTAATAAGAGGGGTGGTGAGATTGAAACGAGGGTTGATGATGTGTCGGACAGATGTGAGAATACCGTATTGTGTAACAGCAAGGAATCCGCAAGTCAAGTCGCATAGGAAAACTTGAGGTCGCAAAAATTGCTTGAAAGTTTTGATCGGATTAAACCTCTGGAGAATCTCAAGAGCCTTATTTTCTGCCTTTGGAGCATCTTCATATAGCTGTCTGACCTCACTCCTGATGTCGGGGATAAAAATGACGGACAAAACCAGACCCAGGCCTGCCATTCCAACTTGAAGCCAATATATGCTTCGCCATTTGCTATAGGTCACGATAATGCCGCTAATAGAAGGTCCTGTCATATTTCCGCGTTAATAATGGCTTATAACAGAAGAGAATAGGCTTACCTAGAGCTGAACCCGCCACACTCCCAACCTGAAGGCACCCGACAGCGGTACCACGAACCACGGGCTCAAAAATATCGGCAATGATTGTTTGGCCGGCAACCATGAAATAAGTTCCTGTGAAACCGGAAAGAATGCGCATGACAGTAAAAACAGCCATATTCGGAGCCAGGGCTGTACCAATGGATGCTCCAGTCATGACTACAAGGGCTGCATTGTAGCTTTGTCTTCTACTAAATATTTCCGCTAGGGGCGACCAGATCAACGAAGAACATCCCATGGCAATCAGAACACCCGCGTTTGTGACGTTGAGAATTTCGGATGTCGTTGACAGGTCAGATGCGATTTCGGGAGTGGCCACGAGCAATGACGTGCTGAGAAATGTGACAACAAGAGTGTTCCAGCTAACTATGAACAAAATCAGGTATTTCTTGCCATTTTGGAACTGGTTGAATCTGCTGGCGTTGGACGTGCTCCGTGTCATGGCATCTGGAGCCGTGGCCCCGCTGGCTTGGCGCATCAGGGATGCCATTTCCGCATTCGATTGAGAATTAAGCACTGGATTGAACCATCTGGGGAAAGCGGCGAGAGAAAAAAAGAAAAGAAAAAGAAGGAACACAAGCGAACGCCTAGGGGCGGAAGGGTTTGCATTGCATAGCGATAGGCTGAGTGGGCCTTTGATCTTATCCATTTTAAATCCGGAGCCTGGAGCGGGATGCCGCCCCATAAAATCGGTAACCTGGCCGCTTCACCGTTATCCTATCGCGACATTGACATGGTTTTCACATGGGGTTTGCGTGATTTTGAGAAACACGGCACTTTCTAGAGGTGAATACATCGATTACAAGGGCGGATGCACGCATTCTTTAAAGATTCAACCACACAAGCAACAAACTAACAAGACCCAATGTTCTACCATAACGCAGTAAAGAGTTTATTTACATCCACAGAATCCGATGTCGGGAGAGCAGCCCCACAGGGCGAAAAAAGAGCCACTCCTTTGCAAACATGCAGGGATCCAAGGCGTCAGTGAGAAAGGAGGATGCTCTAGTGGAAAGCAAATATGAACTTTGTGATTAGAAATGAAGAAATATATCAAATAATTGACAATGATCCAAAACGAATGTATGCCAGCATTCATGATGATCGAACAGCCTCGCATCAGCAGTGACGGGACCATCGACGCTAGTAATGGATCGGTGACTCGATACTGACCAATGAGAGCAAAACCGATGTCACCAGTATTCTGGGAGTTCCAAAAAGCTCGGAGTAAGATGTGTCCGACCATTGCGGATGTAACTGAATGCATTTCAGTCTTGCGGTGACGACCCTAGCCCCGGTATCGGATCGGTCGTTGCTCCACGATGCCGAGCCATTGAGTCGGCTATTTAATACGGCCGGCGAGCCATAACCAACGCCGGGCCCGATTTATGTCATTAGGGTATAGGTTATGAATCCTATCCGAAGACATTGCAAACATGCATGTACATTTGCTTAATAACTCTTCTGTACAAAAATTATGTTCAGGTTAGAAATAAAAGCAATAAATACCATCTACAAGATTTGACCTACATTGAAAAGTGAATCAATGTCGCAAAGTCTCCCAGGTAATCTACCGCAATTTAACGAAACTCGGCTGTAGACGGACATGGCCATATCGAGTCCTCGACATTCGCGACGGACTCAGCGCTAGCAGGCGTGATGGTACCATTTGGCCAATAATTCAAAATTTGAAATTCAAAATATCTTACTTTTATGTTCATGGTTTGGGGCTGCTGATGAACTTTGTGTTTTTATGAGCAATAATCCAAGACCAAGACTGTCAAGGCGTTGGTGTACCCATCCCAAGTAAATGCGTTTGGTATTCAAATTCAGTCGCTCGTTGAGAATAGATTAAGTAAAGCAAAATTTTCCGTCTCATTCTGAAAATAATGGACTAGAATTATAGATATTATGTGAATGGGATTGCGGCATGGACATAGTGCGCCTTTGAGGATGCACCTAGCACAGGTCTCTTGGCGCTCAAACCCTTCTGGCGAGCGGCACGTCTTTTTGGTGTGTAAATAGCCTTACCTGATTCCAAAAATAAACACTGCTTTTCAGCAGTCGGCCAGTCGTAATATGTGGCGCTGTATGCGACTGCCGCTTTGGTTCTAGCGGTTCACTTTCCACAAGGCTGTGAACAAATCAGGGTATCGTAAGCACCACCAAAAAGACTCAGCCCCGAAAATCTAGACTGCTTTTATCCAAAGAGTGTGAGCCCGGTTGGCAGAAGATGATTCTCCCTGTATCTCGTCAGCCACGGCAGACCCCAGGCGCGTAGAGCTTCAGCGCCTGTATGCAGCCACTCCCCATGGGTAAAGATGGTTGGTCGCCGAGCTTTTAATCGGACGCAGGCCTTCCTGAAAACGATATGGCTCAAGGCCCCTCTGATGCAGATGCGAAACCATTTCCGGGGGCGGTCCCATAAATAAATAGTCGCCAGCTGGCCGGTTGTTGATACTCGTCAAGTGGGCCTTTTTAAAAGATTGAAGCCTCGTTTGCGAAATTGAAATGGCTAGCAGCGATCATCGGATCGCCCGGTCGAAATAGCACCAATGGAAACTCCACCGCCAGATCTCACCTCCACTCCTCGCAGACAGCGACGGGCCGTCGCTAGCTCCGCAGCATCAGGAGTTTGGAACAACCAAGGGTCGGATGCATGCGGATACATCCAGGAACACGGTGGTAAGCCAGAATATCCCAAGATACGTATATGCAGAAAGGCAAGCTAAGGCAACTCCAGATGTGCCATGGACTTGTCCAGATAGCGGAACATGCCAATACAACAGCAAATACAACGTAGCTGGCTGCTGCTGGTCTGATCCGTGTACCGTAGTATCAGTTTGCCTGGACTACAGTGCGTACAAAGCAGGAGCATGTGATGGAGATAATATTGGCCCTGGAACCAGCTGTTGGTCAGTTTTCCTTGACATAATGAAGATAATCTTGTATGCATCTTAGGAACTGACGCGAATCACGCTTAGCCAAGTTTCAGGCTTTCCATACTGTCAAACATACCAGTACGCGGACATTGATGGTGCCAGCCTTGTATGGTGCGCAACAGCATCACCAACCACTGATAGCTTTTTATGGAAGAATGTTGCAATAGGTGCTGTTGAGACGCATACTATTACTTCCGCGGGTGACCAGAAGGATTACGCCTCCACTACTACACAGGCCTTGGGCACAGCCTCTGAAACACATTCAGATGGGCTTTCGCGTTCCGACCAAATTTCGCTTGGAGTTGGAATCGCTTTTGGCGTTCCAGGATTTGTCGCGACTATTGCTACGGTTGTCATGTGCTTTCAGGCGTTTCGTAGGAGGCGCATCTTGGAGAGGGTAAGGGATGCATAGATACTACACGGTTTTCTAAGATTTGCTTCTTAAATTCTGGGACGTTGGGGCACAATGAATGGTACCGGTTCAGAACAAGGGCTGGCGTTGAACTTTTTATCTTATTCGTCTTTTAATCTCATTTTAATGAACTTTCCTTTCAGGTCCAATATCAAGTTGGGTACATTTCACTGAGTATATTTCTTTTCGCCTTGGCATTTGTACAAAAACTTTGTCCAGGATGTTTCCTTGTTGCATACACTAAGTAGTTTGGAAACCCATGTGTCTAATACATTCCGTCTTGAGTTATTCCACGAAATGCCATCACTGCGAGCGAAATATTGCGTTCGTACAACCCACAAAGCTACTAGTAGACATATCTGAATCCGGGAGTCCTCCTACTGTTCTCTGCAGCTTCTGTTGTCTGCTTCTCACCTGGAATATTCTCCTCAGCGGCCTCTTGCTCAGCCCGTTCAAGTTTTGCATTCTCCCATTTGTGTATGTATCTCAGGATCAACGCCAGCACTGCGACGAAGACGGAAATAGCGGCGTTGGCGCTGCCCCCAGGCACATACTGAGGGCCTGTGGAGCTAGGGTACATGTATGACCCGTAAATGGTTGCCGTGTTTCCAATCATATTTCCTATCGCAATGGAGGCAGAGCGCTTGACAAGTGGCCGAGGGAACGAGTTCGCTAGCCAGGATACGATGATTTGGTCTAAGAGAGATTAGTTGGTGCATCTCTGCATATTTTTTAACCAGTAGATTTGGTGACATACATGCTGATATGGCGCCCATCGGCATCAGGAACATTGCGAAGAAGCGAGCGCCAACGCTCTTTGAACCAGTCGCAATGGCATTTCCGATAGCTGCTACAATCATCAGGACAATAATATGCAGAGACCTATCCTTGGATCTAGCAGATGACCATGTTGCGCCAACAGAGAATAAAAATGTCGCAAACTAATCGAGAGTATGGTCAGTCAAGCAAACTTTGTGGACCAAACTTCATTTCATGGAATACATACCCACACCGGGGCGGTGAGCCACAACGTTGTAATTTTTCCATACCCAAGGGTGCTGACAATGGATGGGAAGAAATATTGAAATGTCTGAGAGAGAAGCGAGGTGTGCTGCATGAGGGTAAAAATTGCCAGTCGGTAGTCGCGAACTGCCATTTTGACGCCGTCCCAAGTCGAGATGTCCCCATAAGAGTCGGCCTCGTTGAAATCGCCAATCAGCCTCCAGGCTGCAAAAGCCTTCTCTTCATTCGTGAGCCAGCGCGTCGTGTGGGGATAGTTGGGAAGGACAAATATGGCCAGCAACGAAAATGCAATTGCTGCTACACCTTCCTGTACACGACTCGGTTAGTGTCCATGGTGCCAATGCGATTTGATGAACAGGAATGCTCACAATGATGAAAAGCCACCTCCAGCCAGCTAGACCGCTTTTACCATCCAAACCACCAAGGATGGCAGCTCCCAAAAGCCCCCCAAACATTTGCGCCAAGGCATTTCCGGAATAGAACCAGGAGATGCGCCTGGTGAGCTCTGCGCGCGTGTACCACGAGCTCATCAAGAAGATGGCGCCGGGGAAGAAGGGTGCCTCGACAAAGCCGAGAAAAAACCGAATGACGATAAGATGCGTGAAAGAGTCTGCTGCTGCGTTACATGTCGAGACAACGCCCCACATGCAGCACGCAGCTCCAAGGAACAGCGACGGTCGCACTTTGGTCAAGACCATGTTTGACGGGAGCTGCATCAGGAGATATCCCACAAAGAAGATTGAAGTTGCAAGATTGAAATCTGTGCCCTTCATGTCCAGGTCCTTCTCCAGAGAGCCCTGCCGGGCCTGCGCGAGGTTGGATCGGTCGAGGAAGTTGAGCAGGTACATGATGATGAGCATCGGGAGCAGGTGAGCATCCACCTTGCGCAACAGGCGCTTCTCGAGCTTCTCTTTCCATTCTTCGCTTTGGCTGGCAAAGTGCGCGGCCCATACTTCGGGTGTCGGGTTATCGGACGTTGGCGCTGGATCGAGTTCCACCGCAAGCGGTTGGGACGCGTCCGCAGCCGTTTCTGCTTGCTCGACAGCCGCCTTGGCGTTTTCCATGATTCAAAGCCGAGGATCCGGGGATCGGTAGGGTGGAGAGTCGATGTATGCAAAAGGGCAGCAGAAATAATTCAAGTTTCAAAGGAATCAACAGCTTGTCCGCCTTTTATTGTGCCAAGCCACCGACCACCCATTGACCGGTCAATCCAACTGGGGAAATCGGCCGATTGATGCCCCGACCTAATCTTCCCCGCACTCCTCAACAACGGCCTGCATGTCGATCCTGTCTTGCTTGACATTATTTGTCCTTGCGTCGTGTCACTCGCCTGTAAGCGCCCGCTTCTTATAGCCTTGTAGGGCCCGGATTGGCAAGGCTATCCACTCTCCCCGCTCCCCGCATCAAGTCGGCCCTCGGGACCTAGAAGAGGATCCCGGGTGTGCCAATGACAAGCCCGCAAAGGGCATCAACCTGGCTTTCTCCATTTCGCTTCCAGACATGCATCCCCAGCGTGTGATCAGGCGATGTTCCGCGGGGTGCATACCCATAAAATCATGACTCAGTATCCAAGTGAGCAACACGGTAGATTCAGCATCGCGACAGCATTGCAACGTAACAATTCTGCGAAACATCTGGTTGAAGGCAGTTCGAGTATTAGCTGTAAAGAGACGAAACGTAATTGTTTGAATACAACTCACTGCACCACCTGGCCCGGCCTGACTTCTATCAATTATATTTTTTGTCTTATGTTTAAGTAGGGTATCTATGTAAGCCTATGAAGTAGACTTGATGCTTAATAAATTCGTGTCATCATGCTTCTACGGAGTATCATATGTTCAATGTGAATGTGTGACATGGCTCATTATTATCATGTCCATCGGATGGTTCTTTACCAATAAGGTTGAGAAATGTCTTCATCAGGGTCAATATCACGGATCGTCAATCCAAGTTGATATAATAAACTCACTGGAAATAGGAAATTGGTACTCTTCAGGGTTAACAGTAACCATAGGATCATTCGGGTTAAATGTTGAAAGATGGTTCAGAAGCAGTTCGTCGCTCAATGACTCCTCCATGCTCTGCTCTTCAGGTGGGCTGCTGCTCCCCCAGCTAATGGTTTCGGGAGTTTGACCCTGCTCGTGGCTTTGCTGATCTCCTGGCGTTTTTTCCAGTGCTGTGGTGATAGATCCTGATACCCCCCCTATTGTTGCTGTGATTCGATCCAATTTAGATTGCACTTCCACGAGTTGCTTTCGTAGTCGATGATTTTCCCGTCGCAGCTGGCTTATTACGACATCTTGAGGCACCTCATCCGAGTCAAGTCGATCACGTAGTTGTCTAACATATTCCGCTTGTCTGCGACGGAAAGCTTGTTGAGCTAGACGGTTGCGCAATCTCCTAAATAAGCCAATAAATATCTCCATCGACGAACATTTTTCTTTTCAAGAATTACCTACTTTTTATCCTGATGATCACAGTTCGCCGCATCAGCATCTTCGCCCTTGGAAGCTCTTCGAGGCATGTTGGTCCACTTCGATCGGATGGTGGAATGTGGCGATTTCTTTGCAGCGCCAGTGACGTTGTGTTCCCGAAAAAAAGAAGAAAAGACACAATTCAAATACAGACCCAGGATCAATAAAAGAAATACCAATTAGACCCAGTTCTAGGAATCAGACGACAGCGAGTAAAATTGATGGTAATGAAATCATTGAACGGTGAGGACCAGAGTGGTTTTGTGCTAAAAATTGTGGAGTTCAAATGCACATCAGTAGCGACGCTAAGATGAATTGGGCAGCTTGCGGCGAGGTGCTTTTGGATTTCAAATCTGCTCACGGCAGTCATGCAGCGTCTAAACCCTTTGGAGAATCTCCGAGCGAGCCTCTCACCATGCCATCCTAAGGGCGCACGTACGCGTTGAACCCATGATCCAAGCGGTAAATGCCACGGATCGTTTGGTAGATGTTTCAAGTCGCTTGCAGCGCCGCGGAAATACAAAATCGATGTGGATTTTCAGGCCCTCGGTTACCGCCGGGTGCTCTTTTTCGGCAGGCCAAAGGAGATTTGGTTCGCGTTAGATGGAGCTTCTTTATGAATCACGCGTAGCCATGAGTCAATCGGGGAACAAAAGTACAATAATAAACTTCCAAAATGCGACGGGGTCTCTCAGTCTCATCTAAGTTCAAATTTAGGGAGAGCGCTTGTTTTGCGGGGCTCCCAAATTGTCGGAAGACAACGATTCGTGGCGGAGAACATCATGAACTGGCATTGAAGTTGTGTAAATGAAACTGAAGATGGTGGTGAAATCAGAAATTGACAATTTTTGGGGGAATTGAGATGTATTAATGTAGTTTAGACATGGGTTCCATCAAAGGCAAGGGTCACTGGCTGGCAATACTGACTGACAAACCACATAATTACGAATCTAAACATCAACCACTGCACCGATTACATCTGGCAGTCTATTTCTCAAGACCCTGGTCCCGAGCAGGAGCGAGAAAAATTGAAATCTCCAGCGAGCCCAGCACACCTTCCCTATTCTTCCGCGCAATTCCTAGCAAGTCGGGCCCAAAACGAACCAAATCCTCAGTTCTTGGCGGCTTTTTGAAGCACAATTTCAATGTGACGGGAAATCCGCAAGAGAGCAAGGCACAGGGTGCCGCCCAAAAACATGCAGCCTGCAAATATCTGCACGTCAAGATACACCGGGGCAGCGGTACGCCGCAGCGCCAGCGCGATCGCCTCCGCAACTGATGCAAGTCAGAAAAGTATACCCTATTTGGTAAGCACACCTACAGGCTGTGGGAATTGAAATCAGAGTCCAGCATACAGAAAGCATGGAGGGCAGCTTTTTGGCACCGAACGCCTCCACCAACACGGAGGCCATCGTCTAGGGAACCCCAGTCAGCTGCATGAGCTCATCCACATTCCGTTTACTTACCGCCCAAAACGTCCCAAGAACCATTCCACCAAGGATAGAAAACGTGAGCAAAAGAGCTAGCGATTTTGCCGAGGTCCACAAACACAAGCAAAATACGCTGGCAAGGAGAGTCGCGCACCCACTCATGTTGACCCTGCCAACGCGGTCGCTGAAATATCCGACAAGCGGCCTTCCAACGGCCATCCCTAGATTGACCATGGCACCAACGATGGAAGCCTGGTGGAATGTTGCTCCCACTTGAATCGCGTTGTTCGGGAGAGAAAACATCACAATAGTGTAACCAATAGCGCAAAATATTGACCACATGATGATCAGAACAAACCTGGGTTGTTTGAGCAAGGTAGCATCAAAATAATGTTGTTCGGGTTTAATCTGTTTGGTTCTGTCCCTCATCAATATTGTGCATACGACGTGGCAAACGGCGGTACAGATTGCCGTGATGCGAAAAGACCAGGCCAATCCGATTCTTGATATCATGGCTTGGCTACCCAGGCTGTGGATCAACCCGCCGAGACCACTGCCAGCGGATGCAAGCCCAGTCGCAATGCCTATTCTGCGGTCGAACCATTGTGGGATAATCCCGTAAGTGCCAATGTATAGGAAGCTGCTGCCCCATCCAAAAAGAAGACCTTGGGTGAGGAATAGATGCCATGATTTCGTCGCGAAGCTGGCTGCGATCAAGCCGCTGGTTTCAAGAACAATTCCAATAGCCAATGTCGGTCGGACACCCAGTATTTTGCTGAGATGTGTGACAATTGGGGCCACCAAAGTCATTTGAGAAATCGAGAGTCCTCCGATGAATGCATATGTGACCTGGGAGGTTCCTGGGAAAGCATTGGTTGAGAGGTAGTGGTCAAGGTACACACCAAAGGACTAACTGGGGTTAGGCAGAGTTCGTTTGGCACATTCACGTTTCCACTTACACCATTGACCCCCCAAGTGTTGGCAGTAATAAGTAGCTGCGAAATAACACAGATCCAACCATAACCACCATCATGGGATTCAGCTGAGGTCTCTTCGTTGGTCACTTCTGTCTGTTGGGCTTCGGACTCGCGTTCCGAGCGTTCACCTGGCAAACCCTGATTTGCAAAACCAAGCGTATTCTGGTGCATTGTGTCGAAAGAACAAGGTACGCCTGGATGAAGTGTGATGCTGAATCCAACATTGAGATTGCATTATACGATTATATAGATTTTTCTACATAAAAGTGTACAAATTTATTTACACGTGTGAATGTTTGGTGATGACTGTTGTGCACATGTTTCAACTTGCACTTTGCATTGTCTACCATTCTTTTTGTTGATTCCCCAACCAACTACCATGTTGCCATGATTCCCGCGCAATGAATCGCTTGGGCTGATATAAGAAAATATGTTGCCGTGAATGGATTCAGACAGTCACCGGTGATGTGCCCCTTTCCTTTCACCCGAAAGTGGACAAGAATTGACGAATCTTACCCTGGACCGGGTTGGGACGTCGCTGGCGCATGCCCAATATGGAATAGCGTCGCTCGCCGAAAGTGGGCCCAGCTCAGCGAGCGAGCGAGCGAGCCTAACACACCTGACTATGACTAATCTTGGTCGTGCAAACTGACGCTGACCATGCATTAACCTGAGAAACCACTGAACCGGCCTGGTTGTGTCAATGCACAGCGATGACGCACTCTTCAATGATTCCACATGCACCGGCAGTTTGAATGTCACATTTAGTCTAGGGATATTCCAAAGCAGACATTTACTATATCGGGAATAAGCATTCTATACACTGGACTTGCGTGCCCATTACTGTCTTGTCTCTTGGCGCATTCGGTGCACGTGACTCCGGGCACAGGGTATAAATTTGACTTGAACAGGAAATCGGGTTGGTATTGGCGGACAAAGCGCTATAGCGCCTGGCCGAGTGTGGAAACACCAGGCTACGATGTGATCTCTGCATATTTTTATTGTGATCCTTGGTGTAGGACAGCAGTCGTCGCGGCGTTTGATTTCGAGTGTGGCGTCTGAGCCTCGGAATGTTCTCCTTTACTGAGATCCTGAAAAACATTGGTGGAAATGGCCAATGCTCTAGTTTAATAGATATGAGACCTAGATTTACTGACTATGCAGGTTTTGGATTATGTTTGGGCATTGATGCATATTTCGCGGTAGCTAGGTGGTGCTGGACTAAGGGCCTCAAATGAGTGGCCCACATCTAATCCGGAAAAAGGGTGCCATCCATACAAGTCAAATGTGCATCTCGATGGCCCATCAAGATAGAGTGTTGAAAGCCTTAATACGAAAAAAAAACGCTTCTCCAAAGCCCTGACATAGATTCTAGAGAACCAACCATTTAGTGAAAGGCATGGGAGTTGCGCACATTTCGTACGCCAAGTGAACGAGTTTGGACGTGACGTTTTGGGATATGCGGATTGCATCTTTTTAATTGAATTTATGTGAGCTAATCATTGAGAATATCCATTTATGTGCATACTTTTGGCCCCATTTTGATTGCAAGCCTCACCACTGCGGTCTGAGATGTGTACCTAAGGCAAGAGTCAAGGAGGAATCTTGGGCCCCACCGGATTGGCGCCACGAATGGTGCAGGGGAAATTGCTTGTGAGACACCATTATTCTCTAAATTGTGCAGGAGCTTAGTAAAACTGCATACTTGGATAGCATTTGGTCCCAGAACAAGAAAGTGGTCCTATTGGTACTACGAGGGACATAAGGCTCATTTGGCGAACCAACCACGCCCTGACTTGGTGCCGCTGTGCTACAAGCCGTGTGGCGCAACACCGAGACCATTGGATCACGGAGATAGGTCAGCTAATCCCGGCGACGCGGACTTAGCAACGGCCTTGAAAGTTACCCCTTTGGGATTGTAGATACCAGATGGAAAGTGCGTGGGTATAAGTTCCGATGCCGCACATTCGGAACTCAAACCGATCATTTTTTGAGCGAAACCAACTGTTTACATTCAATTACAACACGGAAATATCGAAGGATCTTTGAAAAAAACCATGAGCACCTCAAATTACATCAAAAATGTTGCCATCGTTGGCGTGAGTGATGCCTTCCCGCAGTTTCGTCTTGGCGCTTTACTGATGGACATATAGGCTGGAGGAAACAGCGGCAGCTTCCTGGCCAAGTCTCTGCTAGCAACCGGAAGGCATACGATCACAGCAATCTCGAGGCATGACAGTGAGAGCAAATTTCCGGAAGGCATTGCGGTAAAAAAGGTTGACTACGGAAAGCCGGAGACTCTGGTCGATGCACTCAGAGGGCAAGATGCACTTGTCGTCACGCTCAGCGGTCACACTCCGAAGGAGACGCAGATTGATCTCATAAAGGCAGCCGGAGAAGCAGGCGTGTCTTGGGTCTTGCCCAATGAGTGGTCTCCGGATACCGCAAACGAAGCATTGGTCAAGGATGTGTTCGTTTTCCAGCCAAAAGGTAACAACCCGGTCCTATTCATAGACACATGAGAAATTGGCTGACGCTCAATCTTCAAAAATGCAGTCAATGTTCGCAAGGTGATTGAAGAGCTAGGTCAGAGCTCTTACATTGCTGTCTCTACCGGCTTTTGGTATGAGTGGAGTCTAGCAATGCCGGCTGCTTTTTTTCGACGAGGGAGAGACCAAGATATCCGTCTCAACATGGCCCCAGGTGTGTTTCCAAAACATGAGATCTCAATGCAGACATTGTGCTAAAATATTACTAGGTCGGTCGTGCTGTTGCGGCCCTACTCAGTCTCCCTATCAAGCCAGAAGGCTCTAACCCAGAGGCTTGCTTGGAGAAGATGAAGAACCAAGTGGTCTATGTCAACTCATTCACAGTCAACCAGAAAGAAATGCTCGAATCAGCCTTTAGAGTAACTGGCACAACAGAGGCCGATTGGACAATAACCAAAGAACCGGCTGAGGAACGATACGCTACTGGGTTGACGGGTATTCAAGAAGGACAGCGGATCGGCTTCGCTAAAATGATGTACACCCGTGTCTTTTACCCAGATGGTTGTGGCGACTTTGAGCATAACAAGAGCACACTGAATGGCTTGCTCGGGTTGCCGAAGGAGGACATTGATGAAGCAACCAAGGTTGCATTGGAGAGATCTAAGCTTCCTTCCTGGGCTTGATTTGCTGGACTGGATGTCCAAGGAAATTCTGTTAAAAATAGATGAAGACATGATTGCGTCGTTTTTGCAACTCTGTTTCCTAATTCACTAGTGGATCAAATTCCCCAATGGCATATCAGCTCTGAGTCTTGTTTTTAGACAAAAAAAGAAAAGAAGGAAACGAAAAGGCACATTCTTGGCTTAATAGATGATCATCAGGCATTACTCTAATCTATTTTATTCTAGACATTTCCTTGTGAAAACCCGCCTCTAATTATTGACCACGTAGCTGACTTTTGACTTGCCCTTACTTCTAGAGATCTTCCTCACCTTGGTCTCGCCGCACAAGTCTGTCGTATCGACATGAGTGCCTCCGCACGGGTAGACCTCAGCGCCGACAATTTTCACGACGCGAAACTTCTCGCCGGGCGGAGCAAAGCTTCGGTCGGGAATCAAGCGCTCGAGCCCCTCTTTTCGGAAATCCTCCTCATCCCACCAATCCACCTCGACAGGCATCTTTGCCTTGATGAACTCGTCCAGCTTGCTCTGGATGGGATCCTTCCACTTGCCGTCAATCAAGCCCTGGAATTCGCAGGATGCGGAATCGGGAAAGTGCGAGGCCTTGAGCTCGTCAAATCCCTCAATTTCCTTCTCCAGGAGGTGTCTGACGGCGGAACCCAAGACGTGGCCGGCCGTGTGCAATCTTGAGTAGAAGAGGCGCTTCTCGACATCGATGGCCTGCTCGACGGACTCGCCCGCCTCGAAAATGCCACCCTTTTCCGACAGGTTGAAGCGGCCGAAATGCAAAGCTTGCCCGTCGCGGACGGCGTCCATGCGCACTGCTGACACATCGAAGGAAGCGCCTGAAGTCGCGCTGGTAATTTTGCCGACATCCGAGGGTTGGCCACCTCCCTGCGGGTGAAAGATTGTTTGTTCTGTAACTACGGCGTATGCATCGTCACCGCCATCCTTGAACAGTTGTCGGTTGTCCTCCTCAAGACTGTTGAAGGGAAGCACTGAGAGAACCTTGGTTTGGAGGTTGTAGAGCTTTGCGTTGTGCTGAAACGCCAGAAAAGTGCGCGCCACTGAAGCCATTTCTTTTGCGTCGTCGATTGTGACGAGAACGAGAGTCTTGGTGGCGAGTTGTGATGTGATAGCCTTGAAAAAGTTGGCGGGCAACCAAGATTTAAAAGCGGTCACTGGCTGCGCCCTTGCAGTCGATCGCGCGCCCTTAGGATTATGCCGGCATTTCTCCGGTAGGAATCTGACTGTAAACTAGCTGCTTATCGGTCTCGCTTTCGTAACACTGTGACCTTCTCGCCACAGCAATTGATGGCGGAAGAAGCATCTTGATTGGAGAGGGAAGATTCCAGCAGCTTCTGTTGGCTTCCAGCCATAAAACAGTGCTGACTGGCTGTTTTAGTAAACCACTCTAGTCGGTTTTGATCAAATTGCGAATTGACCCACGCTAAAGTTTAAATGGATACCAGCGACGTAATGCGTTGCGACTGTTGCGAATATCTGGAAATTGGGTCAACCCTTCTCCTCAATTGGAGTTTAGCCTGAATACATGTCGTCCCTCAATATTGGATGGATTGTAGTATTTGGGGACGGTAGATTGGTGGGAACGCAGACGACAAGTAACAATCCCACATATTTTTTGCCTTGACCATCTTGAAACACGTCCAACAGTTGTGCGCTTTCCGAGAACGCCTTGTATAGAACCAATAGAACTGGATTGAGAGAAATTAGAAAAGGGATCATCAATTTTAGCGTGATGCTTTGTCCAATTGTTTTGTTTTCTTCATTGGAACTGTAACTTGACCAGATCGGCCTGGCCCTTGCGTCTTGCTCAATTGTCACGTTTGAAGGATGGAGCGGGTGGATTCTGATCCTCCGTTGTGTATTACTGGCGACCATGGGAGGATTGAAGGCCTTGGTGGAGTTTTATAAAGTGGCTCTATCCGAATTTTTGAAACGTTGCAAGAGCAAACTGGCGTTTTGGTTCAAACCAGGTAACAGAAGATGGTGAAGGCGACGATGGCAGTCTGGACCATGCCGAAAATTTCTCCCCTCAAGTTTGAGGCGGATCCATCCGCGTCTGCAGAATTGCAAGCCGACGAAGATTCCGACGTCTTGGTTGCATCTTGTGTTTTCGTCGCTGTAGCTCCCCACCCCCATGCATCCACGATATCGCTATGAGCACTCGAGGCCAGCTCCTTTCCTTTACTGGCCCACACAGAACCAATTGATTCGGCATTCGGGACGTAACCACTGTAAATTTTGCCTACATTGCCCCATACGTCCTCCCACTTGCCTTCTTCACGTCGAGCATTTTGCGTGATTTGGGCAGCGGCCGCGACGGGCTTCGATATGACCTCTTGAGTTTCGCGAACTTCGACACGACCCGGGAGCGGTTTGCTATCGTACTCAGAGGGATGAATGCTCCTGTTTGGGGGTTTTGCAACTCACTCGTGGTACTCGTCCATGCCTGCCGCGATACCCCCGGCTAAAAAGCAAACTAAATATCCGGCCTTGAATTGCATCTTGGTAGAATGTGTTTAATTAACAGGCACAAAAAAGCTCATGAAAGAATACACGCGGGCTGCTGATATTTAGATGATAGAAATTATGTCGAGTGAAAAACAGGTTTTAACAATACAATATCACATTTCTATCTCTGCAGTCGACCATAGAGTGATGACGGTCTAAAGGCCCCGACGAAAACTCGATTCACTAGAACAAGGCAGTCGTCACTTTCAGTTAAGACAATCACTATTGTAATCTGCAAGAGAGAGCTTTTAAACGAATTGTGAACCACTGATAGCATCATCTATGCCCTGAAACCGTGAGGCTTGACTGTGTCGGTGAAGAAAACGGGCCGATCCTCTCAGACATTGACTGTGATAGAACCCGGCACAATAAGTTGTCACTCATCCAGCCCCACCAAACCGGCCGATAGGTCCAAATATACCGATAGTTGGGGTGTGACCATGTTTCATTATCTCACAGCATTGTATGGAAGGGTCTCTGCTGTATTTCATCACCCGACTTGCCACATTTATCGACTCTCTCAGCTTCGAAAGACTATGCATTGATGAAACAAAAATTATTGAGTTGCAGCATCTTCAACTCGGTCGGACTGGATTGCTTTCTCATAACCCAAATCTCCAACATCCCGAGCTTGTCTATTTGCTGTAATTTCAGCAAGTTTATTCTTGGAGCCTGGGCCGATAATCCAGGTCGGATTTATCTCGAATAACACGTCGATGTCCTCCAACGCAGCGTTTGAGGTTTCGGGGACTATGAATCGGTTAGAAAGTGTATATACACAACGCCGATGGCTTTTTGTGAGAGATACTTAGGAAGTAGATCATGGGCACGAAGACAAAATTTGTTGCTGTCCACAGAATGTATGTGCCGTATTTGATGTTGGCAATTAGGATTGGCGAAATCATGACGACAAAAAAGTCTGGACATATCAGACCACCATTCATATCAGCAAGGAGTCCAATAACTTACTGCAAAGCCAAAACATGCCAGTGGCAATAGCAACAGACTTTCCACGGGTTTGCAGCGGCGTGAGCTCTACTGGTAAGAGGAAAGGAATGCCGTCAAAGCCGATGGCAAAACACGTGTTGAAGACGCTATTCCTGGTCAGCGCGGTAACCTCTGAAGTATTAGTGGCACTCACAAAAGGAACACGGTGGCAGTGTAGCCACATGCAATGCTGTTAGGGTATGCGATCGTAGCTGCAAGCACAGCCATGCATATGGCCTGTCCTATCGCAGAAAACAGCATGAGCGGTCGACGGCCAACGCGATCAACAAGCGGGATTGGAATGAATGTAGCCAGCCAGTATTCGAGCCCATTGAAACCGGCGACAAGGAGCGCCGTGTTGCGTGACATTCCGATGGTGTCTTGGAAAATTACAGGCCTAAATATCGTTGCGTTTGTTAGCCGACCCACCACCTCACCCAAAATTAGGCGTTGATCTGGGTGCTGCTCACGCGTAGTAAGTGATCAAGTTGACACCACTAATCTGCAGCATGCAAAGGCTCATGACTGCAAGAACCAATCGTTGGAAAAACCTTGGCTTCCCTTGACTGAAAATGTCGTTCCACCTGGAATTGCTCTCCATCTCTTCCAGGAGAGTCTCTTCAATCATCGACATTGTGTGATCCTGAAAATAGTTTAATATGGGCGTTCTAGCAACAGGATTCAAGGGAAGTCGACCCACTGTTTCTTGGTTGCGAGCGACAGGGTCTTCAGTGAGTGACAGCATGTCGACAACGTTTCTTGCTTCCGCAATGTGACCTTTACGGATCAGGGCTCGCGGAGAATCTAAACACGCGATATCAGTATTGCAATATTATGTTAATTGATGCCAAAAAAAAAGGAAGCTCTCACCAGGTAGAAATAGGGCCATTGCTATAGTTGCACCGGCAAAGACGCATTGCAATGCAAGCGGTAGTCTCCAAGCCCAATCAGTGTCACCCGTAGCTGGAGATACCGTGAGACCGTAGTCAACCCAATAAGCAAGTGCAATGCCAAACTAATGGGAGAATTAGCAGAGGCAGAAATCTTTTATGTGATTCCTTAGTTTTGTAACTTACAATGTTGATGTTGAGTTGCCAGAGAATGGAGCGTCCTCGGTTGCTGGCACGAGAGCACTCGCCATTCCATGTGGGGAGAACAGCGACAGCCATTCCGTTGCCCACGCCAGCTTCATAGAATTAATGAAACGTTCAAATCAATTGTGAGTAGTTTATTTGACGTACTGATGATACGAGCCACAATCAGCTGCGGCAAACCGAACGCCGAAGCTTGGAGGATTGCACCAATGATGATGATGAGCTGCCCCAACATGACTGTAACCCTTCGGCCAAACAAGTCTCCACCAACAATGACGCTCAAAGCACCGATTGCGCACCCAATTTCATAGACGGCAACCTTTTGAAATTGTCTTTCAGAACCTTGCACTTACGGACTACAAGAAGGAACGTACTGTAAATCCCTGCAACGTGGAGTTGCCATTAGAAATCTCGGGGAATGTTCGCTCAAATGGTGGGCTGGTGAGAAAACCACCCATAACGCCCTGGTCGTAGCCAAAGAGCATATTTCTGCCGCATCGCAGGCCGTCAGTATCGAATTCGCCGTCCTGCTAAGATGCCATAATTGCATTGCAAACGCACCCGAGGCCGCAAGTGGCCGTGATCAAGTATTCGATCCATGCTGACTTCGCGCCTTTTCCTCTCAGTCGATCCGTAACTAAAGTGAAGGGGGTGCTGAAAGGCTTCATCTTCAAATGACTTCACGTTCTCTACTCGTACGATGCAGAGCCGTGTTTCAATTTTTCACGTGGCCTTTGATGGGGCGTAAAGGGTTGTATTAAAGCTTTAAATGCTCTTCAAGCTCCTCCCTCTTCTCCATCTCCACATGCTCATACCCCAGGTTTGGTTTGCGGGGGACCGTGAGCATCATTCCTGGGGTCAGTTAGTGCAGGTCGGCAACGGGGAAACCCCGTGTCGAGGGCAAAATGGATTGTTTCCTCATTACTGGGTCTGCATACTTCTCAGGGCTGGCTTTGGAAGGCAAAAGCGCCAGTCTAATCGTCGGGGAAGCGGAGGGTAGATAGCCGAAATGGTATCGCGTCAGGCCATGCGACTCATGACCAAACGCCCGCGCTATATCCGACATGCAGCACGCCATCAATTCTAGAGGGATACAGACAACAAGACTCGACAAATTTGCTTACACCAGTGCGTACTGAACATAATTTCTCGGTGGAAGGGATTTTTGGCAAGCTTCGAGAATGCTCACGACCGCAGTGCAATGACATGAAAATTTGCGGCTACCAGAGATCGATCTACTAACCGGTTCCGAGTCTCGTGTCAATTGGATGGCGAAGACAATCTAAGATGCTGCCTGGCATTGATAATATCGCAAATGGCGGCACAGTAGCCTTGCTAAAAACCCACCCGCCCGCAGCCTGTTGCCGATTACCCGTTCTAATGCCACACACCCCCGGTACCGGCTTGCTAGATCCCTAACAAGGCTCCACGAACGTGCGACCCCAACTGGGCTCTCCATAGCTTGTGCTCGTTGAGCAGGAACATCTCGCCGCCGCGGCCGAAGCAGAAGTTGGCTGCTCCCCCTTCAACTGCAATCCGCCCAAGTAGGACGCCACCGGGCGACCACACATTCACGCCATCCCAGCATCCACTGTAGACATTCCCATTCATGTCGCACTTGATGCCATCTGGGATTCCGACATCAGCCATGGCAAATAAGCGCTTGTTGAGCAAGAATGGTTCGCCGTGATAGGTAGCCACGTCGTACGCATAACTGTAAATGTCAGCATCACTGCTGTCGGATCACAGGCCTTTGATTAGTACTTGCATTGACGAAGCTTTTGAATCATCAGAAGTGCCATTGCCATGATACCAGTCTGTGTCGGTGATATATACTGTCTTCTCGTCTGGAGAAAAGCAGATGCCGTTTGGATGGCCAAGCCCATCGGCCATTGCCCGAATGCCCTTGCCTTTTGGGTCGTACCGGTAGGCTTGGCTGGGGAGCCTTGGCCGGGGTCGGTAGCCTTGCTCATAACCATATGTCGGATCGGTGAACCAAATGGAGCCGTCGCTGTGGATAACGACATCGTTGACCGAATTGAAGGGGCGATTATGGTACTGGTAAATGACCAGGGAAACTTCGTGAGGCGACTTTACGCTCATCTTGTAGAGTCCGCTTGGTAATGTTTGCGTGCCCTGCGCACAAAACAGGACATTCTCCTTGCCGTAGTTGACACCACCGTTGCCCATGGGCACTTTACTGGAGTCGATTTCCTCCAAAGTCACATTTGTTTTCCGGTCGCCAAGGAGGACTTTCGTTATTTGGATCCGCAGCTCGCCTGTCTCCTTGTCGTTGAACCGGCTGCTGGTGATAAATAGTTCGTCTGAATCATCAATGAAAACACCAGCCTCGTGGGCAAAGGGATATTCATCATTCTGCGCAATCAAATCAAGCGTTGGGTTTGACCCGAGGATCGACTTGAAGCGTTCATCATGGACAATGAATGTCTGAGCCATGGTTGCTTTACAATTGATGAGGCGTTGATTTGGATCTCGACCTTGATGCCAAAAACAGTACGCCGAGTGTGACTACCGATGGCAGACACGATGCTGCATTTATCTACTCATCTAATTTGTTTTGTACAGCAATGACCACCGCAGAGCTAGCTGGAACTTGGAGGATGATGCGGAGTAACCAAGTTGATTATTGTTGAATGATGTTGCCCAATGGGCAAGGCCGGAATCCATCACAACCCCGCCAACTTGTCGCACCACCTCATTCCCCGCATCTGACCGCAGGCAATCTCGGTGGAGCTGGTGCCTCGACACGGGGTTGATGCGATATCTTCATTATTCATGAACAGTGAACAAAACGCTTCGATGCACAAATAGCAAGTTTTGTGCACGGGCCGATCTTATTATATATCCTATTGCCATCCTCTCTGATGTTTATAGAAACTAATTTATTTGAGATGTTTGCAAAGGTCAATTTCCGATCCACCAAACTGAGCCGATATCGCACTCTCCCACGGTCGATTAGAATCCATATCAACGCACAATAGCACGAAAGGGAGCGCCGTACACAAATATTTATCCATTGTTATTTGCCCTAATTCTGAAACCAATTGAACCTTATGCCATCAAGGTGCTTTCACCTAATTGACGTCCAGCGGCAAAGCAAGCCATAATATGAATGCCCACTCCCATCTCGTTTCTCAAGAAATGTTGACGCCGGCGGGATTTAGGTACAGAATAAGGTCGAAAATAAAGTCAATTCGAGCATTGATCTAAATAAGTTGACAAAACCCGAGGAAAGGTGTCCAAATTTGTCATATCGGGAAACGAGCCGATGCGGCGAGCGATAGTCAAAGACACGTCCCACCGTGACGCTATTCCTGCCCAAGTAAAGTAGTGATAAGATGGTGGGAAATACAAGCTTCTGATTGGCAGAAACACGTAATTTCTCCAACAAACTTCCACTTTAGGCTAGTGCGTAACCTTGTTCAATGGTGGCGTTTGGTCACCCGCCACCTTGCAGGGCCACAGCTATCATGAACTTTTCAATGACTGCCACTGTTTCTCCAACACAGCATTCCATCAGAGGAGAATCTACTCCATGCTTATTAGGATCATCGCCTAAAATATGGTCCTTACGCTATTCCACTTCTAACTATACTCTTTATTTTCGAGGACTAGCCAACGGCATTCTTGCAACAGTAGGCAAAAGCGTCCGATGCTCTCCTCATTGGCCGGCCTTCATATTTCTGTCTCAGAAGGCGCTGCACTAACCAGCCTGAATTTCAGCGCCTTTATCCCTGCGTTGACGGCCCGTGCCGGCGCGACCTGAAGCGCAAGTCGCCTCAACCCTGTCCCTCGCGGCGAGTATGGGCGACCTTCCACAGCCAGCCAGGAAGGGCAAGAAGAGGCCCAAAGTCAAAGGTTGGTTCGGAATACGGTCTTTTAATTCGAAGGCATAGTTCTGATGCCAAGTTAGGGTGCTATGAATGCGCACGACGTCGAATTGATTGCGACCTCCAACAGCCAGCATGTCGAAAATGTGTGCAGAAGGGTTTGAGTTGCACATCGTCAACCATCAGATACCGTTTCAATGATGGGTTAGCAGCTCGGGGGAAGATGGTTGGGAAGTGGGTTCCAAAAACACTATCGTATAAACGGACGCCTTCTCTCATTGTCATGCCAGCGAAGAGCCATGATAGCAGCGACAATCTTCCCTTGCCAACAGAGTACAATCTTCAACACATTAATGAAAACGAAAATTGCACCGCATTAAGCGAATTTGATATCCAGCAGAACTTGGACCAAGAGCTTTCATGGCTATTAGCGCCATTCGAGATTGAGCAAGGTGCTGGTCATGAACATCCTTTCTCACTCGTCCAATGCAGTGGACAAGAGAACCTTCCTGGTTTAGGAAGGCAAACCGTTGAAGATATTTCGGAAGTTAGAGGCGACGAAATTTGCGCAAAAGAGCCTGTCATTGAAGAAGCCACGGACCAGGATACGCCAGCACCACGAATTGATCCGGGGCTTGATCACATAGATGGGGAAACACGATGGTTTCTTCAATATTGTCCGTCCTCGGCCATATTCCGGTCACTGCAATTGAGATGCTAACCGGTTGCCGTGATAGTTTCCGACCACGTTGCTCCCATTACCGCCGTCATTGACCTAGGATTGAACGGATACCGAGATTTAATATTGCCCATGTCAGAGGGTGATGCCCTTGTGAGGAAGGCTATAAGAATAGTGGCTGAGCAGCATCTATCACTACAGCTTGGTCTCTCCGACTCACCTCGGTCCTTTCTTTATTATTCTTTGATACGCGATCTCATTATTAGGTCAAAAGAGTCACCTCCCCACCAAGATGAATCGTCTATGACGGCACTGCTTCTTTTGCACATCAGAGAGATGATCAGCGGGAGCGAAGACTTCAAATTGGTCTATGGCTCATTGAGAGCCTTGGTGAGAATGATGGGTTCCAATTCAATAGGCCTCAATTTCACTGTGGGAAACTTTGTCAGGATTCAATTGCTAAGGTACGTTTGGCCCCAAACATTCTTAGCCAACCGTAATTTGGTGCTCGAGATTCTCAAAACGCTACGCAGGGTTTGTCTATTCGGCGAGGCTCTGTTTGACGAGATGGAGGGCGCACAGTTCCTCTTGACACATGGTGAGAATTGCCTAGAATTCTTGAGACTTTGTTCAAGCCTCCACCCGGAATTCCAAGAACTCATGACATACCTCTTCGATATGATTAAATTGGCATGCCAGATTTATGTCCAGAGAGTTGTACACAACCCGAAATATGACGAGACTGTGTCGCAAGTAGAATGTTTCAAGAAGCTGACGTCGAAAGTAGAGAGATATGTCGACACTCTCGGCCGTCATCTGTTCGCATGGTCATATTTTATCGTCGCGTCTGAAAGCTCGACGGAAGATCATCGAAATTTCTTCTTAGACAAGCTGGAGTCGCTCCATCGTCTGACAAAGTGCGGGAACATCCGAAAAGCGGTTGAGCAAGTCAAGAGAATCTGGGCTCTTCAGTCAACAACTCGATGGACTAGTTTGCTTGGAGCTTCGACTCAAGCCCTTATCATGTGATAATAAGTAATTAGTTTCATATTATTATTATAGTCATATATAGTTTGGAGGCAGATTCATTGCAGCCCCTAAGAAAATGTGTCGAATAAATGTTGTCCAGAATTGCATGAGGCATTGGCGGAGCCACTTCGACTTTTGACAATGTGGCACAGTGCATGCATATATCAATCCATCCAACTTGTTAGACGATCCTCCACTCAAAACATGAAGCGACAGACTCTTTAACCCCCCGTCCTTGGTTTCCTGGCTTCCCTGGCTCCACTGTTCCTTGTTGGTTTGCTACTTGCCGGATCTTCCAACCACGAAGCAGAATCATGCAAATCGTAGCAGCGAGAAACATGGACCCAGTAAATAATTGGGCACCGAGATAGCTACCTGTCTGATCCACTATCTGGATAGCGATTGGTGCGCTAGATGTCGAAGGTAATGCCAGGACCATCCATAAGACGCTCAGGCCGGATGGCAAACTTTTGAGTCCCACTACCTCAGTCATGAGGGGCGCCACTGTTACCCAGAAGATACCGCCTATAGTCCCTTCTAATATGGCAAAGGTAATCAGCACTGGATAGCTCTTGGCCGTTATCCAGAGGCCGAGAGGCAGTATGCCAGCAAGGAATGTGCACAGCGTGGTTATGTTGATGCATCCCACGGAGTCAATAAAATGCCCCATGATTGGCCGACCGACCGCTTGACCGAGGCTAAACAACGCCGCTGCCACAGCAGACTGGGACTTCGTGATGCCTATCATGTCACCATAGTTGGCCAAAGTATAGATAAGGACAAAATAGCCCATCATGCTCAATGAAGAGAAGGCCAGGACAAGAAGGTACTCAATTCTTCTCAGAAAAGATGCATCGAATGCCAATGAATCGGCCTTGACAGCCTTGCGTGGATTTTTAATACATAAGATGCAGCCCACATTCACCACTAAGGTGATGATGCTCAACACCCGAAAGGTCCACTCAAGGCCGAACCCATTAATCAAGGCTCGCGAGCAAAGGGAATATGTGAGCCCGCCCAGGCATGCGCCGGAAGACACAATTCCATTTGCAAGTCCTCGTGATCGGTCCGGAAATTGCTCTGCGATGATGGTAACTGATGGCAAAAACATGAGCCCTAAGCCCACACCGAAGAGAGCTCCCTGAGACAGAAAAATTTGCCACAATTGCGTAGAGAGGCTGGCACAGGCCAGACTCAATGACAGGGTGAGGGCTCCGCAAAACATGACTGGTTTGGCGCCACATTCTCTCACAACAATGGTTGATAGGGGTGCGACGAAAAGTGTGAGGCCGATGCTTGTCGATGCCACAAATGCGTATTGAAGATGTGAGGTGCCGGTAAAGGTATCGTTTGCCAGATACTGGGCTAAAAAGACGGAATATGACGAATTTATCCCCCACGAGTGAGCGTTAATCATGGCAACGCAAAAAATACATAGCCATCTGGAATTAGAATGGGGTTCCGGGGAGGTTGTTTGCGCTTCAACCGTCGGAGACGACAATGTTGTGGAAGAAACTTCCCGGGTGTGTACAAAGGTGATCAGTGCACCTTCCTTGCCCATGATTGCTTTAATGTGAGGCAAATTTATTGTGCTCGAGTCTCAAAAGTGATGATGATCTCGCATCGAAGAAGCTTTGGAGAGCAGACACAGAAGAATTGCAGGAATGGTCTCGTAAGAAATATATAGTAGTAGGAGTCAGATGCGATATCGGCACCGCGAAGCAAACAGAAAATGCCGATATTTCGGTCAAGCCAACGTGGATTGTTCGTTGTCACGTTCGGGGCAAGGCCCAAAAATTCATAAAGGCGGGATTGGAGATGGGGCGGGACAAGTCATTACGAGAGCAAAAGGCTAATGTAGCGACGAAACCAAAAAGCCTTTATGATGCATGCTTAAAAACGGATATTATGCAATAATTATTCCCAAAAATAAATGCATGAGTGCCAGTCTTTAGAAATTGATGGACAAGCTAGGTCCAATGCAGGAATTCTGGACCATGATGGGCCGGTGCATATAGCAGTTGAACGAGTCTCAACAGATCATTGGTACACAAAAAACCTTTCTGTCCAATCAACCGACACCTAGCATGCTATATCAAATGTTTGAGGTTCCCTTTGACTAATTGTGTCGTATTACTACGATTTTACCCAAAGTGGAAGGTCGGTCGGTCGAATGTGCATTGCGCTTGGCCGATGGCAGATCGACACGTCGGAGTTTTTTATTTTAACGTGTCAGATTCGTAAACGACACTCGATGCAGTATCAGGCGGTAGGCATGAGGCATGTGACTGGAAAATCTTGGCTTTTAGTCGGTGAAGTGCATCGGCTAAGAATCGAAGCGAGTCCAGAATGTGGCGTGCCATTCCTCTCCAACAACTTTCCACTTTTGGCAGTGGAGCGTCCCGAAGCTAAAGCGCGTCACTCTGGGGAAGGAGAACTTGGCAGCCAATTGGCTTCTTTTAGAGGTGAAAAATAAACCAGATCGCCGGGATCGATTGTTTTCTCAAGTACTCCACTGTGTGACTTGGCGCGGGTTGCGATCGAGTCCACCGTGAGTCACGAGCGGGTCTATGAATCTCGAAGTGCGACTGTTTCTCCGACCAGACTGATGCTTAATAGCTACCCTTCCATTTCGACGACGACGTTTGGCAATCGATGTAATCAAATGGGATCGTGCGCTGACATCTTATTGGAAATAGCAGGAGAAAACTCGCATCGTTGTCCGACAGTCCAGGAAATCAAGAGGCTAGAGAAGGACAGGCATTTCATATTCGCTGACCATCTTGATACCTCGCATGTCATGAGCTACTTGGCAGTTGCATGTTTTGACGCATCAGGAATGACGGGGCACAGCACAATTCCAGTCACATCAAGCTCTGGAACGAAGATTAACAATAACATGGCTATTTTACTATTTAACAATATTCGTAGATTACATGATTCCATTACATTAGCGTGGAGGTTCGAATGGAGGACTCCCCTAGCCACCGCCACAAAACTGAGACACCCATCATGGTGCTGGCAATGCGGGAGCGCCAAGAGCAGGGCACACTTCCATGTTGAAGCACTCCCTCTTGACGGAAACGATACACCTGCCGGTTGTGACATCGAACGCCATGTTGGCGCCACACTTGGGCGGGTCCTTGGAGATACAGGTCTTGCCATCAGGTTCAAGACCGCTGTCACACTTGGGAGGAGTCCTGGCAACACACTTGCCGCCTTCAAGCTCAGTGTCGTCAGGGCAGCGAGGAGGATCGACGAGGACACACTGTCCGTTCACCAGCTTCGTGTGCTCCGGACACTCGGGATCCTTGTCAGCGACACACTTGCCGCTGTCGTTGAGCGTGTGCTTCTCCGGACACTCGGGTTTGCCGGGGCCCTGGCACTTGTTGTCCTTGAACTCTGTGCCATCTGAACACACCGGGCCGCCGGTTCCCACACACTTGCCAGTCTTGGAGTCGAAGGTGGTATTCTTATCCGCACATCTGGGGTCGACGTCGGCAATACACTCATTGCCGACCTTTGTGTGGTCCTTGGGACACGAGGGGCCGCCGGGGTAGATGCACTTGCCCTCGGATCGGACCAGAGGGAGATCGCATTCGGGGCCGTCGCCTGGCACCACGCACTGGCCGTTGATCATTCGCTGGGTCTTGTCCTTGCACTCGGCGGACTTGGTCGAGACACACTTGCCGCCGACGTACTTTTCGAGCGGCTGGCAGATGGGCTTGCCCGGCCCAGCACAACCCATCTTGCCGCTCTTGTCCTTCTGCAGGCGGTTGGGGTGGTCGCACACAGGAACATCGGGATGTCTGCATTCACCACCCTCGAGATGATATCCCGCCTTGCATTGAGGGGGCTTGTTGGAAATGCAGGCATCATTTTCCAGGCGGAAATCTGTGGGGCACACCGGGTCTCCCTCTGCAATACACTCTCCGTGAATTCGTCTGCTGTTACCGGGGCAGATGGGCTCGACTTCAATGACACACCTGTCCCCGTCGGGCTTGGAGGGGGCCACGCAAGTTGGCTTCTCCTTGAGGATGCATTTGCCATTGATGAGCTTGCCACCCTTGCAATCAGGAATGGCTCTCGTCTGGCACTTGCCGTCAACCGGCGGCTCCCCGTCAGTGCAGGTCGCTGGTATCGGATCATAGCGACAGATGGGCTCGAACTCATCCCTCCGGCTATCGCCTGGGCACCTGTCATCCATATCGGTTCCTCCCACACATTCAACTCCGTCATATTTAAGACCATCAAGACAGCAAGTCCAGTCGTCGCCATTAGGATTCTTAGAGATCGACCAGCCGGGCCATTCGCAGGTACCAACTGTGGATTTCGTGCACATGTCACCAACGAGCTCGAATCCCTGCTCAGTGTCACAAACAACAGGCTGGACACACAAGTCACCGGAAATATCTCCCTCCTTGCACTTGGGCGTGTCCTCGCCCACGCACTGGTTGCCGACAAGTTTGCCTTTCTCGCAAATGAGTGCACCCGTGTGGCGGCACAGTCCCTTGTCAGTAAGCTGGTAGTCGGGGCTCTCACACGTGGGCTTCGCATCGCCGATACAGATGCCGTCGCCGTGCACAGTGCTGTTCTTGGGGCATTGCGGACCAGCAGGGTCAATGCAAACGCCTCCGCTGAATTCTAGGCCGTGCCCCTTGCAAACGGGATTTGTTTCGGACCAACAGCGTCCATCTCGGAACTCGAACTTAAGGTCGCATGTGGGAGGCTTTACAGAAACACACCTTCCCTTCTCAAAGAAGAAAGAGGGACCTCCACAGTCCGGTTCGAATGTGGAGATGCACAAGTCTCTGTCAGGCTTGGTGTGTTCCGGGCAGCGTGGGCCATTCGGGCTGATGCAGTGCTTTCCGTCCCATTTCAAGTTGTCTGGGCAAATGGGGCTGCTAATACAGAAGTGGCCGTCGAGCCAGCTTCCCTCGGGACACACGGAGGCTGCTGGGAAAACACACTCATTGCCGTCGTTGATTGTTCCTGGAGGACAGCAACGAGCTTGGCCTTTGCTATCCATAGTAGGGATGATGTCTTGGAGGTAAATCTTCCTTGCCGAGAAGCCATGGGGGACCACATTGGTGCTTCTGTTGTCCGGGAACGGATTCATCTCCAGCGATCTATCGACGAATCGCTGTACGACGAGCTGGCTTTCAATGGCATATCCAACCGATTCGCCGGCCTGGGCACCAAGTGCCAGACTCGACACGAGCAGAGCCTTCCACGAGCGCCCCATGTCGATGAAAGAAAAGAGAGAACAATATCCAAGGGGTTGTTGAAGATGGGAGGAGAAGCCTGGGAAGCCACTTTTCCACTGACGACCACGGCCCTCTTTATCAATTATTGACCACGCACTACAAACCGAGACAAACTCTGCAAATGTCTTGTTCCCTCTTTGGCTCCGTTCAATTCTCGCGACAATTCCTATGCTAACATGCTCAGCAGCGCCACAACCACTAGCAGGTTGTGATATCTATGTTCGAGCCCTTGCGCGTGGGTATGAAAATCAATAGTCTCATCAATAGCCGCTAGCCCTGGCTCCGGTTTCCATCACCCAAAGCACACCAAAGAAAGGGCGTTTATCCTACAATGGCATCAACAAGGCGGGGAGGGTTCAATAGTCGTGGGAAGCCTCTTGCTCAGCTGCAAGCCACACAGCACTGGCGCCCTGTTCCTGCGTGTTAGGGCATTAGCTGCATGGCTTGTGGGGAGCTGAGGTCCCCTGTATCTTGCGCCACTTTGAGACTGTCATTTCCGGCTGCCTCTCCCCCATGGAGCGGTGCGGCCCGGCGCTCCAATAATTGGCCTCTTTTTGGAAGAGCTCCTTGTCTTTTGCCACGGGCTAGCACAAGGCCTGGTGCGCTCTAGCGATTTTTTGGTGGTGAAGAAGCTTGCCGCTAACCTCGTATGGTTCAGCGCTACCGAGTTTCTCGCCTGACATTTCCAGCCACCGAGCAGGGCCTGGACTGTACCATGTCAATACTTTGCAGAGCTGGAAAAAGCTGCGCGTCTAGCTTACGCGTGCGGCTCACGACGAAACCCGGTGAACTGGGAAGCCCCCGCAGCTCTTTCTTTCAAAAATGCCGTAGCGCAGCCTTATTCGCGCAGCTAAAGTCTCGATACGAAAGGATTTTCACGACCAAACCCCTTGTTGAACACGGTTTGTCTGCCACCTCTGTAGTCTTGTTATTGGATAACAATTGGGCTTACCGCTTGTTCTTGCTCTTTTACTAGGAGCACATAGAGTCTTGGTAGTGAGTTATAGACAGTCGGTAGCGGAAAATCATTCGAAGACGGCTCGGACGCCCTTCGCTTTAGCGTGACTGGATTGCTATCTGATGTAGCAATGACGGTGGTTTAGGTTGACGAGTTGGGTGTCTAGACTATCTTGGGTTCTAGCCAGAGGGGGGTACCTTCTTGCCTGAATAAGTAGTAGTTTGCACAAGGTAGGTTTTACAGTGCTGAGTCTTGCTACGAACAATTGTTTTGCACTAGACCTCAAGAGTGACATTCAAAACTAAAATCAGCAGCAGTTTAGAGGCGTAACAGAGCGGGTTTTGCTTCAAGGGAAAAATCATTTTTAGACATACTTTTAGTGTGCTGATTCGCCATGTCTTTCGCTGCGTTACTGAATGTTCCCTGATGATAGCTACCCTGCACCAATTGAACCATGGCCGCTCACTCGTTCACCCTGCACAGATATATATCCTTATTCTACACTAGAGGAATCTTTCATTTTTCACATTGGAAAAAAGGTAACCGTCAGAGATGGAAAACTACTTCCACTTGTTTACTACTTAGGAGTCACGTGTACTTTTCTTTACCTCCACAACACATCCATCTCGAGTCCTCGAAAACAGGGTGAACAAAATACTTTACGGGGCCTATGTTGGATTAAAATCCATATATGAATAGACTGGAAACTGGGGGAGGCTATGGAGACGCAGACCGACCATTTCTCTGGGGCATACCAAACACCTGTTATGAACCACTATTTTTAGTAGCGACGAAAGTGTTCCAATTCATTAATTTGGCATTGCGCCTTATTTATTCATCCGACTTTTAATTACAATCCTGGTGAGGTGCTGCAACCGTCGCTCATTAAATCTTGGCGGAACCCGAGGCAGAACCCGAACCGACGGGCTGGCCCTTGTAGATGACTGGCTGACCAGTAGTAAAGTTGGGAATGTCGCCCAGAACAATCTTGCCGGATTCACCACTTGCCGCAGCAGCAAAGTGTTCCAGGCTCTTCCACTTTAGGTTGGCCTGAATCTGGTATTCCTGATCGGGACCCAGCTGAACAATTTCCCACGTCTCGAGTCCATCCTTGTACCAGTGCCTAGGAGACGTAGCCGTTAGTTGTGGGTTCCGTCTCTGCTAGCGCCCAAATGGCGCAGCCCTGGCTTTTGCCCACTCACTCTCCGACGAGCACCATGTGCTTGGTGAGGTAGTAGTCGAGGTCAAACTTGTGACCCGATGGGTAGAGAAGGGTGACGGCGACTGAGGTCATGATGATGGATAGCGATTGCAGCTGAGGTTTACGGGTTGCAAGGATTAAATGGATATGGGTAGATGGGACTTGGAGCCTCGGAATCAATGCCAGGGCCTTTTTATACTCGCCATACCCCGCATCCAACGTGTCACTCACGTGGCGAGTATTGCTGTGCAAATCTACGCATATGGGCACCGCTCTGGCGCAAGAAAGACTCAACAAGACCCCACCCCGGACCTGCAACTCAGTGGTTCGGTCGAACGGTGGTGTCTCGGGTAAACCTCAACGAGGCACTCTCCGGATCGTCCGTGTGTGGTGTCCCTCGCAGCCATTGGAGACACAGGACTAGCCTGAATGGGCATGACCTTATCATCCCCGCACCTGGATCGTATTGCGCAGTCATCTTTTTCATGGGCCTTGCCATGTTCCTGGTAGATCGGGAATGCCTATTCAGTACAAATTGACGCGAAACGGTTTCCATTGGCGAATCTATTTCCATCCTTTCTTGGTCCGGAGACTTTTTTGCCTGGGCATTGCTTGTAGCATGGCTGAACAGTTCCTCCTCGGCGCCCCACTCTGGTGATGCGCATACCCAGTTTTCGAGGGGTCGAGTATCTCGACGCGTTTGTGGGCTGACGTGATTGAAGAATGAATGCGCGTCTTTCAAATCTTAATATTTTCCAAGAAATTTCTAGCAGCATTTTAGCGGTTCTGATCTCATGAATCAGTCTTGTGGGTGGTATCAATGAGACCTGATAGTCGTATCCGGCGTGCCGGAAGTTGGGGCAATATTACCGGCGGGGAACCTGTGGTCTGAAGCGTTTGATAAATTTAGAAACACACCATAATCTATCATATATATTGATTCCCGAACAAGAGACTAGATATGTGTATTCTTTTAAAGATTCCAGGTTTGCTGCACTTCGCTAACAGTGTCATCAACACCTGGCCATCGCAGCGAGGACCATTCTTCGGGTTCCTCGAGGGCCTCAATAAAGTGCTTGATGGCGAGAACTGTCTGGGTTGCCCACTTTTTCGCGCTGACGTATCCCGTCCCAGTTGCCAATGGTGTCATAAGAATACTTGTGATTTTTTCTTCGTTGCGCTCCGATGCTGCCTTGTTGTGTTTATCCAACGCGCAGAACAGACTCCACACCACCTCGTAGACGACTTCCTTGTCCCATCGCACATCTTGGGGAACACGCATCGTCGGACAGAGAGCGAGGTGCTTGGCCCCCCAGATATTGTCGGACCGGTCCCTGAACTCGTCTGGGATGCGCACCAGGGTGCATGTACCTGGTGGCGCAAAGCCTCGCCACTCTTCATAGAGTTTCGCTTGCGCTACTCGAGTAAGCGCCGGATAGTCGTCTCGCGGAGAGAATACTTTGGAAATGACATGATCAAAGCCTCCATCTAGGATTCCATACGAGTTTGCCGGCGAGACGATGGTATCGAATTGAATTGTGGATGGAAGCGCAGAAAATTCGCAGTCGTGGATGGAGACTTGTACTGAGGATGGGAGATCATGGGCTTCAGCCGCCTCATCAAACGCAGTGCTGAAGTCATATGCAATGCAGAGAAGATGTATATGAGGGATCTGTCCAGAAGACATTTTGATTCAAAATGAGGCGTGATGCTCGTGAATGAAGTTTCGCGAGTGTTTGTTGCCTAAAAGCTCACCAGCCTGATGCGTTGACTAAGCGAACGCGCTGCGCCACTGCGGATTTAAGGCCTAATGAACATGGTGACCAACTGAAAAATGACTAAACCTGACGGTGGCGGATGACTGTTCATTAAAAAGAATTCAATTGTGAATCGACCTGACAAATAAAAAAGGGACATGCGACGTGGAACGGTTTACTAGAACCAGTCGTAACGGCAGATGTGGTCATAGAAAAGTAGAGCTGAGGAATGACCTGGAGCAATCAATAGAAACAGGATTTCCTATCAATAGCGAGCGGGAAGCAAAATGCAGTAGCTTACATATGTTATTTACCCGTGCGGGCGCGCAGCCGGATGCATAGAAGTCCTCGTTGAGCATCTTCCGATTCCTCGGCAACCCTCCTTAACGGGAGCAAAATCCGTCAAGTGTGCAACAAAATTGAGCATCGTCGTCCAAACTACGTTAAAGTTTTAGCTTTGAAGAAACAAACCACACTAAGACGGAGAGATGCAAGATAACTGGCGTGCCCTGATCGTGCATTGTTTTCAGCCCCCACGGTGCAATGTTGAGGAGAATATCCCTATCTGGCCACTGCAGCCCCCAACCACGCCGAGGCAAAAGGTGGGTTCTATAATTGGCCACGGACATAGCATTTCTTCCATTGAACTCGCATTATCGCTCCAAATCCCTCATGGGGCCCGATAGGCTGCAGGAGCCTCGAGAGGTATAATTCTTCTGGCTTGCCGCTTGTGCCATGTTCCCAGCCTGACGTTCACGTTGGCACCGACAAATTTGGCCCAACCTGATGCAACCATCCGAGGATGGCTTCATCCTTATTTGAAAGCACGTGGACGAGAACGCATATTCTTGTCATATCCGCCGTCAATTTTCTTGCCGCCGTCATTCTTTTCGTCAATCGGCACTGGAGAACTCGAGGTCCACTTCTGGCTCATGTGCACCACAACCAGTCCACGGTTTCCTTGGTGGTTCAGCTTCTTAGCGCTATTCTTAGCGCTTCAAACATCTACGCGCTTCGCCAATCCATCAATTTCACGCAACGTTTGCGACTGACGCGGAAATGGATCCATTTCAACAGGTTTATTTTCTGGTCGATTCTCACGTCCGGGTCGCTGGACTTTGACCTTCCCATCGCATACTCGGCGCTTTTGTGCGTTGGATTCAGTTTTAGATTTGCTCTTGCGCCACTGTGGGCTGCCGCGTTGGCGCCTGCGTTGACAGATCGTCCATGTGATCTGGTGACGGTTGGCGCAAGTTTCACTTCATCGTCCAGAAGCGTGTGGGATTCCCAATTTACCATCGACGACGGCAAGGTTTGGAATTGGTTCCAAGATTGCCAGTCTGTCTGGAAGAACGAGAGCCTCTTCGCAAACTGCCCTGTTCCTCAATTGAACGGATTTTTGCTTCGTACTGCTGAAGCGAACGCGGCAACTACCCGCCAAGTCCCCAAGTTCGACACTTCCGGTTACACTTTCAAGGGAAGGTCATATGGTGCTGGATCAGGCATTGGAATGGCGACCGGAATAACCCTCGAAGACTTTGACAGAGCTGGCGTCCAGCAGTTCTCGTACACCGAGACTGGATACGAGGCATCCGTCAAGTGCATCAAGAATTCGTCATCGGATCTATATTTTGTCAAAGACGTCCCGGAAACGGACGGCAACCCCAAAATCTACCATATCAATGGTTACCTTCCCAATTCATTCCAGGATAGTGGCCCTGAATACTATCCGATTACTACATGGAGAGACCCGTTTGAGAACATGACGGCATGGGCCGCTCTGCACAACCCTATTGACAAAACAAACATCGTATCTGTGGCATCAGGAACTAAAAAGTATTCAGTATTCAATGGCACTCAATGCGACATCAAGTTTGAGCCACGACACATGCGTGTTCGGGTCAACGTCACTGGCAAATCATTCATTGTTGAGCCAATGAAAAACAAGACCGGGGCAGTCGACCCTGAGCCGACGGGGAACCACACGGCCGCCGTTGTGCGGTCGGTGAACTTGCTCTCGCGAATGACTAGTCATCTCTACGTCTCCGAAGTTGGCGAAGTACTCCTGTCAAGTTTAGAGGGTCTCATGACTACATCAAACGCTACAAAACCAACCGAAGATCTTGTTCTCACCTCATCGAGCAGGTTCTTCACAAGCCTCATTGATAATATTCTATCCGCATATGCCATGTCACAGGTGTTTATCGCCAAGGATACTCATGTCATTGACATCCCCAATGCTCGCTGCGAAGCAGTTCGGCTAGGTACTGATGTGTACATCGCAATTGTCTTGGGGATGAATGCCGTTATTCTCTGTTACATCATCGGGGATTTTGCGATTCACAGAGGATGGAAATCGTTACCTGCGTGGGATGCAAGGTCGGCGAAGGATTTGATTGCAGCCACAACAAACCGAGAAATGTCAAAGGGTGATATACTGGGCAAGGGTGTTGCGAAAGTGTTACTGGTCAAAGTCGCACGCGGCGATGAGAGTATTTTGCAACAGAGCGATAAGGGTGAATGGCGCCTTCAAGTATCTTCTGCTGACGGTGACCAGCACCCGCTCCTTGATTCAAAGCCCTGACACGTATCAAGTCACAGAGAGATGGGGAGAAATTTAAAACAATACCACTCAATTATAGAAAATTAGTTCAATTATTTCCCGTCTTGTGGAGACAAGTCAAACTTCTATCGTCATATCTTCATGCCATCCAGGTATCAGTGCCAAAACAAAACAGAAACACAGTAAACATGGTCGAATCCAGTCCACTTAGCCCGCCCTGAATTCACATCTATAGCTCCCAATTCAACCAAAACCTTTCTTATTTATTCTGCGCAGGCGGCGGCGCCTCGGGAAATCGGGAGGGAACTGATCCAACCTGGCTCTCGCGGGTGTATGTCTGTATTGGCCCATCGTGTGGACGCATTGCAACTCTCTGGTTGCAGTTGGAACAGAAGTAGGTTGTGTTTTCGAACCACCCTGCTAGGCAAGGAACACACGTCAAGCAGATGCAAAACAGGCAGCATACAGCGCCGGCGACCCTGTCAGACTTTTGTTAGCCATCTTTCTATACGCATAACCTGCATCGGCAGTCAGCCAGGGATGTTCTTACATTTGCATTCCAGTGCCTTCCTTCTCTAGCCTTGTCTTGGTTCTACGCTGACAAAATTCGCAATCGATCCACTGTGGTTGATCTCCCAACTGATGCAATGGGGTAACCTTTGCCTGGGCGCCTGCCGGTGGGGCTTTCGTCGTCATCTCTATTGCCTCCGGCCTTCGTATTGTTAGTGGGGAATCCTAGTGGTAAATGATGGGCAACTGACTGGTTGTGAATGACATTTGTGGGTGCAATCTTTGCTGGAGCTGGGTTCGTCGGCTCCACAGCAGGTGTGTACGGAGGCAGCTCCGAGATGGGCGCCTGGTTTGTCTGTTCCGTGGAGTTCATTTTGGGTATGCTGAAATTTGCGTAATCCTTGAGTTCGATTCGGGAGGGGGGTTCAGCTGTATTAAATAGCTCGTCATTTCTCCATGAAAAGCGCTGTGCTGGCACGTTGGTTGGTTCTTGGCAGTCTGGGGTACTCTGGCAAGGCGCAGCACCTGATGAAGATCGGGCCTTGGCTGGCTGGGTGCTAATGCGGCGGGAAGCCTCCGCACTGGTAGCCCTATGCAGGGAGCTCCAGTCAGCCTTCGGGTTTGCATCCTGATTTCACAAACTAATACGAAGCACGGACCTCGCCCGAGCCATTCTCGATTATTTTGGAGAAGGAATGGGGCTGAGCAGTGTTACGTTTTGCTGTTGGTTATTAGCCTGTTTGAGTCAGATGATGGGCGGCAAGGGCTGATCCCACACTTAGGCCCGGCATATCCCCGCAAGAAGGCGTATTTCCTCGGCGGTTACTCAATTCATCCTAAGCGAAAATCAGGGGCTACAGGCGAGAATAGCCAAGAGGTAGCCAATTTAGAATCGAAAATACCATTAACAAAGAGAAGACCAAATATTACCATATTTTGGTCCGTTGGGTCTTTCAACCCTTCGTTAAGATGTAGAGTTATATCAAATTTGAGAGTTGAAGCTTTCGCGAACTCTGGTTCTGTCAATCTTTGGCTTTCTCCTTACCTTGCCGTCTGACCTTTATTGGTCTTCTGCGCTGCATGCTGATAACCAAATCGTCCAGTAGCATTGTGACCTGTTTCTGACCTCTGTCGTCGTCGGCGACGCACGGATCTTGAAAAGCTTGACGGTTTGGTGCCCGCAATAACTTCCGTTAACTCGAATCACATAGCGACAAGGTTCAGGAACCCACTAGAGTTTACGGTCACTGTCAGGCGGAGTAGAGCCTTCATTGTGTACGCATGCATTGTTTTGGCCTCTGGTCGAAATTCACTGTTCCTTTCTCTCCAGAGAGGTTGGTTTCCCAAGTAG
This sequence comes from Calonectria aciculata, assembly GCA_013406995.1. Taxonomy (NCBI): domain Eukaryota; kingdom Fungi; phylum Ascomycota; class Sordariomycetes; order Hypocreales; family Nectriaceae; genus Calonectria; species Calonectria aciculata. The sequence goes on from VTGE01000017.1 coordinate 243,496, forward strand.
AGTATTGAAAGATAGCAGTCGATTAACATAGTTTGGATTCAATTTGAATATAAGGCTGTTCACCGGAACTATTGGCACTAGCCGTTCGCCCTCCCTGGCACGTCATTCACAAAATGCTTCATCAAACTTTTATTCCCCTTTGACTCCACGCCGCTTTGCATAGCCCTCTCAGCCCTTCTCGCTTTGTCCAATTGCTTTGCCTGAGTTAAAAGTATAGCTCGTTGCTGAGACGTTGGTAGGTGCATCAAGCTGCGACGATCATTGTCGCGAAGACGCGAGAGCTGCGTGCTTATAAAGGCCGAATCTCGCTTCTCGGCTCTCGTCAAGGCTGTCACTGCCGAATTTGGTTCGCTCGCGTCGCTTGCTGCCGAGTCGCCCATCGGTTGTTGGTTGTATGGTTCTATTTCTGGCTCATTTTTGTCTTGCTTGGCCGTGGGCCTTTGGCGGTGAGCTCTTAGTTTTCCAGATGATCGATGTGACAGAAGCTTGCCCGATGCAAGGCGGAGGGTTGTTGCATCGAGTTGAGCAAGGTTGGATATCCCGCGCGTTTCCGTCACCGAACCAACAATAGACACCGCATTCGCATCTTCCTCAGCACATTCATCCTCAGAATCCTCAGAAGCACCGCTGCTTTCTTCACCGTGAATATGAACAGGGGAAAAGTCGTAAAAATCCCGAAACTCCGATTTTTCATTGTATAGGTCGAATTTGCAGTGGCCCTTGCCCATCATGTGTTGCTGCACGGCTTCGGCCGAGCGTCGCTTAGAACCACAGTACAGACACTCAAAATAGCCAAATACAATCAAGTGGAAGTAGGCAATTAGCGTCTCCACGTCGACCACTAATCTTTCTGGGCTAGGGATGAATAGTCCGTGCGTCTTGAGCATGTGAGCGAGGTTGTCTTCAAGATCAAAATTCTTGTGATTGCAAAAGAGGCATTGTTCGGGATGAAATTGTCGCTCGGGTGCGTTTTCATCGCTAAATAGTGTTGGATCATCATTTTCATGGTGATCATTTCCTAGTGCTTCTGGTGGGCGATGCTGAGCGGGATCATCAGCACATGCAGTTTGCATAGTGCTCGACTCTTAGGCTGCGTTCATCGTGGTGGAGTTTGGAAATGATGTTGCGCCTGGATAGGTGCTCGAGCGCATTCAGAAATATCCTTTCCAGAATAGAGAGTTTTTGATTACCTTTGGGTAAATAGAAATAGTATTGCCCTGGTTACTTGAGCGCATTCAGGACGGCTGTTCAATAAGCTAGCGTCTATCATGATGGCGGGGTCCTGCCCAATTAGGCAATGATCTATCTGAGTCAGAATGATAGCATAAAATCAGGGAAAAAACAGTCATTTGGTGACTCAACCCTCTAATCATAGGTGTTGCATGATTTTAGTTGCAATCCGCCATGAACCCTGCCGTTGCCCGAAAAGTGGATTCGGCCGTGGAACTTTGCTGTGGCACTATCAGGAACGATTCAGTCATCCCATCACTCTTGGAGAATTGTTGAGTCATCGCCTCATAATCGGTATCAAAATTATTCAGCAAAATTGCGACCACGCAGATATTGAAGAAATTTCATGAATACCATGGTTGATGCCAAGATAACGCCCACAAATTTATTCAAGCACTATCTGATAAATGTGCAAAACCAAGCCGAATGATTCTCCAATGAACCCCGTGCTTTTACATTGATAGCTGTATAAGTGAAATAACAAGCCGTCCCTGTTGCTAAATAATGTACATGCTCATCTTCTACTTACACCTCGCCCACCCCTGTACTGTCGGGTGCGAGAAGTCTTCCAACTTAATGGTTTGCAACTGGGACTGCATCTTCTCGATAATGGGCTCAATCTTTTCGCTGAGACTGCAAGAGTGCGCGGACCTGTGCGCACTGTAGCGGCCCTTGATTTGGTGGGACCACTGTGGGGATTTGAAGCTTGACAAGAGTCGCTTCGTTGCCGAGATGCTGTAGCCGTAAAAGGGGCGGATGATTGGTGGTTCCAAAATGCCCGCCCTGCTCATCTCCTTCATTAGAGAACCCAAAAGAATGGCCGAGCATTCGAACGAGCACTCGGAGCTGGTGCGAAGACCTGACAGAAGGCGATAGACAGGATGAAACATCTGTGCAAGAGCACTCTGGCGCTGCTCATTGATTCGGTCTGCCAATTTGTTAGCGGGGGGTAGGCGGGCGGATATGTGAGATTACTTACCAAGAATAATGCCGGGCAGCGGGAGATCCCTTGCAACTATGAGACTCTTGCTGTGCCTTGCAGCAAGGCCCGCCATGTTCTCAAAAATGGTGGGTCTTGAAAAGACCCATGCAATGAGCATCCAGACAATGCACGCCTTTCCGTAAGAGGTAGGAATTTCAGATTCCATTGCCTTTAGCCAGATGTCGACAAAAAGTTCGACAACCTCATGGCACTCGTAGTAATCAACAATGATGGCAATCTTTGCAAATAGATCAAGGCTAATTGTCTTGGGGATGCTTCGATAATGGCAGTGAATAATGTCGAGGACAATAATCAAGGCCTCGGGGTCCCATCTGCTTGCGCGAATTTGACGAAGACTTGTGCCCATTGACTCTTTATATGATGTAGCCAAAATCCTGCGGAAGACGGGGGATGCAAGAGACAGATGCGACGAGGATACGCGCATCCGCACTCTCACTCTGCTGCTGGAAGGGTTCGAGCTCTCGCCAAAAAGCTCATCAATTGAGTCAGTCACGGATGTGTCTGCCGTGGAAACTGCGGTGCTGGGTCTGGGTGAGTGCATGAATGCACCCTGCTCAAATTTCTCAATGACCTCGTCACCAGGGTTGTACTCGTATCCAATGGTAGACTCATCATCCGAGTCTTCGCTAGAGTCTCCATCCGACAGCTCAGCCTTATCCTCGCTTGATGATGAGGTGTAGTAGTCGGCGGGCAGCTTCAGCGGCTGCTCAGTGATGGGCAATTTGACGAGCGCCTGCGTGTACTGGCTGGATGGCTCGGGTCTTACTTCCGGCTCCGGCTGCGGCTCGGGTCTTGGCTTAGGCTTGACGCCAATGCTCAGCACCTCGTCGGCCCAGATGAAGCTCAGCCGGGCCGTCTCCAGGACCAGGGCGGAGTCGCCCTCCGGGTCAAATTCATAGATTGAAGACTTCATGTCGAATTGACAACAAGGCAGCAAATTAAACCGAAAAAAAGAGACCACACCCGCAACGCACGCACGAAAATTGAATATGGAAATGTCTTGCCCAGAAAACGGCCTCTCGTGAAGCAATGGCGGTCTTAAATGTTAGGCGCTGAGAGCCCGACAATATGATTGGGATGCACGTGACTACGTGGACTGGCCCTATTGGCAACAATTTGGCCAATCCAAGTATCAAAGATCTGTCTTGGGCATTGAGGCCCTTTTAGCCACCTATTGCGTTGGTCGAAGACGTGGGGCGAGATGTCGCTAAAGCCCTGAGGCTGGACAATGACTCGACTGGTCGACAGATCATGCAGCCCCGTCATTCTATTGGCCATGGCTGTTCCTTGAGCGACCGTTTTTTTCAATCCTTCTTTCGCCCTTTATCCTTGGGGAAAAAAAGCCTTTGTCAAGCTACTTAAGTCTGCTATACTAGAGTCGAGTAGGTTCGTTCTCAATTGACTATAGTTGCTACGGTCGTGGGGTAGACTAGGCATAGGTGCGCCAATCCTTTCTGCGCGACCTGGATAGGCGAACAAAGATATTTGTGTATTTATAATAGCTATATCCTGCCAAGTATAAGCATCATATCTTTTTATTTAATATTCCCCGGCCTGGTGACATGTCAGTTCATTGTGATGATTAGTCTTAAGCCGGACAGCACGGATTATACCATCCTCGCTTATTATCGGAGAAATTCCGTGCCATTCCATGCTTTCTTTTTCATTTCAAGCTGCCAAACACACATTCTGAGATCACAGTGCTTGCCTGAAGTGCCCATTGAAGACACCTGCGCGGCTTGCGCGGCTGTGGGCCTCCCCAAGTCATGCCAGCGCATCGTGACAAGCAAACTCCAAATGCCGATCTGGGATGACCCTGATATGAAATGATAGCGGGGTCTGACCGTTCTGGCCTCAATGCAAGCAAGCCATGTCGTTTTACTTTCATTTCTGACTGTCAATGTGTGCATTATGGGCGCTGCAGGTGATTTCTTGACCCTGTCCGGCGTGTGTGTGTTGTCCCGCGGTGGAGTTCGTATTGATTTGTTGCGTCAGCACAACTTCACTCAAGTACATCAATCCCTGTCTCAGCCTGCCGCGGCGCGGATGTTGGCCGCTGTGGCGCATCTCCCGAACAGGCAGCCCATTAACCATTTGCAAGGGGCAGTGTGGCTGCAAGGAGCCTGAACAGGATGCAAGTTCGCATATAAAATGCATGTTGCAATGTGACCTTGGCCATAGATTTCCGATGGTCTCGGGCACCCAGTTAAGCCTGGTCACCAAATGCGATCGTAAATGTCGTTCAGTCACAATCTGTTCCATAGGCCCTTAGAAAGTATCACACCGCACTGATTTACATTCGAAATAAATAAATAAATAAAACACTCCTAATCGTCAAGATTCATATAAACATCTCAGTTAAGCCCAAACCCGCTTGTGGCGCCTCTTCTCCGTTGCACAACCCGGAATTACCTCCGCCGCAGGACCCTCCAAAGTCGGCGTGACGGTGTTAATCAGCCCAGTAGATGAATTGAAAGTCAGCGAGTCAATGGAAGTCTCTCGGTGCGTGCCATCTCCGTCTGGAATGTGGAATCGGTGGTAGGCAATGTACCAGTCGTCCGTCCCGGGAACGTTGACAATCGAGTTGTGGCCTGTTCCGAGGATACCCTTGGATGTATCCTTTTGCAAGATGACACCTCGGTAGGTCCACGGGCCATTCACGCTCGAGGATGTGGCGTATCCAACACGGTAGTTTTCAGATCCAGTGTCATCGATAGAATACGTGAGATGGTACAGGCCGTCTCGGTAGTTGACAAATGTGCCCTCGCGGAAATCCGTTAGGCCACTGAGAGCTCCAGCGGTGCTCCAGTTGATGGACGTCATGTTGTCATTGAGTTCTGCGTACAGCCCATTTCCGTTACCCCAGAAGAGGTAGTACTTGCCAGAAACAGGGTCATGGAACGCGCAGGGGTCAATGGCTTGGCCTGAAGTAACCACCTCATTGTTGAGAATCATGGCCGTAGGCTGTGCCACAAATGGCCCGTCGGGAGAATCCGCAACAGCAACTCCAATGGTCTTCCTGTTATACGTAGGGTTGTGACCGCTGAAGTAGAAGTAGTATTTGCCGTCCTTCTCCGCAATGGTCGGAGCCCAGGCGTTGCCACTCGCCCAGGGCACATTTCCGGCATCGCCATCAAGAGTAAGGAAGGGTTCGTCGGATCGGCTCCACGACACAAGATCTGGAGACTTCCAGACATAAAAGTCCTTTCCGCCCCATCCTGAGTAGCCATCAGTCGTTGCGTAAATGTAGTAGAAGCAGTCGTAGATGGCGATGTTGGGATCAGCATAAAGACCCGACAACACAGGGTTGGTGCGCTTTGCAAGAGCGTGCTTGGGAGCCTCTCGACGCTTGACCTTGGACAAGTTCTGCTTTAGTGACGACAGTTCACTCGCCGTAACTGGGATTACGGTTCCATGTCGAGGGCTCGATGGAAGGCTGAATGAGCTTGGGACCTTCCAACTGGGGTTGGAAATGTCATCCGTCGCCAGTGGGATGTATCCGCGGCCAGTATATTCGTCAACAAAGAGGTAAAACTTTTCGCCATTGACATCTCCAGGGTTCGACTTGAATGCAGTAGGTCCTTCAACAGCGCTGGTGCCAGCGTTCTTGCCGATGCAAGAGGTAATGGTGGTCCAGTTCGTCGAGAGCAAGCTGGATGAGCTCTCTTGGATGATATCACTGCACCCAGTACCACTGGCGCCCTCATCCTTGGTGAATCGGTAGTATACGTCGTTTGACTTGAGAATCGTCGAGTCAATGCGCGACATGCCAACATCTTGCCAAATAATCGGCTCGCTGAAGGTGATAAAGTCTCGGGTAGTAGCCAGAAGCATGCGGTGGTAGGTGCTTCCAGTGTGGCTGGTGTCGGCCGCATTGTAGAGGGAGGACGCCCAGAAGACGACATATGATCCCAAGTCATCGTCGTAATAGGCTTCGGGTGCCCAGGTGTTTCCGGCCGTGGGCGGTGAGACGAGAATGTGGCGTTGGTTTGACCAGTTGACGAGGTCGTGAGATTCCCAGATCTCGAGGTAGCGGCTACCTGTGCGCACCGAGTCTCCCCAGGAAGTGCCGCTGCCAATTGACAGGTCAGTCGCCAGGAGATAGAAGGTATCACCCTCGGGAGATCGGATAATGAAGGGATCTCTCAGTCCACCAGTTCCCTTGGACGACGAGAGGACAGGCTGGCCGCCGTTCAACTCGGTCCAGTCCAAGGCATCGTTTCCTTGGCTGGCGGCGAAGTATATCTTCTCTCCCGCAATGCTATTTCCTGTGAAATACGCAAAAGCGTAACCCTCCATCGCACCAACCGTAACAGCAGCTCGGACGTTGGCTGTCAGCACTCGTGTGCGCGTCACATCATCTTGGGTGATTGAGGCCGTGAGATTGACCTCGGCGGCTGTCGATTGCCTGTTCACGAGACCATCGGCAGAGATAATTGAAGAGTCGGAGCTCGTCCATGTAATTGACAGGCCGTCGGATGCGGTTTCAGGCAACAAGATGTTACCCCTCACATCATCAATGTTGTTGACAGTGACATCAGCAAGGGCAGAATCAAGCTGGGCCGAGACGTCTTGTGCAGCAGCGATATGCACGCCCAGCCCAATGACATTGAGCCACAGAGAACGCATTTTGGAGGATTGGTTGTCACGGTAGCTACGATTCAGATTCAGGAACAAGGGAGTATTTTACATCCATTTGAGCTCGATGTCAGGCACAAAAACGTGGTCTGGCACATTCACGGTCAAATAAAACCCGAGAGCGAGCACACCAAAATCGACGCCAAAGTTTACAACCGCCATCAATTCGAGTCCCATGATGTTGCAGCAGTGGGTCCCGGTATTCGCGCTCGAATGAGAGAGGGGCCTCCCCTGGCACCCCTCATCATAGCGTAGCATTTCCCCAGATTTGGAGCGGAGGCTGTGCGCTAACTTCCTACTTGAGAAGCTTCACATTTATGCGCCACTGGCGACCCAATCACGGAGGAAAAAGCTGCTGATCTTGGTTGTACCGAGGCTAGAGGCTCGTGCTTGATAGAGGGGCCGTCCGCATCCTTATTGCGCGACAAATTCGTAACCAGCTAAAGCATAGGCCAATCACCTTGTGGTTCGTAAAGCTGCGGGATATTCCATCGAGCGGTTCAAGGTTTCATTGGAGGGCTATGGATGCTATGCGTTGTAAAATATCACATGACAATACTGACTTGTCATCACATGTTCCTGTTCAACTCGTATTGCTTCGTGGAAGAACAATCTGGCGCCGAATTAGTGGATACAGGTAGCATTAGACTATGGGTACTTGGTATGAATACAAGCTTGATATTATGGGTATGACAAGACCTCTCGTAATTAAATGGCAAACCCCACGTCAGCTGGTCAAGCTTAAATCTTACTATTAACGCGAACCCCGAATTCGTGTCTCGCTGGAGGTGCTGAAATCGCCCCCGCTCTGAACGCGCACTCAGCATCCATGCCTGGATAAATTATATACCATCCCTATCAGGGCATATATGCACAGCCAATCCCCGTACTCGACCATTCGCATTGCCCACACTTATCATCCTGATAGGCTCTCAGCCCGACCCAGGTTAGTCGGTTCAAAATGTTCTACCGTGCTCCTTGACACCGTTCTGGTTGTCCACTATGATGTAGTCTACGCCGATAATCATCTTCATGGACTCATGATCGATGAAGTTGGCTTCGTCGGGTTGGATCTTGTTGAGGTACTCCGGGTCACTTCCCATCTTTTGGAACGTTTCCAGATTCGGTACCCAAAACTCTGCAGCGCCATCAAATTCGAGAATAGGCAATCCTCCTTCGACACGACCAAGGTCACGTAAATCTGGCGTAGAGTGATACTATAAGTTACAGATCGTTAATTCTCTCTCAAATAAAATAAATATCGGGGCTAGTAAAAGTGCGTCACGTACCTGGTTATACCTTACCACGCCAAGTCGAAGATGGAAGGGTTCGGCAATGACGGCATGGCTGTTGGCCCAGTAGTTGTTGAACTCTTCCGGCGTGATACCCTTCTTGCGATTGTAAAATAGTTTGATGTGAAACATTCGTTCCAGATTCATCGTACAAGAAGCCTTGTATGTCATACAGCAGCATTCTGCGAGGGGGCTATGGTTGGCATTATCACCTCCACCCCGCTGTAAGAGAGTATGGGCAGTGGTAAGAGACAAGAAAGGAAGAAGGCTGGAGAATCTCATTTTGAGTTTAGGTTACTTGTTGCGTTGGAGTCTTTAGGTTGGATCGCCTTGTTACTCTCACTACGAGAGGCTTGTAGGCGTCATTTTATATTTCATTCATCCGGAAGATCGACAAATGATTTACGAATTATGGCCATGTCTCTACCTGCTTCAATATGAGGTGAGATCTGGGAACTCCAGCTTGTTGTTCCGCTTAGACACTTTGGGGAAACATCTGACCATTCAACAGGTCCATGGCTGTTTGCATAGCCCAACAGGGCTGCACCCCGCTACTTTCGGCCGGTTAAGGCCCCCAAACAGTAAGCAGCCAAATGGAAACTGTATTCATATCGCAAACTACTTATTAATATTTCTTAGGGCGTGGAAAAGAATAGACATGTTCATGCGTATTTCCCGTTCCATACCTATGCCGAGAATAGGTTATCTAGCTTGAGGGTTCGATGAGGAAGTTGACCTCGAGATTCCAAAGAATGACAATTATTGCCTAAGTTGGATTCAACTACCCAAAGTCCCAAATATTCTAGTGTTGGGTGTGGTGAGATGTCTTGGCATCTCGCACTCGCTCCACATCGGAGCCGACAGCCCGAGCCGCCCATAGAGGACGAAAAGTCGGCAAATAGTATAGCCGCGATGGCCATTTCTATTGGATATCTAGGCGAATACCTAATACGAATCTGGGATGACCAGTGCAAAGCTGCCATGCTGATGTTCAACGTCAAGCTGCAGCTTACCCCCGTGAGATTTTAGGTATATAAGCTGCCAAGACGGTTTCATTCGAGCCCGAGGTGGCGTTTTCGCAGGTTTCCCTACGATGGATGCGAAAGATACCGTGGCGATGACGAAATAAAAGGATGTGCCTTGGTAACTTGCTCAGCTGAAATACACGTAATGCAGCACCCGTCACCAGGTCGATACCAACCGCTCAATTTGCTGACCGAAATCATGTACATGAATCCTTCAACTATGCTGTTCTTGGTTTGCCAGCACAACTCCATTTTCACCAAACCCAACTATACCCTGGCTTCAAGCTTGACGAGCAGCTTGTCCTTCAGCACCGCAGCTACCCATTCCTTCCGCTCCGGCATTGTCACAGGAATCCAGTTCGTGTCCGCATTAGGATTGGTTGAGCCCCGGCTTGGAGTCACAGAGTGAATCCGAGTTGATTTAATCAGTTGCGAAATACTGAGATACAATTCATAGTATGAGAAACTGGGCTAATTAGCAGCTACTCGCCAGGACATATTGCGGTTTGACTGACTGTATTCCGATGCATGTGTTTGTTCCCTTTGAGAACGGGATATAGAATTGATCACGTAGGGTGTCCTCTTTGAAAGAGCTACCGTCATTATCAATCCAACGGTAAGGGTCAAAAAGATCAGGAGATGGGAATGCTTCTTCGTCGCGGAGATACCAAATCGGCGACGATGTCAAGACAGTCTGTTCTTGTTAATGACATGGTCCAATCGGCGACGAGGCTATCGTAATAGTACTCACTCCTTGTGGAATATACTTCCCGCACAATTCCACTCCGCCTTCTGGGACAACTCGGGGAAGCATGGCGGCCGCGGTTCCTCCCCATCTAATTCCTTCCTTGACACAGGCTCGCAACCTAGGAATGTTCTCCAAGACGGACATGTCAGTTGAAAACCCCACCTGGCGCAAATCCTCGTAGAGGGCATCCTGATACTGCGTATTCCACCCGAGAGCAAATATAATGTGCGCAAGCGACCCTGAAGTAGTATCCGTTCCAGGTCCAAGGGTTTCCTTAGCTTCCGATAGTGCCGTTTCCGATGGGAGCCCAGAGTGGACCAAAACATTGATCAAATTAGGGACTGTGGAATGCGAGGGCTTGACCAGGTCGACAACGGCTTTCCAGGCAGTGTCTGTCCACTACGAGGCCGTCAGAATATTCCCAGTGGCTTTATTTCGTTTTCTAACCTTGTCGAATTCGTCCAAGGCGTAGCGATACGATGACCGGAGCCCGGTCAGGTGATAGACGACAGCTTCCAGCTGCTCCCATGCTTCACAGGAAGCCGGAAAGTCGACAAGCTAAAGTTGAATATCTCTGTGAGTAATTTCCAATATTCTAATGGGCTCAGACACACACCACAGGCATCCAAGTAGCCTTCTCGTCATTTTTAGCGACCATAGGCAAATCCTTGCCTCTTGACCACGACAGTATTGCATTTAAGGGCTCCCCGAAAGAAAAGCTAGCTAGATTTCATGTCAGTAAACGTAGTGCACATTTCCTGGCTTGGTACTCACAAATAATGTCTGCTTCCAATGCTCGGCAGCCTGAATTCAAATCAACCGTGCTCTTCTTTGTCAGCAATACACTGGTAAAAGTGTTGACGTGAGACAACATTAGAGACTCCAAATTTGACATCTTGCTCCGGTTGAACAACTGGCCCATAAGCTTCCGTCGATCAAAATGCGCTTGGGGGTGGCTTTTTCTGTAATTTTAGCAAGCAGTAAAAGTGGTGAATAATGATGCATCCGTACGTGATTGAGAAGAGTGCTGGGTGGCCATCCTGGACAAATTGGCCATATACCCGTGGGTCCTTGACATAGCCGCTGTGTATTTTATGGACTGCATCGTAAATGTCTATCGAATAAAAAGATATTTCGTTTGGGCTGATTCTAACAATAGGGCCTGGCTAAGTTAGCACGGACCTTGGCAGAACTCTTGAAAATCACTTGCCAAGTTTCTTGTGGAGCAAGGGAAGATCCAGGGTAATCGTTCCTCGGTATTCATGGCGAAACGCCCACAGTAGTCGGGAGTATTGCGAACCGAATCCGGCATTAGGAATCTTTGACAGCGGTGATTTCTTATCATTGGTTATAGCCTTAAAGGATTTAGTCAGTGAAGTTGGTTATCCGGAAAATATTGCCGACCTGGACAGCGTAAGCTGTGGCAACCAACAGCAGCACTGCACCAATCACTATTATCAGCTCCATGGCCTTTGAATCTAGTATTATCGGTCTTGGCAAACAGGAAGTTACTTGGTTATCTCCCATACACACAAGCTCCTTTATTTTCACCACCTCCAACATGGGCATGAGCATGCAAGCCGGCATACTGATTGCGCCATGGACCAATCTAGTCCAGAGTGGTAATCAATGCCGAAACGAATGCCTCAAAACAACCATAACGCCATTTCCACGGTCATATGTGCGAGCAACCATGCTCTCGATGGCCAATCTCGAGCAACCAACAAATCGACGCGTTCCGGGCATCGGAACTGAACCGGGGATAATGGCATCTTCGGCGTCTCCACTTGACGCAATCCGCGAGACGCGCCCATTGGCAGGTATTGACAATGGGAGATCCAAAGTTAATTTCAAATGACTAAAAAATCTTGGGCCTGCGCGCAAAAACCCTCAAGGCCGCACATGTTTTTTTCTCGACTCGCTTTTTGTGAGGGAAACTCTAGAGCGATAGGGCAGTAGACAAGTCTTGAGCGCTCACTGGGATCAGCCCATAGAAAAAAATCTTGCAGGCTCGCATCAGTGGATCTGAGGCACAATGGCTGGAAAGGATCACGACGCCGCACCAATGGAAACGCCGCATGTGGGGGGAGATGCGGCAGAGCCAGACCAGAATACCAAGGACAACAAAGTGCTGGTGAGGGAGCTGCAGTTGCCCCTTCTTGTTGGATCCAGTCAAAGGCTAACCAGCGCTCGCGTGCTGCATAGGAAAATCTTGGATACAAGCCCGTTTGTTTCCGCCTGGATCCAATCAAGTTTCACTGCGCTCACAGCAACAGGTTCTCCACCGATCCTTCAACGTCTTTCACAACTTTGCCACCACATTCGGTAGGACAGACCAACCATGGTCACAAGGCACACCCTGCTAACCTTGCGCAGCGGCTCTGTACTTTATCGGCGGCGTCCGCGTGACCTTTTCCACCGGCATTGCCGCGGGAGGAAACCTGGCCTACTGGTTTGACATCTCGCCATCATGTTGCCGTTCTGTCCCAATGCTAACGCGCTAATTCGTAGGACGAGTTTTCTAGTTACGTGCGTTTTCACTTTCATCACAGCTGCAGTCATTGCAGAGATCTGCTCGTCGCTTCCGCTTGCAGGCTCCATCTACTTGTGGGCAGCTGAAGCCGGAGGTCCCCGATTTGGACGTCTTTTTGGCTTTGTTGTCGCATGGTGGAGCACGACTGCATGGACGACCTTCTGTGCAAGTAAGCAACCACACCCGATCATGCCGCCAGAGAGTTCTCTAATAAGAATAAAGGCAATACCCAGTCCGCCGTCAACTACATGCTCTCGGTACGATGATGCTGGACTCCGTGAACAAGACTGCACTAGTGCTGACGGTAGTGCACAGGAAATTGTCGTTTTTAATCTTGATTTTCCTTCTGATACGTCCAGCGTCAAGTTTCGTGCGGTGCAATGGATTTGCACCGAGATCATGCTTGCCTTGGCGGCCATATGGAACCTTCTCCCACGTAGGTCATGTCAATTGCTTCAAACATGAGACAACTATCTAATTCTTTGCTCAGCTCGTTACTTTAAGTGGATTTTCTACCTGTCAACATTCTCGGTTCTGCTAGACTTTACTCTCAACCTAATTTGGCTCCCTGTTGCGGCAAGCAAAACCCTTGGTTTCCGCTCGGCACACGATGCATTCATGACCACGTACAACGGTACTGGTGCACCGGCCGGCTGGAACTGGTGTCTATCCTATCTTGCTACTGCAGGTGTGCTCATCGGATTTGACGCATCTGGTCATGTCGCTGAAGAGACAAAAAATGCAAATGTGGCTGCTGCCCGTGGTATTTTCTGGAGCACCGTCGTGAGCGGGATTGGCGGCTTTGTTGTCGTGATCCTCTTCTTGTTCTGCGTGGTAAGTGACGCTCCGGATGCTGGCTGTTTGACACCGATCTAATTTATGTGCCACTCTAGCCTGATGCGGAGACCTTCTTTTCTTTTGGCGGCGTACAGCCATTTGTGCCGCTGTATGCAGTTCTTCTTGGAGAAGGAGGCCACATTTTCATGAACATTATTTGCATCATAGCACTTTGGTTTGTAAGAATCCCCGTGCCATTCGTATCTCTGGACGTATTTTCTAAAAATAATCATAGAACACGGCCATTGCTATTCTAGCCGCTTCAAGACTTGTCTTCGCCGTGGCTCGTGACGGAGTGTTGCCGTATTCGCCCTGGGTAGCCAAGGTTGTGGATGGACAGCCCCGCAATGCCATCATCGTCGTATGGGTTGTCGCCTCCATTGTCACTTGCAGTATTCTGCCATCTTCTGTCGCTTTCACCTCTCTCGTATCTGCAGCTGGTGTTCCGTCGGCTGCCGCTTACGGGCTGATTTGTTTAGGCCGCCTCTTCCTTACACCCAACAGATTTCCGAAGCCCGCTTGGAGCCTCGGTCGCCTCAGCAAGCCGTTCCAGGCTATTGCTGTGCTCTGGAATGGGTGGGTCGTGGCGGTTCTATTTTCTCCTTACTCATTCCCCGTCAAGGGAGACAATTTGAATTATGCACCAGTTCTCATGGGTGCTGTCACCATCTTTGCCCTTCTATCCTGGTGGTTCATTCCTCCTGATCAATGGCTGCCTAGCCAGCGTATTCAAAAGACTCTGGAGGCACCAGACTTTGATCACTCGAGTGAAAGCTCCTAGGAGCCACCAGGAAGATTTTGCAAATGGTATATCCTGCCGTTAGAGTTAAATTCCGAACCCAAGTGGATATCTGCACCACACAAGAAAGGCAAGCAGACCATCGATATGTAGCCTTTCACCTATCAGTACATAGGATATGTAAAGCACCGTATATAGCAACTCGGTATAAAACCTCTCAATACAAATTGCTTCATAGATTGCAAAGATAAAAATCGTATTGCCCGGTTGCATCTATCCTTATACCCATTTTGAGACGGTTTCTTCTACTACAAACTCGGCACCGTTACAGATTTTAACTGAATTCAATCTGATACATTCCCATCGAAAATTGATCTTCATTATGCCTTTTCCTTTGGTCTTTCCTGTACTGACAGGAAAAATTGTGACCGTAGAGAATTTTCGCGCTCGGCCAACGGGAATCACGGAACCCGAAGCAACGGATGGTGGGTCCTACCCTTGGGCACTACCCATGATCAACTAGACAAGCATTCGCATCTCTCTTTTTTCTTTCTGTTCCTGATCTAAGCTTTCGGAAAAAACATTGCGTACGAACATGGTATAGCCTGTAGAATCGAATGGGACTCCTAACATCGGGGGCCTCGGACCTGAGGATGTGGTGAGGCCGACGGGCCGGCTGAGGTCCACTCGGAAGGCTTCGTACTCTATATAAAAGCTCTTACATCGTTGTTCGAAATAAAAAACAATTCGATTTAAGACATCTCAATATTCAACACCTTTGTCCAAACTTTGTGTACCTTCCGATCCCTCAAGATGAAGTTCAGCACATACCTCCCGGCTCTGCTCTCAGTTGCCCAAGGTCAGTTGTGGATTGTTCAATGTGTTAGCCCAACGCGTAACTAAACTGCCAACAGCATCAAAAATCATCACTACTGCGCCAGGCAGTGAAAAAAGTAGCTCTCAGGTCTTTCTCGGCCAAGTTCAGGATGAGTTTGACGCGTCCATCGGCCAGATTTGGGGCATTTACTCTGCCTTCGGAGCCTCGCAGTATTACATGCGAAACGTCAGCTTAATTGAGGTTGACGGTTTCGGCCCGGGGGCTATCCGTAACATCACCGTGTTGGGTGAGTGGGCTCGAGAGATCCTGGACTGGGTCCGTCCCGAGTCGCACTCGCTCGCTTACACGCTCTACTATGCTCCGGGTCTGCCGGCAGTCAACATCTCGGGCACCATTGAGCTGTCCGCACTTGACAGCAACACTACGCAGATTCTTTGGACGGCGCGAGCAGCCTCCATCAACGAGGGCTACAAAGACTCGATGCGCGAGCGTGCGTTGAACATCTACATCAACTCAATCGCAAAGGTCAAGGCTCAACTGGCTGGAAATTACTGCGCATAAGTCGAAATAGTGGTGTCTGTAAATAGAAGGTGCCATACGCTTGTCCTTGGCCAAAAGTTTAGTTAGAGAACATGATTGTGTCATCCAGCCCTTGTAAGGTTTGCCACCAAGTGCCCAGATTGAGGCGAGAGGTTTTCCGCTATCTGCATCTTTCTTAGTATGTATTCAGACGTGTAGACTATTATAATTTACGCAGCTAGACAGCATGAATACGACAATGTTGATAATAATGGTTGTGTCGATTCAATACCCAAGTGGCAGTGATCATCCTAACCTTATCACTGTGTACACCTTTTTGCCACCACACCACTTAGATTAAGCTTCAGACCGATATCGAATGGATTTTAAGTTTGCCAAAGTCAATTCAATTCGGATTATTTGGACTAAGGGCCTCAACACACAGATGTTGCGAAAACTTGTCATGGCCGAGGTAGTCGACGATTTTGAGTCGAGACGGATCCAGCAACGCACGGTTCGGCGCCGAAAAATGGGCAATTACCGTTCCCTGTCGCCGAACCCACAGCGACCCGCACCGAGGCGATCACTCCCGAGCGGAGTAGGTTGCCCATATTTGATTAGATTGCATGGTAAATCCCTCCCGTTAGCATCTCAATCTAATTTTGATAGCCGCCGCTTTGCAGTCAGCCAAGCTTTTTGCGAATATTGTACGCCAAGGCACCTGATGTGAAAATCGAGAACCCCTATCATTTGCAGCTCGTACTCCCACGGGAGTCTTGCATGTTAATATTTGGAATTGTGTAGGGCAACGTTCTTCCAGCCAGGAGCAATTGCAAATCCACCATTATTCATAGATTTTCTACCTCTCTGATTCACCAGTCGCCACTTAGAGCCCATGTGTGGTTGTATCTCATTGACGAGACGAGTGTTGGGTGAGGAGGTTTCAAAAGGCAAGAACTTTTATTGAAGTGATAAATATTGCGAGGATCCATACTTTGTGTACTTAAAGAATTGCCAAGGCGTTGGCAGGAGACGCTATTCCTGATACTATGTTCAAACTTTGAATCGTTATGAAGAAGACTGACCTCCTTCGATTATGAAGCTCTTTAGCCAACACCTCAAGGTCCAGCAACTCAACAATACTCTGTCCCCAGCCACCGAGGAATATTTGATGCAAAGATCGAGGTGTGTTGTCGATCGTCTTGTTCATCGGGCGCTAAGATATATCAGTGAGAGCAAGCTTTGCGTGGAGGCCTGTTTATTCACGCTTTCAAACGCTGGGTTGTCTGCGCCCACAAGACTGAGTTTTTTCTCCCAGAACCACTTTGCGCTTGCATCACTTGCTTCCATGCCTACTGACAAGCCACCTCTCAGTGGGAAGAGCGTGCGTTCGGTTAAGTTCAGCTTCATGTATTGATTCATCCATCCGGTCCGGATGATGAGCATATCACCTGGTCGTGCCCATTTTTTCGCTAAGCCCTGCCACTTTGCAACCTGGTCTAATTCCGCAGGAGTGATATCAACCAGACTGAAGGCGTCAAATACTTCATTGTGAGCAGCTTTCCATGCAGCCCAATCTAGAAGAACACCTCGGGTGGCGATACCCTTTTGGGCCGCTACCTGCAAGCCAAGTGCTGTGGTAGGGTTTGGTCCAATGACGTCATTGTAGTTGTCGATAAGATCATTGTACCATTGGTAGGAACTTACACTATTGTTGGTGGAGTAAGGGAAATGTCGTAGACCATCATATTGAGTACTAATTTGAGTGTTCATGACAACCACGTCATCTGTATATCCATTTCCAGGTTGGAAGAGGTGGTTAAGTGGCTTTCGGTTAGGATTCGGGGGCGGATTTGGTATATCAAGTTGAAGGTTAATTGGAACGGCAATACCTTCACTGATCTCGGCAGCCGCACTCAATATTGTTTCATTGGTGATGTGGTTCAATGCTCCATACTCATCCTCGTGTCCCCATACTCCCCATGCCGCTTTTGTAGGGAAGCTTTTATGCAACGGCAATTCTTCATAGGTTGGCCAATTCTTATAAAGATCTGAAGCATCAAACTGGCGGGCCACGATGGATCTTGCGTGAGCTCCCGCTAGATGGGTAACAAGGCATAATTTCCAGTATTTCTGCATAGCAAAAATAGAAATCGGAGACATCAATAAGGCTAGGGGAACAAACAATCACAACAAAGAATGAACACAGTAGATTGAATCAAGCCAGGATTGGAAGATCCTGGCTTAAGGTGACCAAGTGCGGGGTCAAAAAGAGGGGGAAAGGAAGTTTATTTTTAAGTCTAATTCATTGGTGAAAGAATTCCATCTTGATTTTTATGTTGAGTGGCTAGTCAGCTGACAACGAGGTAACTCGCCTTGCCAGCCATCCATTACGACTTGGTCCGCTATGAAGCTGAGTATTACATAATAGCTGCAATATCACATGGAGATGAAGACAATCCATAGCTCCGCTGATCGGTCAGAAGTCTAGCTTTAATCACTGCTAGTTCGCCCTCCACATACCCACTACTCACCCCACCCACACTCTCCTCAGCTTTTACACACTATTCTCAGTCTGTGCGCACTGAGCTATAGCATTGTTCTGGGTTAGCTGAGCCTGAAAGTTGAGAGGAGACGGTAGTGAACTTGGCGTGACATACTGAGTGTAAACTTCCATACTTTTTATTACGATCAAATATGGCTCCAGGTTCAGCTTGAGAGATAATCAATATCTAGCAGTTGCTTCACATATGCCCGAGCAAGTGTAAAGAAATTTTTCACTTTTCATCCTTTGTTACATTTCATCTGCATAGCGGCTTGGGTATAAGTTAAAAGGAAGTTGATCAAAATGATTCTATCGTAAAATTGTGGAATAAGAAGTAGTACTATGTACCAAGAAGCATAAAATGAGTATATCGACCAAACAAAGCCAGGACAAGTATAGATTGAATTCCAAAATCTAAATTCGCAAATGCTCCAACCATCTATCCGTATCGCTATGCACCTTTCCATGAAAGTCAGACTACATTCATGTCTGTCCCCATCTGAGGGTAAAATGATCTCCCCTGGGGCGCGAAAAGAAGTCGCTGTCTAGTCGTTTAGAGACCGGAGGTGGGGTTGGGGTTGGGGATGACATCGCCGCCCTGCTCAACGGTAGGAATTACAGTCTTGCCGGAGGCAGCGGCGAGGTCCCTGAACTTTCCGATGCTGTGATCGGGGTCGTTGAAGTTCTGGTTGATGACGCCAACCATCTTCTTTTGGCAATGGTCGGCCTGGGGGCAGTAGTACCAGGTCGGCACACTATCGTCGATAACAACGGCAGAGAAGACGTTGGGCGCCTGGTTCTCTGTGGTAAAGAAGTTGAAGCCGGCAAAGAAGCCCTCGCCAGAGGCCGAAGGGGCGCAAGGTGAGTCGAAATCGGACTGAGCAACAGAGTGGTTGGTGGGAAGGAAGTGCCACTCAAGCACGTCGCCCTTGGGAGCGACAACATTGTCGGGGTCGAAGTTGAGACCACCGCGGCCAACAGCAATGGTATGGGTGACGCCAGTAAGCTGGACGGTGCCATCGGGGTACTCGTACTCGGTGGGAGTAGGCGCAGCGGAAACGCTGGCGATGAGGAGAGCGGCAGAGAGAGTCTTGAAGGAGAACATTTTCAAGGTTGGCTGTGATTTGGGGTTGATTGGTAAGGGATTTTAGAAATGTTGGCTTGTGGATGTATCCTTAAGGTAGAAGAGAAATTGCTAGTGAGGTTGTTTTGACGCTGGTGTTGATGAGAAAATCAATTCTAGTCGACGTTCCATCACATTATATACACAATTTCTAGCCCGTCGCCTCTTGGGTATCCAGATGAGGCTCTTTGCCATCTCTACCTTCTAGCCCACCAGAGGGTATCACTCTCGTCATTTTCCCCAAGCTTCAGCCCTGCTGTGCTCTTCTCATCGGCGTCCTAAGCCGCCACTAACGGAGAGGTGGCGTCGGCAGAGTAACCCTCCGGACCAAGTCAGCACCGCCACTCCGACAAATCGCCATTTCGCTGCTTGGAAGTCAAGCTTTTATTAGTATGTCAGCATCAGTATATATTAAGAACGCTTACATTTAAGCATCGGCAAACGCGCCGAGTCCATGTAACGTCAGCATGGCCAGCGACTAGCCCCAAAATGTCAGGGCTGAGGTTGCTGCGCCCCTCTCATTTTTGCTGTGCAACGTCTAATCCCGCTCTCAAGCGGCCAACCCGTCCCGCTGATAAATAATCACATGACTTATTTTTGGGATTGCCCAGGTCGAGTTCGTCCTATCCAAGCCTCTTTAATCCAAGTCTTTATTCAACCATCATGAAAATGGTCGATTCTCTATCTGGCCCAGCTTCATAGTCACGCTGATCATTTTTATCATTAAAAACAAAGTTTGATCAGAAAAAAAAGGTCCAACACTTATTACCTTTCCACAAAATCAGATTTGGCCGTGTACTGAGGCAAAGAATGATGCATCGTGGTATCATGTATTATTCTATTGAAGGACGAGCCAGTGAACCAGCCGTCATTTCCAACACTAGTCCAGTGCTGTCCGATTCACACGATGGAACCACAGTGTAGACCGCCCATGAAATAAAGGTCAGTAATATTTTAGCCACCTGAAAAATGGCCTGAAAAGGACTTCCATAAGCTGGTCCATATTCGGGACATCTTCGCTCAGGTTCACATGTGCCAATCTCATCCAGGTCAGCGAAGAAGAGAGTCAGCTGGCCTCAAAGAGCTATTACCCAGGGATACTATCACTAGTTATGATTCCAGATGCATGTAGAAGCTCTTAATTTCTATAGGCATTGGAGGAATCTATCTCTGGCGCTTGTAGCTGCTGTTGCTAGCTGCAGATGGCAGCCTCGGACCGCCCGTCCGTGGTTGCTGTCTAGCGTTGAAGCCATTCGTACCTGGCGTTAGCTGCCTTGGTCACCGTTGCCGGATGCAGTTAGCTGCGGGCAACGGCCGGTCCGTAAACGTGAGATGGTCTGGCTACCGTTATTAACGGTATTTGCATGTGGCTTTTGACCCGAGGCTGTTCGAGGCAGGCTCGATTGATCTGACTGTCACCAACGAGGTCTGGCTAGGCTATTGGAGCTATCTACAGAGTGTGACAGATACAAAATCAAACTGAAGCCATGTACGCCACTAAATGAGAGTTAGCATCCTGCTCCTTAAGCAACCTCCCCATTCTTAGCCTCATACTGAGGAGGAGTGGATGGCTGTGTCTAAATTTGAGACATGTTAATATATCATAATGTCGTGACAGGGCGCAAAGTGGACAGCGAAGAGACAGCCAAAATAGCACACCAAAGACGCATCAGCTACCAATAAACCAACTACAAAATCGTTACATTGCTGTATATTATCAAATGAGCTCGGCATTTACTTTGACTCATGGTTGCTATTGACCATCACATTCATGTGTGTTGGACTCGTCTTTTGACGAACACTATGATCAAATGCGCTCTCTATTCTTCCAGAGTCTCAGCTCGATTTTCCCTCAGCATGTAAGAAAATGACCCTGTCGCGATGAGATGGGACATATGTATGGTCTGCAACCAGTGAGGCTTGCAATGTCTGCACATTGAGACCGCGTTATTTGCCGTGGCAGACCGGGGCAAATGGCGCTCGTTTCGGCGATCCTGCCTTTGTTTTGAATGCCTAGTTAGTCTTAGCAATACTCTTTGGTTAGCTCTGGTGGTGTCGGGGGATAATTCAGTCTTTCGGGTCAATTTCAGATTACGGCTAGTTGATCAACCAGAGGGAACATGGATGTTGAGACTAGAGCCAGGTGGAAAGTCGCTCTAGGGTAATTGTAACCAAATCCTCACCAGATATCGAGGCCAGGATAAACTAACAAAAGCTCGCATAAAGAGATGCTGTTGTGACGTACAAATGATTTCTATACCTACATCTAGATTGCTAAATTAATGGGATTCTGTATCAAGATCGGAGGTGATCCGGGCCAGGTCGCTTTCCGATTTCTGATGCCGCACACAGGCAAAAATCACTGGAAAACCACAGTGGCACCCCAATTGCTTACTCTCCTTATCCTGCATTGTCTGTTGCTGGGCAGAGCCGTATTGTGTCTCTTTTTTCTTTTTATTAAAATTGCTGCGTCAAAGTAAAACGCCCACCAACGATGGTGCTGATGCCACTAGTAGATGCCCAGCGCATCGTATTGGGTTGGGAGAGGGGCGGGTGGTCGGGAATTTGGCCTTATTGGCAGGGGGCTGAACCAGCTGTCACTCTCACTAACGAGGGCAGGGGTTCGCCGTTGGCCTTGGCAATTGACTGACTAAAATGTGGAGGTTAGTAAGGGGCGGTCGGCCTTGAGTGCCCAATGGCGGGTCGTCGGGGATCTGTGGCTGACCAGCTGACCGGGCCCTCGCTCAGCTCCCCCTGACTACCCCCTAAGTTGTGGATATTATCATGTTTTGGCACCTAAACTCGGATGTCGGAGTTGAGCGGCCCGCAGCTAGGGCTGATTGTGGCTGATTGTGGCTAGACGTTAGACTGCAAAATAAGGTAGGCAGGTACGGGAGGCTACGGAGACTAAGAGGCGCAAAGGGGCCATTCACTGCTGGGTAGACCTACGATATTGTGTGCGAATCGAAGGTAAATGCCGATATCAGGTGTTAAAAGGATATGCTAAACTAACCAACCTAGCCACAAAGTTCTTTGCTGGCTACTCATAGGTGTGTGCCAAATAGAGGAGCTTTTGTGAACAACACTCTGCATGTTTTTATTTCTGTCCATTTGCCTGCTGCTTCACTCGGTTGGCTCGGGTGCGGCTTCGTATAAGCTGGCGCCGTGGCGTTTCTTAATCCATGGCGGCGCGCACTATCAGCCACGCGAATGACCGTCCCTGTAGCTGAATGGCCTAGACCTTATGGCTTTGAGTTAGCTCGCTTTCTGTTATCGCTCATCCCATCCATCAGTGTCCCAGATCTATGGATGTGGTGTTCAGATTTCCTATATTAGAGCTGCTCTGTCCCTCCCATCGATTTTCTTCCTTCAGACTGCATCTCTCAAGCACATCCTTGACAGCATCTCCTCACTCCTCTCTTTTGGGTTCCAACAACTTGTCCACTCGTTCCGACAAACAACTACCAACCCCGGGATTTCACCATGCTTTTCAAGTACTTTTCCCTCCACGCCCTGATGGCGGTGGGCTTTGTTGCCGCCAACACTGAGGTCGAGGCCCGCAACTACGGCAACGTCCCCAGCTGCGAGACTTCCAAGGGATATGTCCTGAACAGCGCCCAGAACGCCTGTGTGTGCCCCTCCGGCAAGGAGGTCTACAGCGGCGCTTGTGTCACCAAGTGCTCCGGCTACATGACCCGCAACTCTTACGGCAAGTGTGCCTGCCCCTCTGGCAAGGAGGTCTACGGCGGCAGCTGTGTCGACAAGTGTGTCGGTGACATGATTCGCGACTCTTACGGCAAGTGCGCCTGCCCCTCTGGCAAAGAGTACATGAAGGGCGGCTGCGTTGCCAAGTGCTCCAAGGGCATGACCCGCGACTACTCTGGCAAGTGCGTCTGCCCCTCTGGCAAGGAATACATGAAGGGATCTTGCGTCGACAAGTGCACCGGTGGAATGACCCGTGACTACAACGGCAAGTGCGCCTGCCCTTCCGGCAAGGAGCTCATGAAGGGTGCCTGTGTTGCTAAGTGCGGCTCTTACATGACCCGTGACTACAACGGCAAGTGTGTCTGCTCCTCTGGCTATGAACTCATGAAGGGTGGCTGTGTCGCTAAGTGCACCGGTGGTATGACCCGCGATTACTCTGGCAAGTGTGTCTGCCCCTCTGGCAAAGAGCTCATGAAGGGCGGCTGTGTTGCCAAGTGTGGCTCTTACATGACCCGCGACTACAATGGCAAGTGCGTCTGCTCCTCCGGTTACGAGCTCATGAAGGGATCTTGCGTTGCCAAGTGCTCCAAGGGCTTGACCCGCGACTACTCTGGCAAGTGCGTCTGCCCTTCCGGCAAGGAGCTTATGAAGGGTGCTTGCGTTGCTAAGTGTGGCTCTTACATGACCCGTGACTACAACGGCAAGTGTGTCTGCTCCACTGGTTACGAGCTCATGAAGGGCGCTTGTGTCGCCAAGTGCTCTTACGGCATGACCCGTGACTACTCCGGAAAGTGCATTCACGACTGTGGTGATGATGCTACCTGGAACACTGGCTCCAAGGCCTGTGTTTGCAAGAAGAAGACCATGCTGTACTCCGCTGGCTCCAAGTCCTGCGCTTGCCCCACTGGCAAGAAGTGGGTTGGCGACTGCTGCGCTTAAATGCTCGTCCGGAAGCGGTAGCATTAGCCATGGAGCAGTGATTTAACAAAAAGTGATTCTCGGATACATTTAAATTTGATTTAATATGGAGGAGACAAGGGGGCGAATGTCTGGAATGTAGATAGACATTTTCTGGGAGCGATTTAATTATAATTCGAAGATTTGTCCGAATATTCTGCCTTGCAATTTTAAGACGTGATTTTGCTACAACATACTCATCCAGTTCACCAAATCCCTCTAACGACAGCACATCATGTTTATCCGTCGGATATCCCTTGATGACAGACAATCACATAGAGTCCCCCCAATGAAACGGCAGGCTTTAATCTTAGTATAACCAAGGATCTGCCTAATTCCTTTGCCTAGTTAGTGGCCCCATACGATACCTCCTCGGTGCAATTCCAACCCCACTCTGCATCGCACAGGCTTTTGCAAGAGTTTGAAGCCGCCGAATTTGTTGGCAGGCACTGGTGTAATGAATCAACACTGAATAAAGCAGAAGAATGGGGTCGATATTCCGAGCGACATTTAGTAAACTGGCGCTATGCTAATTCTCTATGGCTACTGCCTTTGAGAAGATCTATTATCTTTTCTAAACCCTGCAAATCGCCCTCCACTGTCCCTGCCTTTTTCTTGTCAACCCAACCAGGTGTGTAGCTACCCCCAAAATCAATTACCCAAGCATCATCGTTTCAGTCAATTAAGTAAGACATTCGCACCCTTTACATCACCCCATACAATCCCATGTTGATGTAGAAGGTTAACTGAGGTGCTAATTTGATGTGCCTAGCGCTCTTGAATTTCGGGAGAGCTTGATTCAACACGATATTTCGACAATGTGCCCACTTTATCGATACATGGGAAGAGCATCCCAAACAATCCGTCATCACGTTGAACCAAACCGTACAGCTGACAAATGTGCGCATATGGCGAAGGGGGAATTCGGGCCCCGATGATTTTCTCATGGGTCAAAATCTCTTGCTTTGCCTGCCACGATGTAGCTGCGGGTATAAATTCTTTGAAAAAGCAGGGAATAGATCACCCGTCTTTTGAAAGAACAACTTTCCTCGGCCGGTGGATAAGTCTACCCTCCGGACGATCATAGAATATGCTGATATCGTCGAGGGAGTAGACCTGAGTCCACTGGTTCAACTAATGGACAAAGTCGCGGCCCATTTCCATAAAAGGACTGCACAGATCAAGCTTTGCGCTCACAAGATACGGCTCAAACTTTTCCTCTGTGACATTGAGCTCACATGAGAATTCTTGAAGAGGAAGATAGTATTGTCTCAGGGTTGGCTGCACAGCAAGAACAGATGGTTTGGCCGGCTTTGCCCTTCGATTTGTCATCCGTGGACCGGATATGTTGGGCTTTCTCAGCTCCATGACTCAGGATAATCCATATATACCTTTGCCTGAGCCTTCATTGTTTACACATGCATTGTTTTGGCCTCTGGCTGCAATTTACTGTTCACTTCTCCTAGAGAGGTTGCCCTCCTAAGTAGAGGATAAAAAATACTAGTCGATTCATAGCGATTCTAATTCGTAGAGGGTTGAGCACTTCGATTGTTGGCGTAATGCCAAGGGCAAGAGTGGGGGTTTGATCCAATGGCCATCATTACTCACGGTGATCACTTTTGGCGTTGAGCAATAACCGCGATTACTACTTAGGTAAGCAGGTCACATCATGATATGGCAAGCGTAACATGTACCGCTAGAGGTGCAAATAATATAAATCATAGAACAATCTGTCTTACAGGTAGTATGAGTCCAGAATATTAGTAAACCCCTTCAGGAAACCATTTAACTCATCATCCATGCCAATCTTGTCCTCACCATACTCCACCAATGGTTTACTGATGTTCCAACTTTCCTTCATGATTTCCTTTATTATACCCGGACCTGCCCACGGGTTGGTTGGTTTTGAGTCTAGCACCATGCGAGTAGTTAGCTTGAATGAGCCCTCGGGCTTGCCAACACCCTTCAGCTTGTTTGCCGACTTTGCGCCTTTGACCTCTTTGGCAGCGCCACTCAAGACGGACATAAAGGCAGCTTGAGCAAAGTTGGATGCCCAGCCTTCAAATATATCATCATTGGTACCGTAAAACATGTTGGACACGCCGCGATCAACTGCTGTCTGGAGTACGGATGTCTCCGTCTATCATTGCATTGACAGCGAAGAGCCCAATCTTTGATGCGATACGACCTGTTGCGCTGAGGGCCTTTGCCGAACTTGCCCAGGCGCCCAGAGCACCAGAGGCGGCTCCAATAGCCGCATTGAGCGCCACGGTAGTTCCAAACCCGCCCCAAAACTTGCCGGCATTTTCCTCATCGTGATGTTCAATCGAATAGGTGACTCCAGCAACACCGCCGGTTGACAGGGCCCCGATCGCTGCGGCCACCAGCACACCTCCCGTGCCTCCTGTTGCAACAGTGAGCGCGATGGCACCGATCACCAAGGCTGCACCAATGATGACACCCAGGATGGAAGACCAACTCCAGTGGCCTGTAGGGTCTGTGTGGTTTATCGGATCACTATTCTCAAAGGCATATCGATTGAGACCATCAGTTAGGATTAGTAGGTCCATATCCTGAATGTTGTCGGGAGTGATGAATCGGCCGACCAATGGGTCGTACCACCGACCACCAAAGTCCAGCAGTCCTGATGCCACATCAAAATGCTTCCCTTCATACGTGTGAGTGATGTTGCCCTTGGTGTCTGCAAAAGAAATATTTATAGCTCTGCACCGCCTCCTAGCGGGTGTGTTGAACTTCAAGCTTTCTTTTTCATCGCAACTTAATAAATTTCTCAATCCATAAAATGACATCGCTTTCTATTGACGGTTATGAGGGCTTTGGTCCATTATTGAGCAGCCACCAGCCAATTAAGACTGCGCCTATACACTACAGTTCTAAGGAAATGGTTTCAGCTTGCATTGTAGGGGAACCAGAGAGGTTTGCACAAATCCGTGATAATTCGTTATTGGAGGACTAGTTGTATATCGAGCACCCTAGCATCACTAATCATGAATGCACGTTCCGGAAATACACCTTTTGGTTATATTGACAGACGAGACTGGAAATGAGAATAATGTTCAACCCCCATCCTTCCGAAGGGTTGTATGATTGGGATCTACCAACTACATTTGTAATTATCAGAATATTGAAAAAGTATTTTATGAAAAGTGGCACGTGGTGTAAAATGAAATCAGTTTATCGAATAGTCAATTGACATATAATATATTCTTCTACTTGTGGGTAAGCACGTTCCTTATTGTAACTACTGATACTTCTTAGCTTCGGCTGGGAACCTTCTCGTCGGCACATTATCCGAGAACAAATGATCCAATGTCTCAGATGTCATTCCCTTGATCTCTGGGAGTCTAAACCATGCCCACAAAAGGAGCAGCAGTGTGAGAGCCGCAGCCGGGAATGCTGCCTTGCCCTTGAGATCTCCTTCTTGTGGGTTCAACATGTAAGGTGAGGCCACTACATTGATGATTGAAAGGAAATAGTATGTGTTGCGACCAAGCGAAATGGTCTTGATTCGGACATTAGCAGCGCCGACATTGGCTGCGATACCAT
Source organism: Calonectria aciculata (assembly GCA_013406995.1). Lineage (NCBI taxonomy): Eukaryota > Fungi > Ascomycota > Sordariomycetes > Hypocreales > Nectriaceae > Calonectria > Calonectria aciculata. Next base: position 270,795 of record VTGE01000017.1, read on the forward strand.
ATGGAATTGGTCCAATAGTGCATCCTATAATATCAGGGGTCAGATGGCTGGAAGAATTTGGTATTGGAGCACAAGGACTAAAGTCTTACCATAAATAAAGAACCAGACCAGTAAAAGGGCAGATTGAACCCATCTGATTGTGTCCTTTGAGCCAGATTTTAGGTCCAAAAAGCCAACAAGGCTCATCACCGGCAACATGGCAACCAGACCAGAAATGTAAAGCCTTCGCCAGCCAAAACGAGTCATCAGAAACCAGGATGATACAGTACCACAGAATGCAAGCCCGGCATTGCCTACAGTGTGTTTAGATTAGCGGGAAGATTAGACAACAGAGTCACAGCTAAACATACCAATGGACATGGTAAAAGAGTCGGTGGCAGAGAGTCCAGCCATGGTGAAGAAGTATGTGATGTAGTTCTGGACGGCGAACCCGGGGAGGATCTGGCAACCCCAGCTCACCATGGCGATTTCGGTGCGACGCAAGTTTTCTCCTCTAAAACAATCCATATATGTGCCACTGACGCCCATGGCTCGTTCCGTTTCAATGGTACGAGCCATGAGAGCAATCGTATTCTTGGGGTTGATGACGTTGTCGGGGGCACTGCATAGCCTCCGGAGGTTCTTCTCAGCCTCCTCGTAGCGGCCTTTCTTGACAAGCCACCAGGGCGACTCGGGAGCAAAGTAAATGGCAACAAGCATAAACGGGGGCCACATCCACTGGAGACCGTACGGGACTCGGTACGCCCATTCTGTGCCATCGCTGAGCATGCCCCTGAGCACGCCAAATGCGATCAATTTGCCCATGACCCAGCAAAGATTGACATAAACCGTCAAGTAACCCGTGAGCCGCATGGGTGCAACCTCAGCCGCGTATGATGGAGTCGCTGCCGCAAAGAAACCACACGGAATCGCTCTGGGAAGGTGTAACGTTAGTATGTGGTGCTCAGCAGTGAAATAATTGGTGATTAGGCCTTACATTAGAAATGTGCCGACCAACAGAACCTCAATGTTTGGTGCAAAGAACGTGACAAAAATAAACCCAATCAAAGCCACGTGGGCTACCATCATGACCTTGCGGAGACCGAAGCGGTCGGCAAAGTATCCGTTGGAGAAGACACCAAAAATCAAGCCACCATTCATGATGATGGTTAGGGCCAGCTGCCAGCGCGCTGGGATCGAATAAGAACCATCCGCCAGCTCGACTCCGTACTTTTTCTGGAACTGCGGGTAGGCGAAAAAAGACGTGATGAGGAGCAAGTCGTACGAATCCATGATGGTCGACATGGAGATGCCGAGGGACCACGCCACGGCCTTCTTGTAATGGGAAAAGGCTTCCCTGATGGTCATATTGACTTCGACACGGCGAGCTTCGTCGGCGGCAGCATCGCGATCCGACGAAGGCGCATGTTTGAGAGACGCGCTCTCGAGGTGAGAAGCGTCGGCCTCGTGCTTCTCCATGGCGATGGCGAGGAGCTTTCTTGGCGGTCTAGAGTTGTTGAACTGGCCGAGATGGCAGGATTGAGGACACGAGCAAGACGGCCCAGTGCGTTCTCAAAGGTCCATTATATGCCCCGGAGCCTCCATCAACTCAATTGCCCGAACCCCATGAGTTCCCGCGGCGTTGGCTCCAACCTCCCCACACATCAAGGTCGAACTAGACCCCGCGTGCACCGCGTCCGTCCGTGTGGCGCGTGTTTGACTGGGGAAAAATCCGGGGTCACGCATGACGTTTGGCCCCGGTAGTCGGGGAACGCCTGAATCATTGACCCTCTCCGGGACTCGGCAATCCCACTAATCCACCCGGTTCCCAGCTTTTTTTTTGACGCGGCCCCCTTTGGACCGGGAGAGCCCGTACGATCCATGCTTCTGGGTACATGGCCTAATACGAGTGGGTTTTGTCGCCATTGTTGCGCCAAGGTACTCGGTTGACAAGTTACCGGACGTTCGCCGACGGAGCAGCGAGCATGGCCGGGCCCTTGATGGCTGCATCTACGGCGTGCGGGGGAAAGGCATTGGAGCAGCCACTGATTCCCGAAACCCACAACTTCCCCGCGCTTTGGGGGAAGCTTTTGAGCGGCCTTGCTGGTCTGGTCTTCGGCCCTTCTGCATGGCCGCAGAGATGGGGTAGATGTGAGCGAAATCAAGGCATGAAGTCGTAGCAGCCAATTCAATGAGGGTATTATTAGCCGGCGGTGACTTCTTGAGATTTAGAGGGAAATGTGCGGCTCGCTCGCCTATTCTTGCCAATTGTGCGAGTTGTGCAGGTGTGGCGAGTCTTGCCATTCCCAACTGGCTCCAGTGATCAGTCGAGGTGGTCTTCTAATGGAGTACATCCCCAACGCACTCGCACCCCCCAAATTAGAGATATTAGGAAATGCCGGCAATAACTATGCTTATCGAACGGTTCCTTGATCTAGTCCAGTCATACTCCAGTAAAGTGGATAAGGGCGTAATGGCCAAAACTCTCGACCAGTTTTGGACCGTGTAGACCATGTCCCACCTTTCATATCCCAAAGCACGTACCAAACATCTTTCAGGGTATCTATGGGGACAAGAAAATATTATTCTGTCTCGTCTTGTGGTTGCAGGGTATCTAAAAAAAAATGTTCCCTCCAGGGTATGATGGTTTGGCCTAGTCTGCACATCCTACCGTTCACCCGGGACTTATAAATGGTCGTGAGGTGGTTTCTTAGCAAGACAATCTGATGGTATCGAGTTGAAGAAATCAGTAACAAATTTGAGACATAATGATTCGCAGTTGCCTCTTGAGATATGCGCGGATGGTGTTTGGACATGCCCGCAATGTATCCGACTTTCGGGAAACTACCCTGGCATCATTGTAGATTGCACCGATGTCACCGGGATAGACCCGACCATTTTAAATATTCTCAAACAACTTGTGGTAGCACTCGCTGTCAAATATAGTGTGCATTCATTAAAAAGGAGGATGGTTGACAGAGCACAATACTCCACAACAGAACGATATCAGCAATAGGCCCAGCTGTCGCTACCCAAGATACGCATGCAGTGCCCATGTGTAACCCCTGCGCCTGTAGCCGCCTAGTTTCTTTGTTAAGTGTCCGAAGGCCAAGTTCCGGTTCTCAACTCGCCTCAATGTCTCAGCCAAGATCAATAGACTGATGCAAATTAGTGGAGTGTTCAGCCGGTAGCTGGTTAGCGCTTAGGTTCGTGGACTAGAGAGAAATGCGGCTGGCAACTCCGCAATTTGTGCAGATCGAGGCACGGACCATGGCCACGACGTTGTGGAGCACGTATCGGCAACGATTCAATTCGTCAAGATGCAGCTCGATTACGTGAAGGGTTCGAGAGGGCGGCGGCGTGCTAATGCAAGCCGCAGAGAATCGGGATGCACCACATGATGACCCCCGGAGATGTCCTAGTTTCCTCCTAGCCTTCATATACTTGAATCTACATCCACTTCCGCGTCAACACGCGAGGGCGTAGCCTAAATCAGCCTAACAACAATCATTGTCCCTTCAAAATTAGGTCAGAGACGAAACTCTGTTTCACTATTCATTTCGATACAAAGTTGGATAGATATGTGTTGATCAGGGGCGAATACAGAGGCGCAGCGCATTTTGATACACTCAAAGTCATGGAGCGGAAATTTATGCAGGTGGAGCGGTTTTACCCTACCGCTGCACAATAATGCCTTTCATAACTAGTGCAGGATGGACTATAAGTTTGTTCAAATCGCCTAATGAGGAGTCCATCCATCCATTCGAGGAAGAGCCAATTCAATATCACCCGTCGTTACTCAGACTATTACTTGTGATATCTTCATCCATGACGCGCGTCCGCCCCACCCGCTCATGCTGTGACAACACCTTTCAATAGCAAAACATGATTGATTTATAATAAGAGGACTCCGTTGCAATGCAATGCTAAGATTGTGCGCAACGCTCATTATTCCAAGATGGGATAATCTATCGGCCCTCGATCAGTTCCAGCTAGCATAGTGGAGGAAAGCGATTAGACTTCCTTTAGCTCCAGTCGCTTTGTAATAAATTTATTAAGCCAGGCAAGATGAGGAGAATTATCAACTCCGAGTCGGTTTTATTGTTGTCCGTTGTCCGAATTATGTGACTGGTTTATCTCCATATACAACAGCCGGGACTCGTATTTAAACGTGATGTTTGTGTCTTTCGGCTTGTTATTCTGAATTTCTCATCAAACCATTCTCAATCTCAATTGCCACTTTTCCAACCTCACAATCCTCAAAATGGCCCAAGAACAATCTTTGACCCATTATATCACCGTCACACGGGAAATCGATGCCCCAATCGGCGAAGTATGGGGCATCGTTGCCGCCTTTGGTGGCGAACGCACCTGGTATCCCGGCTGCAGGAAGCTGACTCTCGAGGGCTTTGGCATCGGCAGCATCCGCACTTTTGACTACGAATATCCGGCTGGAAAGAACAAAGGTCAACGATACGTCTTTTCCGAAGAGATGACGGCCTGCGATGCAGCTAAACACTCCATGACCTTTAGGGTCAGGAGACCTGATTATCCCGACATGATCGCTTACGGCACCACTGTCCTCGACGAAATCGAGCCGAACAAGACCCGCTTTCGCTGGCTGGGGGAAGGGAGCCCTTTGCCTGAAGATTACGCAGCCGTTCTGCGCGAAGATCTGCAGGGGCGTTTCAATGGTCTCATTACTGCCATCGCCAACCAGCTAGTTTGAGTGCATCATTTACGAAGGAGTCTGATTAGGCCAGGGTCTGGTGGGGAGGACTTGAATTCCTGATCCTGTTCCTAGATTATCGAAGTACTGTAGCTCTCATCATAAACTTCATTCATGATGCTCCCAATGTAAAAATGCACAGTGTACCTTTTGATATCAGCTTCCTCAGGCCCATGCTTAAAGACTGATTGTTCCACAAATTAATCAAGAAAATAATAATTCACCTGACTAGCACAGCACGTATCTATTGGTTTACCTATCGCCTTGCATTTCAATTAGTCAGATTTGCCTTGCAGGCATAATTCGTAATTGAAAGGAACGGATTTATTTGGGGTAGATAAATCCGACGCTTCTTGGCGAGCGCGGAGGCCGAAGAAGCGAACCATGACGTCCGGCGTGAATATTTCCGCGAAAGCGGCGCTGTATTTCAAAGCATTCTTTTGGTATTATGAGACGAAACTCAAGCGACACGTGCCCTTCTACAGATTGCCGCTTTTAAGGCCTTTTCGCTTGCTGGCTCAGCTTCGGCTCAGCTATTCATCAGCCCCCTTCAGCCCCCCATCGGCCCCCATCAGCTCTGATCACCCCTATGGCTGAGCAGAGCCCACTGGTCGCTCTCGATCCCATTTCTGGGCCCTCAAGCTCTGGGTCTCGTCACCCCCTTCAACTATCACGGGCATCATGGCATCCCAACCCAAGTCAGCCTCGGATCCCCTTTTGGGACTGGGATCCCAGTTCTTGATCCTTAACAAAAGTCCCGGAACTTGGCTGCAATTGAATCCTTCTGTGTCCGGAAGCAGTGCGCTCCGATGCAAGGCTCCTCGCTCCTGAGACTTGACCGCATTGTAGGGACAAGCAATCCACGTAGACCTACGTAACGCCTTTTCCTCTATTCGCGTCCAGACCTCTGCGTGGTATTTAGACTCGACTTCGCTCATCAATTCGTCCACAAGCCTCGCCGTGGTATTTACACCCGAATATCCCAACCGAACCCTCCAACGCGATTCGACCCCCATAACTTCTTGCCCTCGCCTTCTCACAAACTCGGCTCTACCCAATGGGAAAAGCTAAGAGTGTGGCTGACGCTCTGCGCCTAGGCTCCAAAAGGAGCGCGGCGATAGAGAGCGATATTGTGAATGGCGAGTTGGTCCACAGGACACTTCAGCCTACGGTAGAGCGAAATTATAATAAGATGTTGGAATTCTGGTTTAAGTAAGTACATTCGCATTGTTTCTACATCTAAATTCTTGACTAAATTAAGTCCATAGGTACCAAAGGGTAGAGGGCAAGGCTTCCGTATATGACTTAGAGTCTCTAAAAGACTTTATGAGGAAGGTGGCCTACAGCATTGATGGAGAAGATACTAAGGACAGAGAATTTAATATCCCTAGATGGGAAACTGTGTGGAAATACTGGAATACATTTACGGTAGCCTGGTAGCATGCTTACCCATTGGAATCAATACTACGTGGTCTAGCCCAGTCTGTGATAGAGGCAAGTATCTTAATATTGGTATGCCACCGGATATCGGGAAAATATTAACTTTATTGCCAGTTTATTAAGGGACCTCTTGCAAAAGAAATGGGCATGTTGAAGCACAAAAGGCGTTGTAGGTTTACTACAAAAAATGTCATGCTTAACTACGCCAGATAGCTCTGGGCGGCAGATTGGATTGAGTATAAATACCCGGCAACACCTGTTGATGACTGGGGTCTCTTATTAGGGAACACCTACTCCTCTTCCTGGATTGGGGAGTATATTGAGTCCACCTGCTGTGTGGGTACCGGTCGAGGCCTTTATTTTAAGGTAATGATATTGCCCTTGGCCTAGTAATCTAGATATATGCTAACTAGCCCCTAAGGATCTTACATTTGTGGTATTTATTAATGAGGAAAGGGTGTCGGAGTTTGCTATTCAGCTAACCTAAGATGCTAAAAATATGACTAGTTTGCCTAATAAAAGGTAGGAATTATTGCTTAGCTCTTAAATTCTTCTTCTTATCCGTCTTTACTTTAGACCACAATATACCTTATACAAAGGTACTGAGCCCGGAGTACTTTGCTTTAATTCTATGCTTCCATTTCTAGCTAGACTTCTCACATACAAAGCTTTTAGGGACTATAAAACTATTGACGAGCTCCTTATAATTGTGCCACCGGAAGGTAAGATGTGGGTGGTACAATGGAAGGAATATCTTCTTAAGACACTATTCTTTAGAAGCCAGTTAAGTAAGGATATTGAGATTGCTGGTGCCTTTAGCTATTGACTATAGTCACTGGGTCTATAAGCAGGATACCCAACACCACCGAGACATCATAATATTCGGGCAGAGGGCCTTCACCTTATAAGTACATATTATATTTCCTTTCCCCTTGCTTTCTACTACTAACATGCTCTCACCAATAAATCAATTCAAATCAGAAGCCACGCGGATGGTCTATGCCGGACACACCAACCCAAATACACTTCCTACGCATTACCTACCCCGAAACAGCACAGATGGCCAGGCGGCCTACCACGGCCAGGAGAGGCGTACCTTAGTCCTTGACCTCTTCCGAGGTTTAACGATACCCCAAAACCCCAGGCTTTAGCAGTGCCTTCCAGCCAAACAACAATATAACTGTAATACCAGCCCTGAAATGATACACATTAATCAACAAATCCTTACACTACAGGGCACAACCAATACAAAGTCCCAGGAGCAGCGTAAAAAGCTTTACGCAGAGAAGCAGAAACTCATTGCCAAGCAATTACGAAAGTGGCAAAAGAGTCAGCCAATCAAGCACAATAATTCACCAGGATACCACAAAGCGATATTCAACCGTGTCCGGTTCCTAATGCCAGAACAAGACCGCCTAGCACAAAACCTTTTCCTAATTAATAAGCTACAGAGTCCTACGGGTCTTACTATGCTTCGTAACATGCTGGCTCTTTACCAGAAGCATCGCAATATGGAGTATCGGCCAGGGCTGGAGTCAGATAAGTGCCACTGCAGAAAGGACAGCAACGGCTCTCCTTACGACTAGAGACATATATATGACTATCATAGAACAGCCACTAAGAAGGTTAATAGCTTTACAGAACTATACTTCCTCTGTAACAAATGGTTCTACGGCATCAGGGCCTAGGAAACACACTATCAACATCACTTAGATCACCCGGACAGCCTTCCAACATGGTGCAATCCTCTGGCTTACAGCAGGGTTCTTGCCAGGGCTAGGTACTGTCCGTTCTGCCTCGGAGATAAACGAATACCAGCTTCTATACAGATACACCAATTTAAGAAGCGGTGGACCTGGCTTGATCACATCCAAACCCACATCAGAGAGCTCGAGAATACAGCTAGGCCCTTAAACTACCCACATCCACATGCCCACTATCCAAGAAAGTTTAATTCGATATTGGATTTACAATTTCATCTTCAAGATACTTTCGGTATCGAGCGCAATAACAATACTAAGATAAAAAGACCAAGATATGGGGTTAACGACATTCCACCTTCGAAGAGAAAGAAAGTGCAACAGTTTCGCAATAACTCTGAAGAAAACGACAGGATGACCGCCTTGCGAACTCAATACACCTTCCATAACACCTATCCAGATGGCATGAAGAGGCAGCCATCTCCCGGATCGTCAGGCCTTTCCCAAGAGTTCACGCCTTTCTGCAGCTCAGGTACTACTGACTGTGAAGATGCCGCGCCATCCGGCTATAGCACCCCACTCTCATCCGCGCCACCAGAGAGTGTAATTAATCCTACCATGTCCCTAGTGGAAACGTGGCCGGATGATAAGCTTACGGGCTGCACGGTTACTAGTGATCCATTCGAAGCAACACCAGGCATTTTCCAGGAAAATCAAGGTATAATAACGCTTAAGATTAATAAAATAGCTAGTTCTCACCACTGTCACAGGGGATCTCTACGACTCTTCCTCTGTTACGTCAGACATTACAAGAGAATGGGGTGCGCCCAGCACCACCAATTCCATGAATATTAATATGTCATTCCAAGAAACACCTGCTAGTCAAATCAACGAAGTCCCTAAGGCCGGAATCATATCCAACCACACAGATAACAGCAAAGAACTTATCAGCAGAGCCCCTCCGCAAGACAACCAAGGTAAAGAATGTCATGATAGGCCTCTTCCTCTGGACCAAGAAGGCACCGAGTTCGAAGTTGAGAGATTGGTCGCTAAGGGGCGCATCGGAAGGCGAGTGTGGTATAAGGTCAAGTGGAAGGGCTACCCCGAGAGTGACAACAGCTGGGTGAAGAAGAAAGATATCGGCACGGGGGCCACGGCCAACTATGAAGCGAATCACCCTCAAGGCCAGAGCGAATTCAAATTTAAACGATTAGTTTCGAAGCAAGATGTAGAAGGAAGCACTCTGTACGAGGCCAAGTGGCAAGAGCAACCGGACTCTGAAAATATTTGGGTGGACAAGTGGGATCTGGGTGCCAAGGTTGTTGCCGAATTCGAGGCCAATTTATCCACGTAGTATGAGTTTAAGATTAAGTTCACTGCAGCACAGATTCTGCTATTTCTCTAGTTCAGTCTTCAATCAATCAACATTTTAGAAAAGAGCCAACATTCTCTCAGAGCACACTACATCTCCTAGTCATAGACTCCTATTGTGCTGTTAGAGACGCTTCCAACAAACTACACCGCTCTATCCCCTGCCTTTGCTTGTATAACCTCCAAGTTATCTCCAGCCGTGGAAATTTAAGCTCGCGTGCTAAATCGCCGCTCTTACTACGATAAACTATATCGAGCATATTGGTGTAAATGCAGCAGCTTTTGATATGTCCGGCTAAGTAAAGTAAGGAATATCTCTTCGGCAAAGTTTTGCCTTATCTTTATTAGAAGATATTCGATCCCGCCGATCTCTTAATTGCCTAAGATTAAGCCTATAGGCAGTCTAGCTAGTCTCTTAGGACACTCTTGAGATCTAACATGGGGATGACCGTCACCAACGGCCGAAGCTCGGGCCCCAGGAAACCGTGAAGCCGCCATGGCCGGGCTGCCGTGGGTGGTTGGGGTTCGGGTGTGTCCCTCTTTTTGTTGTTGTGTCACGCAGGGATGCTGAGTGCACTTGACAATAGGTAACGTTAGTTCTTGTCGTCGTGATTGTAATTATTCTTCGTTAAGTTTTTTATGATCTCAATGAGAGGCCCTTTGGGGCCTTATATCTTTGAATGATCCCATCTAGGACTTTGAACCTTCATCGTAGGACTTTAAACTTTAATCTTGATCCTAAAGTTAAGGGGGAACTCTTAGTTCTTCCAACACTTTTTGCAGCTGACGCCGGTTCAAGGTGCCAGACCAGCGAGCTCAATGCAAATAGTAATCGTGGACACGCTGTTATGATCTAAGCCCCACTTACTGTCTGGCCTCATTCCTCCGGACCACCAAGAGTGATCCACAACACCAAGAGCTGTCAGGCTGCAACAACAACGGAATGGTCTCCCTTACCGGATCCAATCAGGATGCACGTCTTAAGCAACATAAAGACGGTTGTTTGATCACTGACCACCGCTCGCCCCCCTCAAACGCAGCACGGCCGATCACGCGCCCCCAACCCCCAGTCAGGGATCGACTAAGGCAAGGTGCAATTCAAACAGCAAAGTGCATGGCTATTTTGGCGTGCTGCAAGCTTGAGCATCAGGCAGCAACACGCCAATGCATTTCTACCAACATTAGCTAAGAAAATACTCCGTACCGCATCCTGCCTATTTTATCCGCCTTAGCTGCTGTCGGTAGACAAGCAACTCATAGTCTTCATATCTTATAGAGACAGGAAGCTCGGTTACAACCAACACCTACAATGCAGCAGCAAGCTTTTTGCTTTAAGGGCAGCTAGATAGCATAGACCATCTATAGAATAATGGAGTCTCTTTCAATCAAGAAGTACGGGTCGTCGACTAAGTGATCAGCACAGGGCGGGCCGGTTTGCCCTACCACGATTTGATCTGATAAAGTGTGCGGGGTAATCGATGGTTTCAGCTGCCCACTGGCGCAACCAGTATAAAGATAGCCAAGAATTTCAAATCCGGTCGCACTTGCGGCTGAGTCAACAGTTTCTCCCCTCACCGCCCCACCACGATTTCTTACTCCGTAGTATACGTCTTCCTTTGAGACGATTGCGCCTTACCCCTCCCACACCCAGCCAGTGACCCGCTAAGCTGAACAAACGCTTCCCCGCCGATCCACCACAACTTGATCAGCTGCCTGCAATTAGGCACCTATCTGGTGTGTGTTTATGTCCGCCCTGCTTGTAAGACTCGACCCCTGCGAGGGGGGCTATTGTGGCTGCAGCCGGTTAAACAAGCTGTCAACGGGGTCTTCGACAAGGGTGTTTATCAAAACCAAAAACGGCAATGGATCGACACAGTTTTCTCTTTCCCTGGAGAAGAGATAATGTAGATCATCCCATCAGGGTCCCTAGTTCTCCCGCTCCTCTCGAGCGATGCTATGAGTGCGAGCGCAATAATTCCCAAGGCCATTTCTGGCTTTCGTCTTCAATGGGTCTTCAGACCCCTTCGGAGTCACCGAGTTAATTCACTAAATAAGTTTAACGCCAAGCTGGTATGTGCTAGCTCGAATAAAGTTTAACTTCGACCACGAAATTCAGTTGATTGGCCAACTGGCGCTCCTTCGCAGGTATACGGAGTACCTAGTACCACCGCAATCAAGGCAGGAATCAGTATTGTGAGAATATTTATGATGTTCTGAGTTGCTATGAACTGTACTTTTGCTATCGTGAATGATTTTGCGTTGTATTTGCTCCTAAGGTTTAGTCAGGTTTTCAGTGATAGCAGGGCCGGCGAACCCAGGCACTCCCCATGGGGCCAGTTGCCAATGGCGTCATCGGCCTGCAACAATAAAGGTCCGCCTCTCCTTGCTCGTCGTCAGGGGCAACCACAACAATGGTCCTACCAAGATTCCCAGCTCTCGCGACAGTCATCGGCACCAACAATCAACACTTGCGTGAGCACCTTTAATTCCTTCGTAATGCACCCTGATGCGATTCACGCGTGGATCCAGACCATTGTGACCACGAGCCCGTCCCACGATCCCGCTTTCCCAACCGAGGGGCCGAGACGAATCATTGCGGACATTGACGACGAATCGCTGAACAAGGCAAAGTGCAGATCCATCAGATATTCCATGTCGAGTCCGTCAAAGCGCCAACGACTTGAAGATGTTCCCAATGACATCGTCACCGATCCCGAGTTAACACCTCGACGACCACAACGGCCAGGGACCAGGGTCGACACCACGGACGATGTCTTCGAAAGCCCAGCACCCTCTTTCTCCCACGGCGAAAGGCCTCCTCCACCAGGGCATTCCGGCTCTTCTACCTCCCCCTCGGTAGCACTGACGTCCGTTTTTACGGGTGTCCTTGCATCCCGGCCCCATTTCGCAACGCCGGCGATGGACCAGCGGCCCCATTCAACCAGGTCGTCAGCCTCATCACTCCAACGACCACGCAGCACATCACCGTCAAAGCAACACAGGAAGATGGCTGACTTGTTGACCCTTGATCGGCCAGTACGGTTTAAAAAAGAGATGGATATGGGAGCCGCGCTTCCATTTGATGTTCAGGATCTTTACGATGCACTCGTCATGGCAGAGCACGGCGAAGAGATCCTACCGCCCACTCTTGCCGATATCCCAGGCATGAATCTAAGGGATATCCGTCCCTACATGTGGCAGCAAGTGGATGAAGCGACCAATACGCAAAGTACCGGAACAAGTACCCAGTCCTCCAACCGCTCTGTCGCTAATAAACATCGTCGTATCCTGGAGATTGTCAAGCTCTCCAATGAGTCATCTGACCTGCATCGCTCCGAGGCGGCCTGGAACATCATGGTCCATTATCCTCTCCTCCATGAACTCACATCATTCTCCTCCGTTATAGTCGAGCCGATAACATCGGCCCAAATCGTCCCAGCCTTCCGTCCTTCCTTCTCTGGCCAGCCTTCCGACGAGGTCTCATCGCAAAAAACAGGCTCCAGCTTCTCGAACACGGGTAGCATATCTGGTTACGACTCCAACGCTTCACCATCACGGACGAATACCACCAAGTCAGTCCATAAGATGGTTGACTTTGCGCTCATCCTGGCTCCCGACAAGGATCTCGAGGCCCTCATCGAAACGTTCACCAAGTCCTCTCCTACAGCGACTGTCAACCAAACGGCGTACTACCCCCTCAAATCTCGCCCAGCGCCAGTGTTTATTGAAACAAAAACGTCCGCCGGCAATATTGAAGCAGCAAACGTCCAGCTAGGCGTCTGGATAGCAGCGTGGCATGAAAGTATGCGCAGCATCATGAGACTTGGTGGCGGCATGGAGCGAATCATCACCCTTCCTATCATCCAGGTTGTAGACGGAGTCTGGACTCTCATGTTTGCGGTAGACGCGCAGACCGAAATCGTGAGTTTTCTCTTGAGCCTTTCTCTCATAGTGTTAAGCTAAATCCCGTCAGCATATTCTCGATAGAGACTTTCGAATCGGCAACAGCAGCACGGTTCACGGGATATATCAACTCCAGGCTGCTCTCTCTGCAATCGTAGTTTGGATGGAGGGTGAGTTCAAGACATAGATTACTCGAGTTCTTCACAAAGCTTTTAGCTAGATCAGTGGCGGACGCCGTGTGTATAGTTACACGCGTTAGGCGTCACAGTTGTTGCCTCTGCAGATTTGTGTAAATAGGAACACTGGCTGGTAGGCCGAAATCGTAAATGGTAATAATAGCGCCTAGGAAAACAGCATGCGCGTAGACCTTGGCGTTCGAGTGAATCTTGCCCACATCGAACCTTTCGGCCAAGGATATGATCATTCGATTGTAGAGGAAGGCGTAGAGTTGTGAATGCCTGGATGAAGCATGCGATGGTGTCGAGGGCTTCTGGTACCACATTCCCCTTGACGGCCTAAGTGTAATATCGTACCGGCCCGAACGAACCGGCTAGGATATGTGGCCCCAGTGGGAAAGAGCCTTGCTTGCGAAATTTGGCATGGTAGACTCGCAGACTGTGCCGGGTATGATACGCAAAGATAACGAGATATACCGAGCATATTGTCAGACGCCAGCAACTTCCGGTAAGCGTCCAATGAGTGCCTGGCACGTTCCAAGACATTGGCGTACGCCAATATTGGCAAGGCGCCCATGCCCACAAAGAAAGTGTAGATTGATTGCCAAGTGAGAGAATTGGGCCTAGGAGGAATGGGGATCAAAACGGGGAGTGACAAGGACGGCGGTGGCGGCGGGGAGAAAAGATGTAAAAAACAAGGCGACAAGAAACGAGGGAACACTTATTGTCGCGAACGGATTAGGTGGTCGCGAATCGCAGTCCCAGCACGGCAGCTGTTTTAGACAAGTATGCCGAGGGCCGTTTCTATCCGTCGTCTGAAAAAAGAATACACCATCCGCAGAAGTCCAATTTACGCCGGCCTAGGTACCTAGTCAAGCTTTCCATCTCATTATTAAGTACCCTGCAATAGCCAGCAATTTCCTATATAAATATAACAGGACCCAGGATCTAGAGGTGAAGGGTGGATAGCTGAAATCAGCAACCGGATCGCCTACTACGTAGTAGCGTTGGATTACGTACTTTAGTCCAGATTGGCCCGCTCCTGGTGTAGATCGTTAGTACCCGATGAACGAGCTACGCTAGCTCCATGACGTGACCGAAGAGCCCTATTGTTGCTGCTGCTGCCGCCGCCGGCGCATAGCAGGGGGCTGGTACCCGAATTTCCCTCTGCTATTGAGAAGGCTAATCTGGCTGCCTGTTGCGGCTTGAACAGTAGCAAGTGATCAGACGACCCTTTTCGTGAGGCCCAGGGCAGGGATCCCTGTTATGTCGTACTCGGGGCGGCTCAGTGGTAGATCGTCAGTATAGGTCAGTGTTTGGCTTTGGTAAGGCCCATTTTGGGCTAGTCTCTGCGAGGAACAACGGGGAACGAGCGATGACAACGACAGACCGCAGGTGGGGCCGAGAACTGAGAGCAGCGTGTCCGCGATTACCATTCCAAGGGCCGCATGCTTTGACATCTTCCCTGCCGGGGGATGCTGTTGAGATCCATTGTTTAACGGATCAATGGCTATTCCGATCCATTGGTAGACCGGGTAATGACTTTGGCGATCCGGCGGTTGGCACCCACACAACCTGGCAGGTACAACCCGACAAGTGCAGCCTAAGTGCGTCGTATGAGCGCGATCTGGAATTCACAGGGCTTCCCGAGGGTCTATCCGGGGCAGTTGAGGGTAGATGCGACAATGGGAACAGTTCATGGGATTGCGTCGAGGGACTTAGGTACGATGGGCGTCGCGGCCTTGATGTTTAGAGTCATGGAGCGACCCCGCTGGGAAGCCATCCCATGAATGCCCACAAGGCTCCAATGAGGTCACGACGGGGGGTGAGGCCCAATCAGAGCTCTCAGTGGCGGCGATACATCTTCACTCTCTATCATCCGCCTGAGAACTAAGTATCGCGATAATAAGCCCCTAGCAGCTACTCGACTAGAAGAAGAGGCCAATTGTTAATAGTATAACACTGGGGCAAGGTACGGCTTGGAGCCTTGTGGGCACTCATGGGATGGCTTGCGGTACCCGCGAATTTAAAATTTCGCGGGTACCACGAGACTCTCCATCAACGCTGCCCGGGGGTTGCTTTGCTTGGCGAAGCGTCCCAACATATTTCCGTGGGGAAAGCCTTGGTGATCAGGCAGAAATTCTCTACTCCGCATCAAGCGCGGCTCGCCCCGGCTTCAGCTTCCCAACTTTTCCATTTTCTATTCATTTGAATTTCACCCTCAAACATAAGACTCCTCAACACGCACGACTGGGCAATGAAAGAGTTCATCTCCGATGAGGAAATACCACCGTATGCCATCCTCTCCCATACTTGGGAGGAGGAGGAAATCAATTTCCAGCAATGGGAAAGCATAGCGATCTCGGACATAACTCACATGAAAGGGTACAACAAAATCAAGCAGTTCGGCGAGAAAGCCGCTAGCAATGGATTCGGCTGGGTGTGGATCGATACGTATGCTCATCCGACTGCTCAAAGCTAGTGCTTGACTGAACCGACACAAAGCTGCTGTATCGATAAGAAAAGTAGCACTAAGCTAAGTAAGGCTATCAACGCAATGTTCCAATGGTACAAGAACGCCGAAGTTTGCTATGTTTATCTGCAAGATGTTCTGTGGTGCGCGGATACTGCAATCATGAGCGAAAGACTACGCTACTCTCGCTGGTTTACTCAAGGATAGACGCTACAGGAGCTGATTGCTCCTCTCAAGGTCGAGTTTTATTCAACTGACTAGCAGAGGATTGCAGCCAAAGACGAGCTCTGTGGCTTACTCTCATCCATCACTGGAATAGACGAGCATGTCCTCAGGGGCGGAGGGCTAGATAATATTAGCGTAGCAAGAAGGATGTCTTGGGCTTCTCGTCGAAATACGTCTCGCACAGAGGACATTGCGTATAGCCTACTCGGTATCTTCGACGTCAATATTCCGCTCATATATGGAGAAGGCCGTAAAGCGTTCCAGAGGCTTCAGGAGGCTATTATGAACGCAACCCACGACCACTCCTTATTTACCTAGGGGCACATTGTAGCCCATCCTGCCGAACTTATCGATGAAAATCAAGCACTCGGCACTAAGTCCATCCCATGGAAAGCGCCCCATCAGAGACAACCCCTTTTGGGACTCTTCGCTGAGTCTCCTGCAGATTTCAAGCATTCCGGTGGCATAGCGCCGGTGGACCATCCGTATGCCCACAAACATAGCCAACGGCAGCCCCCGACCATTGTCAATAGAGGCGTCCTCATCAATCTTGTTATTTACAAAGCCCTCGCCTCTGTTGCATACTGGGACGACCTCGCCCTCGCCCAGCCATACAACCGCGAGCTTGCCGTTTTGCTCTGTCGTTTCGGGAGCAAGGGGAGCCAGCTCATCGGACTGATGTTGCATTCTTGGGGCGATGACTATTACTCCCGCACGGACGAACTAGTGCTCGTGGATCTGTTTGTCAGCCATGAGCGTTTTCAAGACTAGACGCATCAACGACATCTCTTACCCTTCAGACCATTTAAGCTCCGCAACGGTGACATCCTTTTAAGACGCTGGGTAACCCCGATAAGGAGCAGTTGGGTGGAGAGGCCAAATACGGACAGCGGTCCAGCGTGGCGTCAGAGGTGTGGCGATAGGGTTCTCCGCATCGAGAAGGGTGCCGATGGTGACGAAGATGAATCATTCATGTTCAAGACAAGCAAGAACGAAGGTTTTGCTGTCACCTTCAAAAGACTCACAAAATCTTTGAACCCTATAGGACCACTCTTAATCGGCGTTTCGCCTTTCGAAGCTAGGGGGAAGAAGTTTATGTTGCATAAGGATAAGGGCAATATCCAAAGCAAGTAGATAGCAAATCATGGCAGGCCATTCGATACTCCAGCATTCGGTCATGTGATGGAGAACCCGTCGGATACCTGGGAGCTAGACATCAAGGGCCTTCCCCGCATGTACACCAAGGTCGAAAGGATTTTGCTTGACGGTGGAAGTGGGGGAGCGGTTGATGTGGTAGATTTCTTTATGCAGGCGGACGGACCGCTCGCCAAGTAGGGAAGGGTATTTTTTTCAAGAACGAATCTGGCATTTGAAGTATCTGAAGTTTACTTTACTTCCGATTAGCCATCTACGTAAGTATTTAAGGTCGAAATAGGCTTTATGTTATATATTAAGCCCTACTACCGTAGAAACTCGAGAAATTGGCCCCTGGAGTGGCGGTTATATGTTGGCACTGTGGTGGTTGCGTGCAAGGACATTAAGCCGTTACTGCTGCACTATCTTGAGGGCGTGTGGATGTACTGTGACCGCATTCTGAACCTCTTCGAAGAGGGAGAAGGTGCGCTGAGAAGTCTGTACAATAGATAGGCCTTCGAAGAGTGGTGGAAGGATTATTGTGAGGCACAGAAGGAGTTCCATCCAAGGAAGGGAGGCGAGAAGAATCCAGATGATTGGCGGGCAGTAAGGTCGCCTTATGAGATATAGGGGTCTTATTTCGCCCTAGGCGTGTGTCGGGCGGTCTTTTGGATAGGTCTCACGCTGTCCTACGCATCGCTTTGCTGAGTTTTGAAATATCCATCTCATTTTCAGACTACCTTCAGAATAATCTCACATGATGTTCCTATGTAGCGCGGCCCCGACCCTCATATATTCGTCTAGTTTCTACCGCCAGGTTCTTGAGTCTCTGCATGCCATCAACTATGGTCTGATCCAACTTGTTGCCGATGAAATCCCGGCGTCGTACACGACGGAGAAGCCTGATGCCTCCAAGCGTCGTGCACCTGGACAGCTGCACATAGAGACTAGTAAAGTCACATTTAGAAGGTTCTCCGTTGGTCATACGATTCCCCCGGAGCTCCAAGAGCACCTCTGCGAACGATTTGCTTTGAGCTTTATAGTCAGTAAGGGCAAATGCTGGAACAATGGGCAATCCGCGCCGAGTGCATTTGGCCGACAAGAACTTGAAGCGCGGGTTGGCCGGATCGAGGGTCTGTGAGACGAAGATAGAGATATGTCTCTTGTTAAAACGCGCCCAGTCTACGACGGCTTCCATGTTGAGGCTCCAGCGGTTGCGGTTCAGCAGCGTTATGGAGCGTAAGCTGGTGTGGAAAGCGATTCGGGAGCGGTCAACCAGCTTAGTGTTAACCAGGTGGAGGTCTTGCTCCGTCTGGAGGCCGGCCTGTACTCTGTCTAGAAGAGCGCCTAGCTGTGGATCATCCCGTGTACGGACTTGCTCTTCAAGAAGGATAACAGTTTTGAACATGTGCCAAAGAGTATAGCCCTGGTGGTGAGAAATGGATCCTTGGCTGAGGGGGGCGAGAGCGGGATCCATCGGTTTGCTCACGAGGAGGCTCGCCTCATGCACCGGGGCGAACAGATGGAAACCCCCCATCAGAAGGACAACAGGAATGCCGCCAAATGGCCTATCAGGACAATCGCGGAGAGACTGGAGGTGGCGGCTGACGTCGTACAGAGTGGCTCCCCCTAACATACTGATCTCGTCGATGACGAGGACGAGCTTCTGCTTCCAGGCCCATTTCTTGGCTTCCGGGAATGACAAAGGTTGCTTCCTGGAAGAGCGGCAGGCGTCCAGGGCACAAGCCGAATGGACCGTCGTCCCGCCGATCTGGGCCGCAGCACTGCCTGATGTACCAGTAATCTGATGATGTGATTGGCCTCTCGCCGCGAATACGACCTTCAGAGCATCGAC
This sequence comes from Calonectria aciculata, assembly GCA_013406995.1. NCBI lineage: Eukaryota > Fungi > Ascomycota > Sordariomycetes > Hypocreales > Nectriaceae > Calonectria > Calonectria aciculata. The sequence goes on from VTGE01000017.1 coordinate 289,780, forward strand.
AATCCTCGACTTTCCCGTACCACCCGGCCCGCCCGTGTACGGGAGATGTTGCCCGGCCGAGTCCGGATCGGCAGTGCACTTGTCTAAGAAGCTGCACACCAGTTGGAGAGCCATGCTCTGCAGATAGTTGAGCGTATAGTTGGAGGCGGCAAGGCGTCCCAGTTCCATGAAGCCTGTTGCAGAACTGACGTCGATAAGGATTCGAGGCGCGTCCATTGCTATGTCTTGATTTTGAAGCGGAATCGGAATTTCCATATCATATTACCGAGCCAGGACATCGTCTACATCGGTGTTGCCCGCGGAGTGCACGGCGCCGCCTTGGGAGCAACCCTCAATCTCATTGAGCATTCGGAGATGCAGCATGTCTTGGGACTTTGCCGCGGCTTGAACATCCTCTCCAGAAGGAGTCGGATATCGGCATAAGGGACTGCCCTGGTTACGGCGAATTTGCTGGTAAAAATCTTCGTGACGTTGGACAAAAGGCCGACACTCTTCAGCACGGTTCTCCTCGCACAGGTCCCGCACGAGACTGCGTAAGACTGGGGAGTCCCTCGTAGGGTCGGAATCCCGTATGGCATTTTGAAGAGTCTGGAGCAGAGCTGCGTAGCTTTGGTGATGCTCAGCCATCGTTGCTGCCTCTTCACCGCAATCATCTTCATCCAGGGGAAGCTCTACATCAACCGTGTCGTCACCTTCCGACCGGCTGGCCCAGAGCTTTGCGTCCTTACGCGCATCTTCGGCTGACTTTCTGAGAAGGGAGATGTTGGAGACGTGGAAACGCAGGCGGGGTGAGAGAGCCGCTTCACAGTCCGACCATATGTCGGTGATATTGCCCTGCATCTTTGAAAGAAAGGCCTCCCAAGGCACAAAGAGGGCCAAATGAAGGACAAAGTTGCTGCGCCGAAGGTCAGAGCTGGCTCGGAGCTGGAAGTGCAGGACTTGGAAGGTACCGTTTGAGGTATACCGGGTGCTCGTCGTCGTGGTCGTCGCTGATGAACCCTTGAAAGATGGGCACAGCGTAGTCAGGAGGTCGCCGAAGCTGTTGTACCCAGTTGTGGCATTCTGGAGAGGGCCCCTCAAGAGATACGTGAATTTCGTCCTCATCCCCGTTACGGGAACACACCAGTTGAATCATCGACATGTAGTCATAGAGGCACAGATTTTTCAGAACCCGACCTCTGTAGGCGTAAGCGTCCAGGTATAACAGGGTCCGGCCGCCTTCCCTAAGGTGTACCGTCTCGGGAGGCTCCTCCGCGTCTGTCTCTACGCCGGCCTGACGGCGAAGGTGCGCCTATCGGCGGAAGATGGCCCAATACAGTGCGGTCAGGTTCAAGAATGACCAGTGCGGCACGTTGGTAAAGTCGGTCTGATAGCCGAGCAGGTGGTAGCAGACCTCCACGGACGAGAGCTGTCTCTCGGAAAAGATTCGGTTCGCAGCCCTCATCAGAAACTGACGGCTCTTGTTCAGCACGGCCGGCCGCTGGGTGTCACGCTCGGCAGAATCTGACACCTGACGGCTCGGCACGTCAGATTCACGAAGCTGTCGAAGGACTTCGGCGGCGAGGACGATGCGTTTCCACATTGGCGTATCCAGTTTGGTGGCGTAGTTCGTGATGTAAAACACCATGGCTAGGCCCTTGGTTCTCGTCAAGATCATCGAGATGTCGTGGTTGTGGCGGAGGCCGATCGCCATTGCTTTGTTATATCGATTGACTAGCAAGTAGTTCCGACAGATATTTAGCAGCCCATCCTTTGTAAATCCCATCTCTTCGACGATTTTCCAAGGCGCCTTGAATCGACAAACAGTCCTTCTGTTCCTGTCCGCACTCTGTTCGGCGCGTCCCTTCAGAGAATACTTGAGACAGGTATAAGTGTGCGAGCGAAACTGGCAACAGTACGCAATGTAGTTGGACTCGTTTTCGAAGGCCGCAGTGAGAGCTTCGGTGTTGCTCATCATTCCTTCGTCGGGGTGGATCGGCTTCCTCTCCTGTCGGACGGCATTCCCGGCGTTCTCGTCTGAACATTCATGAAAGACCGAGTCTAGATACTGAACTACTCGGCCACGGTATTCTTCCTCAGCAGGATCGGCCATGTCGTCGATCAGGGACGGCAATTGCATGTTGCCGGCCAACCAGAGTAGTCCATGTAGATGTAGACTGCCGCGTTCGTTCGTTTCCACCGTTGCATAATAGTGACTGATCTTCCCGAAAACCGATTCTTGGCCTGTCCTGACGTATTTTTCGAAGAACAAAGAGACTTCTCGGTGGAAGAAGACGGCGGAGCTGACCGGATCCATGGTGCTGAGGGCGATCCTGTCATACCTCCCCCGAAGATCGGCTAAAAGTTCCTTTGCCGTGTCATACTCGTGGAGCCTGTGGATGGAGAGCCACATTTTGACCGGGTTGTTGATATCGTTGGGGTCAGAAACCTATAATCCAAATAACAGGAATACCATCATCAGGTGCTTTACTATGTGTTTCCCCCGACAATACCATTATTATCTTTAAATAGCGTCAGTATAATGAAATATGATCAATGGTTGACCTATTATAATATATAATATTATAGCAATAATATTCTGTCTTTGTTCTAATATATAAATAGAATAGTATATCCTATTATTGGTATATAGTATATCTATATTCTAATACACAAATAGAATAATCTATATGTCCTTTGTGTGTATAATTTAACCTTAATGAATTAAGGCTAAACTATATAAAATTAATTGGGATTAGGAAAGATTAAGCAAGGCTTACTACTCTTCTTTCTATTTTCCTATTTATCTTACTCCTCTTCTTCTTCTAATTATTTTTTTTAATTAAGCAAAAAGATATTAATTATTTCTTAAGTTTATACTAAATATAAAGAGCCTTAGATATTAGGTTTAATTGGCTTATTTTATATATGCTTATAGTACTAAGAGTTAGATTAAATTTATAGGCATAAGAGAAAGCTTAAATAGAAAATATACAAAGAAAGGGATAATATATATTATTATACTATCTACTATAAGCTATAGAATTTAATATTATTTTATATCTATACTAAATACTAGAAAAAAATTACTAGAGTAAAGAAAGGGTAATATAATTTAGGATTAATTTATATATTTATAGTATATACTAATAGTAGTTTTATTTATTTAAATTATTATAGACCTTAATAATTTAAGTTATATAGGAATTATAATAAATATTATTATATTATTACTTTATATTATACTAGCTAGATTATAGCTTTTTCTTTAATAAATCTAGCTAATATATATATTAATAAATCTAATTAAAATAGTTATTTACTAAATATATTAATTATAATTAAGATTAAATCTTCTAATGGTTTTTTTTTCTTAGTATTCTAATTATTAAAAATAAGAATAATTATAAATAAAAGGATATAAAATAATAGAATATAGTAAGACTATGTATTTTATATTAAAGTATAAGTATTTAGTTAAAGCTAGACTTAATAATATGCCTTTTGCTTAATATTACTCCTTTTAATAGAAAAGTCAGGATAGTATTACACTAATAGAAAGAGAATAGTACTAGGGCTTTTGCCTTATTTAGTAGATTTTTAGTAATAGCTAGATAATATAGATTTATTATTATTAGTACTTAGTTATTAACTTAATAGCCTTTTTGCCTTTTCTTTAATAAGATTATCTAAAAGCTTTATTTATTTACCTTTGCTAGCTAATATAATTATCTTTAGCTAAGTATATTATTATTTATTTAATCTTTTTACTAAAGATTATAGTATATAATAGTTTTTATATAATAAATTAGTATAGTTATATGCTATATAAGGAAAGTAGGTATCTTTGGTAGTTATTAAGAAGATCTAGAATTTATTAAAAAGAGTTAATTTATATATATATACTATTTATTATATTATATCTACTATTAATCCTGAAACTATATCTATAGTAATATAATTAAGAGATTTTCTAGCTAATAGAAAGGTAATAGCAATTGTAAATATATAGAATCTAAGTAGGATAAATCCCTGGAAAGTACTTTATTTTACTTATAATAAATAATATTAATTTATATATATCCTTTCTTAATATTATAAATCTTTATAGTATTTATTACTTTTTCTAATTAAGATTTTAGGTTAAGGGTTATCTAAATCTTTATATTCTATATCTAACAAGGTTAATAATAAATACCGGCTAATATAGCAATAATAGTATTATAATTTACTTTTTATTAAATTATATTTTTATTACTTTAGTTATTTTACCTATAAATATTTAGTAAATATATTCTCTAGGATTAAGGATATAAGGCTATATTATTTAAAATATAGTTAAATCCTTTAAATATCTAGTATTAACTATATAATTAATTGCTTAATAATAGATTAGATATAAAATAGATTATTATTTTACTTTATTAGATCCTAGGCATAGGCTTTTGACTAAGTAACTAATACCTTAGCTCTAGCTCGAAAATTTGGTAAACTAAGCTTCTTTATTATAATAATAATAAATCCTAAATAGCCTAAGATAATTACCTATATAGACCCAGATTAAGTCTTTATTAATATATTAATAATTATTTATTAAATATTTAATCTTAGGATAAAGTATTTAAGGAATTTTATTAAAGATTACTTTAGAATTATTTTATATTTTATTAATATAGTTAAGTTCTAAAAGTAAGGCTTATCCTATTATTATATACTAATTAAAATAAAAAATTTAAAATAAATCTAATAAATTAAAAAGATTTTCTAATTAATTTACCTAAATATAGATATTACTAGAACCTATCCTAAAAGTTCTTAATAAAATTATCTTAGCTAAATTACTATACCTACCTATAGATATAAAACTTTATACTATAATTCTTTAATCTAATATACATAGTAAAATCTATCTCTCCAAAAGAAATACCTATTATAATAAAAATAAACATTATAAGTTTAGCTTTCCTTAGAATATATTAGAATAAATAACCATAGATTTATAAGGTTAAGTATATTTTTAATATTAAGAATCCAAGGATATATAGATTATACTATATATACCTTCTCTATTACTCTATATAGACTTATATATATATATTAACATTTATCTTTCTACTTATATCTTTATATATTTTTTTAAATATTTATTTAAAGGGTAAGATTATATAGGCTTTTATTTTAAAGATAAGTCTACTCTTAATATCCCTAATAAGTATTATAATTATATTATAGGAAAATATTTCTTATTATCTAAAGCTACCTAGCAAATATTATCCTTTAATATTACCTTAAAGAAACCTTCTATACAAAGACTATTAGTATACCTAGAAAATCAATAATTTAGCTAATTAATTTAATTATCTAATTAATCTTTTATATTTAAACTTTTATAGTATTTCCAAAGATTATTATAAGATCCCTTTATTAATCTTACCTACCTAGAATTTTATAGTAAATATTATTTTATTATTTTACTAAGTAATTATTTATTAAAATAAAATTAATAATTTATTTTTAATATTAAAATAAAAGATAATATAAAATAAAAAGTATTTACTTAATAATAGAAAGGTAATTTTATTATATACCTCTATATAGTATATCCTAAAGTAAGAGAATTATTTTACCTTTATTTATTTCTTTAGTATTAATTAACCTTTATATTTATTGGCTTAAGATTAGTTAAAGGAGTCTAATATAAGATATATTAAGAAGCTACTATAGCATTAGGACTTTTCTAAGATATTTATAAAGCTATATATACTATAAAAAAAGTAATTATATCTTATAGCTACCCTTTGCAATTGTATTTCTTATTTGTATATTTATTATTAGATTTTCCCTTACTAGCTATTTAATTATAGGATTAATTTTATTTTATAATATCTACTAATTTTAACCTTTATTATAGAATATATAAGGCTTAGTTATATACTTTGCAGTCTATATTATAAATCCTTTGATCTAATAGAATAACCTTAACTTAATATAAACTGCCTAAACCAGATTATATTAAACGCAAAATTAATATTAAATTAGATGTCTTTGCATTACAATGGCAGTAACTATTGGCCTATAGTTATTAATTATATAAGACTTTTAATATTAACTAATATTATATATTTAATATAATATATAATATAATCCCTAATAGTAAATGCTTTTTTATTGATAGTAAAGCTAAAAAAGGTAAGATATTTCTGGTATAGTATCTATACAATAGAATTTATAGCAAAGGAAAAGTTATTTATATTATAGGCTTAATAGCCCTTAGTATTATCTTATATAAATATAGTTATATAGCTTATTTTATATTTAGAATTTCTATATACAAAAACTTAATTAAGTTAACTTTATTTATAAGATTAATATTACCTTAAGCCAAATTACTATACTAGGTAAGTTTTATATTATGGGAAGAACTATCTATGGCTAATAAGGCTATTATTAAATATATAAATAAATTACTTTAAAATATTACTAGTAATAATTGCCCTTTTGGAAATAAGATATTTATTAGTATTAGTAACTTTCAATAAATAGTACCTATTATACTAGCTATAATAGTACCTTTTATTGTTTTTAATAATTTAATCCGATTATCCTTACTTTAGAGATATTTTTAAATACTATGCCTTATAATGCTAATATAAATTACTTTAAATCCTATATACTTAAACTAGCTTAATAAAGTAGGTAATAGTATATTACTATATAAAATTAAAGTATCTCTTAATTATTTAGGTAAAGTTAATTTGCTCTAGGAGGCTATAGACTTTTTGTTTCCTAATTAAGCTATAATAAACCTATTATAATTTATCTTTTATTTATTTTTTAGCCCATTTAATATATAAATAGATAAATTTAATAATCTAATGCTATAATAGCTACCTAGAAATAAAGATTACTATCCTCTTCTATATATTAAAGTAATCTAACTTAGTTAATATCCTTTAGCTATATTTTTTAGTATAAACTACATTAAAGAGATAAATAAGTCTAACCATAGAATACCCTTTAGAATTATATTTAATTACCTATTATTATTAAAGGAACCCAATATTCTTTCTTATGAGTTATGCCTAAAAGAAGGTATAGTCTATACTCTTATAAGAAATCTATTTATTAATAAAGGACTAGTAAAAAATGCCTATATTTGAATTCTATATCTTGGCTATTGTATTATTTGTATATAAGTCCTATAAACTATTGCAATTAGTAATAATAATAATGAATTCTATCTTCCATATATTAGTTTTAATTTTTAGCTACAGATAATAAATTAAACTATTCAATGGTATTAATTTCTACTATATCTAGTATATATAATTATATTTAATAATTACCAAGGACTTACATTAAATTAAATTATTCTAAATCTTTAGAATCCAATATTTACATATAGCTAACTATATACTAGTTTTTTATAGGTCTAATAGTAATTAGACCTTTAAATTCTTCTAGCTAAAGATAACAAAGAAAAAAAAATAACTAATATTATATTCTATAACCTTCTTTTAGATTAATAACTATAGCTTAATTAAAAAATAATTATATAAATATAAACTTTATTAGCATTAACTTTTAAAATAATAATATAATAATATAAACTATTATAGCTAATATATATTATTATTAAATTATATATTATTAATTAACTCTCTTTATATTAATAATAAATATCTCTTTGCCCTTTACTTACATTAACCTAATCCCTACCCACCATAGGTTATTATATTTCTATTGCTCTTATTATAAATTACCAAAAAAATAACTTTATTAATTCTAAAACTTATCAATATAATCTATATCTAAGACTTTATTAATAATATTCTACTAAACAATTTATAATCTAATACTCCTAATTATATAAAAATCTATTTAAATATTAATATCTTTCCAAAAAATAACTTCTATAATTATAATATAATTATAAAACCTATCTATACCTATATTTAAATATACTTAAAAATAATAAACTAGTCTTTATATATAACTAATATATTCTTTTATATTAATGGCCAATTTATTATTGGCTTAGACCTAAAAGGAAATCTTAAAATTATTATCTATACTTTAAGTATAAAAAGGTATATATTAAATATTAATAGATCTATTATAATTATTAATCTTAGAGAAAATACTTAAGGAATATTTTTAATTTTATAAAATACTAAGAATACCTTTTAAAATAATAGTACCTAATGGTTATAATATTTAACTTTATTAGTAAATAAAATATTATATCTAAAGAATAAAATATACTTTATAACTTTAAGCTAATTAACTTTATTTATAATATAGCTAAATTAAAAATAATTAAATTTATTATATTATACTTTTTTAGATAAAAAAAATAATAAAAGAATATAATTATTCTAAATATTAATTTATTTATTAGTATTATTACTAAAATTATAAATTATAATTTTATTAATTAATTAGCTATTTATATCTTAAACTTAATATACCTTCTAAAAAATTTATCTTAAAATCTACCTATTATACTATAAAGTATTATAAAGAGATAAGATTACTAGGGTAATAGGATTTAATTAAGTCTATCTAAAAAACCATAAATAATATATTCTTTATAATTAAGCTAAAGTATATATACTAAAAAACTCTTTAATAATATATTACTATAAATACAAATAAAAAGATCTTTATTATCCCTTTAAACTAAATATATTAAGGTTATCGATAATAATAATAATAATAATAATAATATAGATATACCTACAATATTATAGTACCATCTCCGGAAAAAACGCCACTACTTAAGCTATGCAGAATAGGGAATAAAGTAAATATGTAATATAGCCTTCCAAGCAAAATGATAAACTATTTTCTTAATATAGGGCGCGGAGCGTAGTATGTTCTCGTTGACCGTGATCCAAATGGCAGGCATACCGGTCCAAATGTTAACTGCTTGTATCTTTCTCCGCATCAAGAGTCGAGTTTCGTTCGAGAGCGGCTGTGCGTGGCCAAAGATGGACAATTCGCGAAGCAAGAACGATATATCCGAGTCAGTCGTCGCCCTCGTCTCTCGCATCTCGTCCTCGGCTCTTTTCAGGCGGTCCGCCGTCAGGGTTCGATAAACACGTTCAAGTTTCTGAAAAGAGCGCTTTGCCATGCGGACCATGCTGATACGGCGGTTGGAGGATCGGAGAAGGATGTTGAAAACCAAGAAATAGAAGATGGGATGTGTTGCAAACCGGCCTCCATATCATTGCAGAACTTACTTGGCCCAGTAATTGAGCGAGTGATTTGCACTGCGCCTTGCTGGCCCCGAAGCGTCGTGTAAATCGCCGTCCGGCTTGCTCAGGGCCTTAGGGCCGCCCCTCCCCCACGGGAAAAAGCTTCGGAAAGGTCCGCGGAAAGAAGTCCTCGTGCAGGTTGTCCGCAAAATCCGCACCCCGCTCGACTCGGATGAACGGTTGGTCTCCTGCTGCGTGGACAGTCATAGCGGAAGGTTCAACATCGCTGCCGTGTCCAGTCTGACTCGGCTGGATAGCCTCAGCTAGGAAGGATAGCTTATCAGCCTCAGCGAAAGCGGCCGGCCCGTCTAGAGGAAACATGCCGGACGTTGACGTCTCGTACAGGATATCACCGTCACGGTCGAGGCTCTCTGGGTCAGGAGCAGACATATGGGCATTCTCGGGTGGTGGGTGAGACTGTTCCATCGACGCATTGTCAACTGAGATAGGGGTGTCGTCGCTTGGGTCTGCTCGTCGCGAGGTGAGGAGTTCTTCAATGCTTGTGAAATGGTTCTCCTCTAATCCACGATCGGTGTTTGGGACGATTGGGTCAGTGTGTGTCCTTTCCACCGCCGAGGGTTCCTCCCTCTGCATCCGATCCATGAGAACAGCGGGAACATGTGAGCCCTCTGAGTACTGCCAGCTCTGTATTTCATCTTGGTCGATTTTGATGTCCTTGTAAAGGGGATTGTTCTTCTGAAGCCATAAAATGGCGGCCGTTACGCGAGACTTGCGCACTTGAAGGAGAGTTCCCACATCCGCCGGGCTAGGTCTGTTGGCGCCGTTCCAAGAGACATGGATGTTCTTGATCGTCTGAAGAAGCGGGTGAGGGAGCACCGTGGCGACTAGGTCATCTACATTGTTCGGAAACACGACAATGTGACCCTTCACGTGTTTCCGGTAACTGACACCTGACGGCGTTTTGTTAACAGTGAACTTCGTGATATAGCCGAAAGGGGCCTGAAGAGCGATCAGTCTCTCCTCGACAGGAGAGAGGCCATCGAGCTCCCCAGGATAACGATGCTCACATCCGATATCCATGTTGTTGACCGAACAGGCCTTTGGCAGCTCGAAGCCTCGGACCACGTAGCGTGCTTTGAACCGCAGGATTTCTCCACTAGCTCCCCTCTTGAGTTTGAATACCCACTTGCCCCTTAGTGCCTTTCGGTCCGGTGGCAGATTTGCCAAGGTGTAGACTCCGTTCACCTTAATGGAGTCTATCTCGGCAGTCATTCCCTTGAACCAGTTCTCCCACTGAAGAGAATCTCGGGCTTCTTTTATCGTTCGGGGCTCCGCCTCGTCTTCCACAGAAGCCGCAAGATTAACGTGGACGCACATGAGGTTAGTGAGAGTATTGGTTCCTAGGAGCAGGTACCTCGAGGGAAGTTTTGCTTTAGTTGATCTCTGTGAGACTCGGAGCTCTTCGTCCTGGCCTGTCACCCCCCTCGAGTCATGGCGAGGCTCGGATGTTCGGACATGAATAGTGTCTGTTTCATTCTCCGACATAATATCCTCAGCCTGTGGGTTGGTATCGTGTGGTGGCAGAGCTGCTTTCTCCTGAATCGCTTATCGTTCAGGCGTTTCTTGAGCTCTGGATGAAGTAACCAGCAGGCATCTGAGGTATGCCCAAGCTTCTTGCAGCCGCTGCAGATCGTGAAATTTTGCTCCCTGATGGCAGCGACCATAGCAGCGTGCTTGATTGCTTCTTGGTCTTGGTTTTGTTGTTGCATCCGCTGACTATGTTCCTCCTGCTCCGCAGCTCTAGTAGCTTCTTCAATAGTAGTAGCTGCCTTGATGATGATGCCTTCGAGGTTCCGTTCGGGTAGCAGGCTGTGGCTCTGAAGAAATGCAGTAAGGAACACTTGATATTTGGGTCCGAGTCCATTGAGAAACTTGTCTATCAGTTGTGGTTGTCCAATCTGGCTAGTTTCGTCTAGTTGAAGGATTTGGTCTCGGGTCTTCTGTAATTGCCGAGAGAAGTCGGATACACTTTCGCAGTTGTCAAGAGTGAGCCGATCAAACTTTTGCTGGAGGTCGTGGAATACACTGCTACCCTTGGGTTTGAAGTGCTGCTCCAGCGTTTTAAGGATGTCCGCCAAGTTGCTGAGACCTTGGACTTCCTGTTTGGGACGGAAACCAAGCCGATATCGAATTGCTCCGCCCGCCCGTGCTTGTCTATTGTGCCAAGCATCTAGCTTTTCTTCGAAGTCGACGTCCGAGAGATTGCCTTGAACCGGTGGGTCTCGTTTTCTCTCCAGGAGATCATCATAACCGGACAGGGCCAATAGATCTCGGATTTCCTCGTTCCAGTTGATCCAGCCTTCAGAGGATTCAAGCTTGGCAACTCCGGAAAGATTTCCACTCAGATTCGTCCTCGACGGGCTGTTAGCTAAGCGCCAGTACTGCAACCCAGGCTTCGGCTACTGCAACAGTAGGCTGGGTGATCCCCCTAGATACAGAGGACAGAACTAACGCACTGCGATGCTAGATTTTAGAAGATGCTGCCCCGATGACAATAAGTGCTGCAGCTTCGGCTATTGCCTTGCGCCGGGCACGACGTGCTGCCCATCGGGCCCATGCGATGGCGACGAAAATTGCTGCGGCGAGTCCCACTGCAGCCCCGTTGGCGGCGCGTGCTGCCGCTATGAAAGCCACTGCCAGCCCGGCAACAACTGCTTCCTCGTGGATGGTCGGGTTGTCTGCTGCACCGATGCTCATTGCACTGCCCACGTTGACAACGGCATCACCAGCTACGCCTCGACCCGCACCACCACCCACACCTACAGCTACACCTCCACCCGCTACTACTACTGGACCATCACCTACTAGTACTGGTACTACTACTGGACCTACTCTATTGACATCAAGGCATCCATCGTCACCTCCAACCGCACCAGCACCACTACCGTCCTCAGCGTCCTTACCACCGATGCCGACGCCACGTCCGAGTACTTCAGCTCTATTTCGGGGACGATGGCGCTCTCCACCCACCTTGCTCGAGTCCCTAGCCGGGCGGACGTCGGTCGTCGCCAGGACGGACTCCGCTGACTCCGAGTCACCCTTGCCGACCAGCACCGAGCCGACCAGCACCGGGACGCCTACTGTGAGTGGCAACGGTGGCACCAGTAACAGCGCGGCCAGGGCCATGTGGTCCAGCTTGGATGGGTTTATGACGGCGTTCCTGACGCTTGGCGTTGGTGTCGGTGTCATTGCTGCTATGCTGTAAATTTCCATTCATAATACGCTCCCCAACGGTCTCCAGGACTTTTCAATAGTCATCACGCTTTCGGTAGCTGAATCCATATATTACATCAGCTGTTAAAGCTCATTCTTCAGTCCGTGCTGCACCCCTCACTGTCCCATAGCCGTCGACATGCGACTAATAGCAAGGTCTAAGATTGGACTCAGATCCGAGTATTCGCGGAAGATACAGCATAATCTCCGCCAAGCTAAATTCAAGTTTAAGGCCCTTGGGCAGTTTCATCATTTAACTGCTCAACATTATTAACATAATTAGTAATAGGTTTAGGGCAGAGTTATATATTTGTTTATACTTAGTTTATTAGTAGTTCTTCTTTATAGTTAGTAGGTTTTTTTAAACTAACTACTATAACAAAGTAATCACCAGATTGTAGCTTGGCAAAGACAAAGGTAGTACTATATTGATGACAAGACTGAAGCTTGAGGGGTCTCGAATCTCGCACGAACCCCTTTTGAGGTTCTGCCTTGCGACACCGCTTTTGGTAAGACATAGGTCGTGACATAAGTTAACTGCGAAATCCTAATTAGGCTAATACATAACTGCGAAAATTAAATAAAGTTCGTATGTAACCGCTAAATTCTAGTTAGCTAGGGGCTTTGAGTACTAAGTCTAAAATAGGCTAGCGTATTAACCGTGAAACTCAAAAGGGCAATTTCGACTAACCCGATGACTTCGTACACAAGGCACATCACGGGGTGTAGACTCGTGTATGGTATTCAGAGCCCCGCGTGTAAGGCATCTATCCACATCGATGGCAGATCCGCATCTGCTCCTAACCCATGTTGGGACTAGTCCTCCTGCATTGCGCCCAGGGTTTTGAGATGCCATTGGCCGCATTCTTGCCTGCCACAATATCGAACACTCGTGTTACAGGGGTCTAGTTAAGAAACACCATGCAGGCATGAGGCTCAGATTTACCATTTCCATAACCTAACCTTGCCAAGTGGTGATATAAACCCCTGACGATATAACTGCCATCGCCATTCTGCTAACGGTTATAACTTGCCATCCGTCTCGACATGCAATCTCGAATCCAGCATCCAAGATCTCATCTGTTCCTGTTTGCTCTCCCACCTCGTCCACGTAAACTCCTGCGCGGAATGTCCACCGATCAAAAGATGCCGGCAGGCGACCAGCCTTACTCCTACTTATTGGAGCCCGTCCCTGGCGTCAAGCCCTATAAAGGCGTAGCCTACCTCTGGCGCTATCTCCCCAACCTTGGAGCAGCGATCCTCTTCCTCCTCCTCTTCCTCGCCTCGTTCGCATTCATCACCTGGAAGAGCTGGAAAACCCGCGCCAAGTTCTGCCTTGTCTTTGCAGGTGGCTGTGTCTGTAAGCTCAAAATCGGCCCTAAGCCCTCACTCCCTTGCTGACCAACCACTCTCCGATAGGCCAGGTCGTTGGGTACGCAGCTCGTGCCGGAGCCCATTCCGAATCCGATAGCATCGGGCTCTATGCTATCCAAAATACCTTCATTATCACAGCCCCTGTGCTGTTCGCCGCCTCTATCTATATGGTCCTCGCACGCATCATCACCAGCATCCGAGCCGACAAGTATTCAATCATACAGCCCGCAAAGGTGACCAAGACATTTGTCGTCGGCGATATGGTCTCGTTCACTATCCAAGGCGGTGCTTCCGGCATGATGGCAGTCCAAGATATTAATACGATCAAATGGGGCGAGAGGATCATCATCATTGGCCTTATGGTTCAGGTCATTATATTCGCAATGTTCTGCGCCATAGCGGTGGTGTTTCACCGGAGGATGAGGCGCGCCCCGACGGCTGACTCTCTTAACGGCCTGATCCCGTGGGGAGAAAGCCTGGTCATGCTTTATACGGTGAGCCTCCTTATTATGGTCCGGTCTATATTCAGAGTGATCGAATTTGCTCAGGGGCATACTGGCTATGCTCTTACTCACGAGTGGACGCTCTACATTTTTGACTTGCTCCTTATGTGGCTGGTCACGGTGCTCTTCGCGTGGAGGTTTCCCGACAGGCTAGAGCCCAAAGAGGACTTCCAGCTTTGAGCTCGAGTCGAGACAAATTTCTTTTGTTTACCCAGCGGAGCTATGAGAAGGGAGAGATAGACTGGTGCGCAGATATTAAGTTGGCATTTCATATGGATGCAAAGGATAGTTGCTATTTGGGGAGGTCTATACTTCTTTACCTATGAAGGTTTCACTTTACTAATTATTTAATTATAATAATGCCAATGCATTACTCCGTGATAAGTAACACCTACTTCAAAAACGAGTTAAGCCAAGCCAGCCAATCCGCCCCGTAGGCCCCAAGGTGAGCGCTTATCGCCCGGATCAGGTACTCTCCACCATCACCAAAGACCCAATAGTCTCGGCTCCTGTGCAGCATGACAGCATAATACGCCAGGATGACCAGCGCCTCCGGCTGTCGCTGATTCAAAAACCCAACGTAGTCATCACCGACAGCAACGCAGAATGCCATGGGGGCCTCGTACGGGTGGAGACCCTCCTCCTCCAAGCGATCATAAAGAGTCAAACACCCTTGCAACAGCAACAAGGCCTTCCGGTAAGCCTGTGCGGATAAAGGGGATAGGTACATGTCGTTGATCATTCGGTGAAGGATCTTTGTCTCGCCTTCGTCTCTGGACTCGTCGACGCACTAGAAAGCATACGCGATGCGCTCTACTGAAGGTCCAAGCTTAGATGTCTTGAGGGCGGCCCATGACTAGCTCGCCATGGCCTTGACTCCTCGATAAATACCGAGATAAACCATGAACTGGTCGAGGAATGAGCTGAAGCAGTCCTGCCGGTTCTGGATGGTGTCGCAGAGGACATGGAGCCCTAGAAACGACGAGAAGAGAAATAAGGGAATGCAGTTGTCATCCGAGATCTCCTGCTTGGCCTTGTTAAAGGATGACAAGGCCCGGGTCTGCATGGCTGCGGCTTCTCGTTGGAAGTCCCGTCGGCGGGGGGATCCCTGGCTTAGATGAAGAGCAGAGAAGGCGAGGAGTTCGTTCATGAGATACGGGGCTTTCAGCGCGGCTCCTATGACGAGTTGAGATGTGAAGTGAAAGGATGAGAGGGTCGGCTTCGTAGAGTCGTTTAAGCCCGTTTCGATGTGATGCAGGAGAGCCAGATGATTAATGGTGTAGACCTCATCTACTTGGGATAGGGGAGGTATATGCTCAAGTTGAGCGTTTCCGATGCCGGATGAGGATGCGCAGCTGGAGGACTGCGGTGTCTGGACGACCACTGATGACGCCGGAGAGGTTTGGCTCGACGGGCTGCGTTCTCGGAGACGGATAGATCTCGAGCTCGATCTTGATGGTGCCGAGGTGGTGTAGACGCATTGGCGGTCGGCAACTGAGCAGTTGATGCACGCGGGCCGGGTTTCGTCGCATTTAATGTGCCTCGCCCTGCATGTAGCACAGCCGTTGCGAGATTTCCGATGGGATCTACGCGGCTTTGCGTCCCCGTGGGCCATGGCAGCAGACGGGGAGATGCTGAGGCTGACTGCAAGTGTGAAAATACGAGTATTCGAGACTCGTTCCGACCTGTGGCGGCCAGCTAATATAATAGGGGAAGTCACAAGGAAACCCCGGTCGTATCCCTGTGCGGGGGACTCGCTTCGACATTTCATGCGAGTCATGGATGCGGGTTTTCTGCCTGACACGCGGGCAACACGAGTGTAAGGCAACAAGTTTCATCTAGGGTCCACTCTGGAAGCTAGACAAGGATAGAAGCATGACCACACACTTCGTTGGTCAACCTTTGATCATGGCTCTGCGTGGACCATTCACTCTCATCGCTTTAGCCCGTGCCAGTTTGTCTCCCGAAAGTGAATAACCCTGCCCTCGTCATGTTCTCTGTCCCAGTCCGTCCGCTTGGTTGCCTAATGCTTTGTGTCCTTGACCATGGCACTTTCGCGTAGTTTACCTTGCTCAAGAGGTGCTTCAACATGACCTATCATACGGTGGGCAACAGATTAAAGGAAGCATGTGACTGTTTTTGTTTTTGTTAGTTCTCATTCGTGCTATTAATGAAGGAAAGACGCTGAATACCCGTTGGCTCATGTGGGGCTAGGGCCCCAGGCGAGCCAACCTAGCTTGCTAGGTTGGCCACAAAATTGTGAGACATCAATGGGGTCCTTTCCCCCCCCGGTTTCTCATATAAATTTGGCTGTAAGAGCGTCTCTTTAGCCCTCTGGGCTGGCTTCTCGTGCGGCCCTTCCTTGCCTGATGATGCTCTTGATCCTCTGTATCCCTGATATGTGATGTTGAGGCCGTATCGGGCATGGCGTTGAGGGGGCTTTGGGTGGCAAAGATGGCAGCCGTGGTGATGATACTGACGCGGCTGATGAGGCTGACGAGGGTGTAACCGGTGGCGATGAAGGTATCACGACCGGCGAGGGTATCTGCTGTGGAGGCTCAATGAGAGGCAGGTCTTCGTCATCTTTATCCTCCTCTTCTTCTTCTTCTTCATCATCGGTAGGAGCCCGTTCAAGCTGGAAAGTGATGCTATCGTCGCTTCCTGCGAGAGCGGTCTAATCCATCGCGCTGAGGGGTTTCGGGGTAAAACTGGCGTTATGTATAGCCTCGTTGACTTCCTGCGGCAGTTATGTATCTATTATAAAGCTATTAGGCTTTTAGGTAAGCATCTAATGCATAGTTGAGCGTTGTGTCTCTATAGAATAATACTTAATATCCTTGTGTGTGTGCCCTAGCTATTGAACCCACGATGCCTTCTTCTTCACGCCGTTGACGATGATCTCTTTATTCTGCCGCCACTTATCCTTTATCTTCTTCATTTCTTATATCATGAGGCTGCGAGCGGTCTAGACCTATGCCTTTTCTTCCTTCTGCTGGGCTTTTGCAATGGCTTCCTCTTATTGTTAATGGATCTCCTATAGACTAATGTTATGAACGAAGTCGCCTATGGCCTTCGCCCTCTTTCCTCTCTTTATAGTATTATATCGCTTCTTAATTCGGGTCTGGCGGTCATTAATATAAGCAGAGACTATAGAATCTAATAACGCGGCTTCTGTGATGACCTTGCGTATCTAATAGACTTTGGCACGCGTTGGAGAGCTGAAGATATCGCCGTAGCGGTCCGGGAGGCGTTTTGCGGTATCGGCGGT
The DNA here is from genome assembly GCA_013406995.1 of Calonectria aciculata. Lineage (NCBI taxonomy): Eukaryota > Fungi > Ascomycota > Sordariomycetes > Hypocreales > Nectriaceae > Calonectria > Calonectria aciculata. Next base: position 307,398 of record VTGE01000017.1, read on the forward strand.
GGTCTGGAAGCGTGCGTTATCAGGAGGATGCGAGGCAAAAGCCGGGTTAATAGCCTGCCTCGACTGAAGCTGTTTTTTTTGGCAAGGTATGCCATCGCCGGCTCGGGATTTAGTGGATAGATGCCTGACTTCTTAAAGCCTAAGATGATATTATGTGCAGTGAATTCGCTGTCAAATACTTCTTACTTTATGGTTTAACTTAGTAACTATATAGATAACGAAGAAGAAGTATAACTTACCTAAAAGCCGCGGATGAAGTCGGTGCGTGAGAAGGAGATATTCCCCTTATGAAGCTATTTAGCGAGGACCTTTTGGTGTGCGTTCTTTAATAGCTGAAAGATGCCTATTGTAACGTTCTGGCCGATTTCCCAAGGGATAAACCAATCAGAAGGCAGGGTTTATGTTGGCAGAAGGATCAGAGCACGTAGCGGCATACTAAGCAATATAAAGATATTCACAAGTATTACGTCTGGTAATAGTTAATTGGTAATTAAGGTAACCAAGTTATATTAAAAGCTAATCAAAATCGTTCTTTACGGTTGGGCTTAATCCGTCTATATACTTCTAATTATATGGCTCTATATTTGCAGAAGTCGAATGGGGTTGGTTTGATACTGTTTGACTGTAATGATCGGAGAAGTCGAACGGGATCCGTTTGACTCTTTCTTATTGGTAGGGCATATAGATATAGGATAGCTTGTTTTATGTAAGCGAGGGTTCTGCCGGTTGTGATTACCTTGACTTATTATAGGTCATAATATAATATCTCCTTTCTATTGGTCTTATCTCTAAGGCCAGGATATTAGGCTATATCTCTATAAACTTCTGTTATATATTTAACTTAGTTCTTTAAATATTTTTTTATGCTAATAGGATATTAGATTGTGTTTCTAAAATATTATTGTGTCCTAAAGTAATAGAATCTTATTGTTAGGATATTATAAAGTTAATTAGTAAATTTAGTTTTAAGATACCTTAGTATTTTATATACTTTTGTGCCAGAAATCTTTCTTGTATTATAGTAGAGGGAAAGAGTAGGTATAAATTCTATATATTGAAAAAGTATTTGGGATATGATTATAGTGGTATTTCTATATAAGCTTATTTATGGTACTTTGGTCTTATTGGTATTTTTCTAATTAACTTTTTTGTATAGTTAAATATATATTTAATAAGAAGGACTATATTGAGAAGGAGAAGGAGAAAGTAGAGGTAGATTTATTAGATACTATATTGTATTTATAGTGTTTGTATACTTAGGAATATTATTTGTAGAAAAAGGCAAAAAAAATAATTACTTATAGTTATAAAGACCTAGATAAACTTAAGAAAAAGGAGTATAAAAAGTCTTTGGTATTATTGAAGATATAGCTATTAGAGAATATAGGGATTATTAATTAGAGTACTATTGATTTTCCTTTTAGTTCTTTTAAAGGAATATCTCTAATATCTTTGAATAGTATATCAGGTTCTTAGTAGGTTTCTAGGTTATTTTCTTGTAATTTTTTTATTTTATTTTAAAGTATTTATTTTCTTATTATTATAATATTTATTTTATTTCCTATTATTCTTTAATATTCTTAATTTAGGGCTTATATTTTAGTCCTATATTAATTTAGATTCTATTACTAGGTTCTAGAAGTAAGATATAGAAGATAGGATAGACTTAAATATTGTCGGATAAGTTAAGCTTATAGTTATTTTCTAAAATTTTCTTTTTAATTAAATAAGGTCTAATCTATGTAAAGTCGATTTTTTTGTTTTATTATTTTATTAAAAGATTTTTTATTACTAGGTAGACTATATTTTCCTCCGAAAAAAATAGTCCCTTTAGCCTTTTAAGGTTATAATATTATCTTATTATATTATGTATAAATTTAAGTTTTATCTTTATTTCTTTGTGTAATTTCTGTAGATTATTGGATTTAATTATGGCTTTAGCTTGGATTATGCTTTTTAAGGGGGCTCTATAAGTATTAGGGGTAAAGTTAAAGTTAGCTTTAATAGGGGTTATCTTAATACTTTTATTGTATGATGTGTTGTGTATTAGCTATGTAATTGGTAGCTTTTCTATTTAATTTATCTATTTATAATTAATATAGTATTATAGATATTACTTAATTTCTTAGTTTTATTGTTTTATCTGTTTGTCTATTTATAGGTAGAATGCTGTGCTTAGCTTGTGGTTTAATTCTATTAAGCTTATAAGGCTTTGCTAGAATTTAGATATAAATAGCTATTTTTTATTGGATATAATTTCTATAGGGAGTCTATAGATTGTAATAATATATTAAAAGAATAGGTAAGTAAATTTATTTTTATTGGTTGTTTTTTTATAAGGAATATAATATATTGCTTTGGTAAAGCAATTAATAATAATAAAAATACTATTATAGTACTAGCCTATTGTAAGATCTATAGATAGAAGGAGGTCTATAATAAAGTCTATAGTAATTAATTTCTATAGTTAGGATATAATTGGGGCTAGTTAGAGTAATCTATAGGGTTTATGCCTAGATTTCTTTAAGTATTAGCAAAGGCTATACTCCTTATATATTATCTTTACTTTCTTTTTTATTTTACTAAAGGAAAATATCTATTTAATATATTTAAGGGTTTTATTGATTTCTTTGTATTTATATAAAGGGTGTTTGTAGATTTTTTTGAGGAGATCTATTTAGTATTCCTTAGGTACTTAGAGTAAATCTATATATTCTTTCTTAGGGAGATTAAGATTATACTTCTTGATTTTCTATAGTAGTGGATTTCTTTGTTTTACTTGCTATAAGGGTATTTCTACTTTGCTGGTATGCTGTGTTCTAGGGTATTCTTTTATTTAGATAATAGCAATAAGTTTCTTTGTTTTAATTATTATTTTGCTAATAGGTATCTATTTATAGGCTCCTTTAAAAGATAGTTAAAATAATTATTTCTTAGTCTAGGGCTTTTTTTTATAGTAATTAGGATATTAGCTAATGGTATTAGCTTAATTATTTTTAGTTTCTTAGATATAAATAATTTGGTAATTAAATTTAGAAAGATATTTAATATATTGGAGTTATCTTTTATTGAGCTCTTAGGTTATTGTAAAGTAGGAGATGTTTTTGTGGTCTATATATATTGTGATTTTGTGCTTTTTTTTAAGTAGGTAGTAGTAGAATTCCTTAAAGGTATTAACTATTGTAAGGAATTCTTTGTTGTATATAGGGTAATTAAGTTCTATGCTATTGAGTTTATATAAGTAAAATGTAATTGGGTGTAATTAGTTGTTGTTGTCTTTTTGTCCGATCTGGGCTCCTAGGGCAAAGTCTAAGGAGTTTGTTTTTAATTTGATTGATTGTTCTAGGTCGAATATAATAAGTATAGGTTCTGAGATAATTACTTTTTATATAGCTTTAAAGGCGGTTTATATTTGGCTTTTCTATATAAAGTCTTTTCCCTTTTTTGTGAATTTTGATAAGGGGATTATAATTTTACTAAAGTCTTAGATAAATTTGTAATAGTAATTTGTAAATCTAAGGAAAGCTTATATCTCCTTAATATTTGTTGGTACCTTTTATTTCTTAATAGTAGTAATTTTCTTTGGGTTTATATGAATTTTATTAGGTAAGATAATATGTCCTAAAAATTTAACTTTTATAGTATAAAACTTGTTTTTTTTAGGTTTAATAAATAGTTTGTTATCCTAGAGGGCTTTTAAGATCTTATGGATATATTTTTTGTGTTTTTTTTTATTTTTAGAGAAAATAAGAATATTATTTAGGTAATAGATAATAAAGATATTAAGATATTCTTAAAGTATATAGTTAATTATTTGTTAGAATAATATGGATATATTTGTGAGTCTAAAAGGTATAATAAGATATTTAAAAAGTCTGAATTTTGTTTAAAATGTAGTTTTTTATTTATGTTCTTTTTTGATATAGATAAGATTATAGGCTTTTTTGAGATTTAAGGTAGTAAAAATATTTATGCTGTATAATTGGTCCTTTATTTCTGTGATTAGAGGTAAAGGGGTTTAATCCTTGATGGTGTTCTTGTTAAGTTATTAATAATTAACTATAAGGTATAGCTTTTTATTCTTTTTTGGTATAAATATAATAGGGTATTTGGCTTTAGAGTTTAAGATATAAATATATTTTTTCTTAAGTATATTTTTAATATATTTCTTTAGAGTATTTAATTATATTTGGTTGAGATTATAGATAGGGTAGAACTGGGTATTGGTTTTTTCTTTGAGAATGATTTTGTGGTCCTATTAACTAAACTCTAGTAGTCTAGTTTTTAATTTTTTAGTGAATAATTATTTGTAGATTTGATATTTGGGTAGTATATTTTGTAGTCTATCTTAGGCTATTTTTGCCTTTATCCTTTTGAGGTTAGAGTTTAGATATTGAAGTTATGTATGTATATAGGCAATTTTGTATTGTTATTATTGTTTTTAATTATTTTTATACTTATGCTTTGTTTCTATTAGTGGTAGTGTTTTTGTTGTATTGCTGTATGTACTTTTTGCTTGGTTAGAATTAGGAGTTTAAGATCTCTTATTGTCGGAAATATTACTAGTTATATTATACTTAGAGAGTACTTATACCTGGCTAGTATGCTAATTAATATTAGGATTGTATTGGTATAGCTATGGGTATCCTAAAATAATATTATATTCTTTAGTATCTATAATATTAAAGTTAATTTTTTGGTTCTTTTTATAAATAAAGACTTTAAGATGATTAAGCTCTTTGTTTATTATATTATTATTATATTTAAATATAGTACCTTTAAGGTTGTATATAGTATAGGGATTTAATTTTGTTTTTTATAGTAGCCTTAACTTATTAATTAACTTAGGGCTAATATAGCTAAGCTATGCTTTGCTATTTATTATTGTGGTATACTAAGTTCTATGAATTTAGATTTTTAATTCTAATTATTCTAGGGGCTTTTCTATTAAAGCTGTGTGTAGAGCCTTTTGTGGGAGTTCTTTTAGTAACTCTATAAGCTTTTGCTTAAGTTACTCTTAGGGCTCTAGTTCTCCGAGGGGCATTATTGGTTTTTTAGTAGTAGTATAGTTATTTGGTATTAATTTTGTGCTTTTTTGCTTTTGTGGAGATTATATGTAGGGTCTAGGTAATTGTATTATTTTTTGTCCTTGTAGTTTAGTAGATCTATTGGGGGGAAGAAAATAGTAATATTATTAAATTCTTTTACTTATTTTATAATAAGATAGTTATTATAGTTAGATCTAAGGGTATAGTATATTAGGATATTTGATATTTATATAGGGAAATATTTATTTTGTTCCTTATATTTGAGGTGTCCTATGTAAGAGTGATTAAAGTAGTTAAACTATATAAGTTTATAGTGGGCTAGATGGTTTTTTGCTAGTCTTAGATTATTATATTTAAATATTATTACTTTTGGCTAGATAGGGTATATTTTTTTTTTTGCTATAAGGTAAATGTTTTTGTTGTATTTAATGGTATTTTATAGGAGCTGGTTGTATTTTTCTTCTTTTGTAATCTAGTAGGGTCCTTTGTTTTTATTGTATTTTATTATATCCTATTATTCTGGGATTTCTTTATTATATTCTATATTACTAAAGCCTATAGGTAGGCTTATTTTTTTTGCTTTTTCTAGGTTGCTGAGTTATAAGAATGGCTTGTGGTCTTGTTGCTTGAGGTAGCTAATTTGTAGGTAGTGATCTCTTTTTTCTTTGGGTGTTCTGGGAAGGTCTTATATGTATTAGTGTGTATTGTGTCTTTGTATTATGGCTATGGTTTTGCTATTGTGTTTTTGAGGGTTTTCTTTTGGTACTAGTTGCTAGGTTGATTTTATAGGTTGTGGTTTTTGGATTGCTGCTCCTAGTTTCTTACCTTTTGGTATATTGCTAAAATATACTTTCTTTGGGGCATTATATTATTATGCAATGTATCTAGGTTTCCTATAGTTATAGTAAAGGATTTTGTGGGAGAATTTTTGTTTACCTTTTTGTATAGCTTTAATATTTATGGCTTTTAAGTGGGTACTATGGGATATGGAGATATAGGGTTTCCCGTTTTTTATAGTATTATTTTTAGTGTACTTTTGATAGTTATTGGTTATAGTTAACTTTCTGTTATTTTGTTTCTGCTATTATTTTTTATATTACTTATTATTAATTTTAATTATATGGGTAATATATATAGTAAAAGTAATAGGGGGTTCTAGAAGTTAGTATATTTTATTTTGGATAGGTTTCTTGAGTTATTGGTAGAATTTATAAATAAGGGTTTTTTTGGTCTAAGAGAGTTTATTTGTATGGTAGTAGAAGTTGGAAAGGAAGTTAGTGTAGGAGCCCTTTTAGTAGAGCTTTTTAAGTTTTTTAAGTATTATTTATTTTTTGTTGATAATTTTATAGAGGATAATAAGTTTATTTTTAAATCCTTTAAAGGAAGAGAAAAGAGTCTTAGTAAATTCTATGGTTTTTTTCTAGGGGTTTATAATATAGTCCTTAAGTAGCTTTTCTACTACTCTTATAGGTCTTTCTTTTAATTATTTAATAATATATTAAATCTTAAGGGGTTTATTATTAGTAAAGGTAGTTAGGTATAGGGAATAGTAACTCTTAATTTAGGTTAGCTATTTTTAGAGTATATTACTATTACCTTTCTAAGTAAGTAATTCCTTAGGCTTAATAATCTTATTAGGGTTTTTAGTATAAACTAAGAATTATTTAAGTTTCTTAATATATTATTTATAGCTTTTTATAATATTAATATAGCTTTCTCCTAAGGTATTAATGGTATTATAGAGTTTTTTAATATTATTATATTTGTTTATATGGGTTTTTATTATATTAATTTTATTATTAAGAAAGTTAAGTTTTTTAGTTAATATATTATTTTTAGCTTAAAATTCCTTGATCTGGTTATTTAAGTTATTATTATTATCTTTTTTATTTTCTTTTTTTTTTTCTGGGGAGTCTATGTCTTTGTCTTTATCTAGGTTAACCGATTGGGGAGTAGCTAGAGTCCTGGGGCTAGCTATGGGTTTTTTTGTAATAGGGGTTTTGGCTGAGTTGCTAGACGAGGAGGGTATAGCTAGTGCTATTGTAATATATTGCTTAGTAGTTAATGTAAGTAGTTTACTGAATAAGAGCTTTTAATATATAATATTCTGGCCAATTTCCTAAGGGATAAACTAATTAGAAGATAGGGTTTATGTTGGCAAAAGGATCAAAGTGTGTAGTGGTGTACTAAGTAATATAAAGATATTTATGAGTATTATGTTTAGTAATAGTTAATTGATGATTGAGGTAATTAAGTTATATTGAAAGTTGATTAAGACTATTCCTTATGGTTAGGCTTAATCTGTCTATATACTTTTAATTATATGGCTTTGTATTTGCAGAAGTCGAATGGGGTTGGTTTGATATTGTTTGACTGTGATGATCGGAGAAGTCGAACGGGATCCGTTTGACTCTTTCTTATTGGCGGGGCATATGGGTATAGGGTAGCTTGTTTTATGTAAGCGAGGGTTCTGCCGGTTGTGACCGCCTTGACTTATCATGGGTCATAACACCTATATCTATTAGCTATAATATATATATAGAGTAAGGAGGCAAGGGAGCTATGATAATATAGAACTTTGTATAATACTCTCTAATAGTAAAGATACTATATCTAGTAAAGCCATTAAGCATAAGGAGACACTATATAATCTTATTATCGAAGTGAGGGTTAGGAGGAATATTATATTAAATATACTTCCGCATAGGGTCTCTTACGAACTTATTATAATTAAACTACTCCTTAAAAGTCGCTCCGCGATTTTATGCCATAGTTTATTTACCCTAAGAATACTGGTTAAAGTGTATTACCTACTCGAGAGTGATCTCGCCGTTGGAGAACGCTATGTCGGACTTAGCGAAGCGTATATTAGGATCGGCCTCTATATACGCCTAATATAGCGTTAGAAATGTCTTGAAGATGAGCTATAGCAGCGTTGTATTACCTGTAGCGCTGCTTGTACCGATGAGGGTATAGGTCTCGCGGTTGGAGGGAGAGAGAACTTGCTTCCTTGTCTGTCGCCTTGTCCGTATAACGAGGACTTTGATGCGTTCCCTGAGGATCCCGATCTTAATACCGGCCTGGTTGACGTTCTAGGTCTTAGAGGCGCTAATATCGTGCCTCTGGATAGTCTTAGTAAGCTGTTTAAACTACTATTTAAAGTCCTGAAGACCGCTGGCTTCCTAGGACTCACGGGACTGCTCTATTGCCTTAAGGAATGTTTGCTTAAGCTTAGGATGATCGGCATGGAAGCGAGTATACTACATCTTGTTAATAGGGAGGGCATTAGGGTTCCTATGCTGTCTTAGGGTTGTTGCGGCGTCTTTGATTTTAGGCTTGGAGGTAGGAAAACCGGACCTTTCTATCTATATGACGAAGGCGACGATGGCTTCTTCTTCTTCATCCAGCGCTACCCTCAAATCAAACAAATGAAATCCGGGGTCATATTTGATTTATTTGATAGCCCTCAAAGTCGGATTTGTTGTTTGAAATATTTATTCAAATATTTCAAATATTTCAAATCTCAGCTTCCGTGCTCTCCATACTACTACCATTTCCAATCTCCCACTGGAGTTCATCCCTCCCTCCCGCTGCCGTGCCGAGCTTCACTGCGCCATGCCTCACCCAGTTCTTGAGGCATTGTAGCTTCTCTAGTGTTTCTGTCGTCATTGAAAGCCTCTGCGACGTCAACGCCAACTTGGCCAGGCTGAATGACCTCTCGCAGTCAGTCGCCATCGCCGGTATCGCAAGTATATCCAGAGCCAACTGGTTGACCATGGGAAACTGCCCCTGCCGAGCCATCCACTACTCAATTGGATCCTCGGTTTCCTGCGGCTCCAGCTGCAGATACCGCTCCAGCTCGCTACCCATCACCGTAGTCTTCGCTGTCCTGCTTTTGACCCACTGCTTGAACACACTGCCTTGAGATGTTTTCCCTGATACGCTTGGGGGTGCCGCTGTCTCCACAGTTGCCTTTTGCTGCTCATCCACCGGCCCGTCGCAACGGTACCAGCGGTCGAGGTAGTCAGAGAGTCCAATTTTAGCATCCCTTACCCACACGAGCTGCTCCCCCGACGCCCAGTTCACCTCTAGATAGCTCATGCCGAGCGAAGCAGACCTACGTATTTGGATATGATATATCGATATCAACTGTGCTATCTGGATATATCGATATTGATATATATCGATATCGATATAACTCTCTGCCTCTTAAATGGATATCCAGATTGATATCCACCTAAATACCGCTCTCTGATTGGCTGAAAAGATCTTATCAATTGATTACCATATCGACTCGACAATTTTGCAAAACTTGGTGGATCTTAGTACCCTTGCTAGCCTCTGTTTCTAAGCTCTTGATTCGCTATCCCGCAATAGAGGCTCTGACTGGCAGCTCGCGAGGCGGCAGAGGCTGGCTCTAAACTTGAACTTATGGGGCCAGAACCAATCGAAAAGTCACGGACTAGGGTACTTAGACCCACCAAGTTTTGCAAATTTATCGAGTCGATACGGTAGATGATAAAAAGGCTTCTGTCGCATATCACCACTAGGTTCGTGTGACTGGATATGAAACACGGGGCGTACCTTGGGGTCGCGTATCCGGTTTCACATCTGGCCTGTCGCATAATCCTAACATGAGCTTAAATAGCTGTTCCCGAACACATAGCTATTCAATTTCTTTTGTTCTTTAGATAACTCTCATCAATTGACTGGTACCATCAATGATCCCTGTGGAGCCAATTGTCTAACAACTTCTCTCAATTTCAACATCAGCACCACCATCTCAGTACTCGTTCAAACGGCCCTAGGCATTCTAGCACAATTAGCTTATCCAGGTGATTTATCGACCATGGCATCATCTCAGACCACCGCCGCCTCTACGCCCTCGATTTCGGACCAGCCCATTACTAGGACGTCTCTAGACTTTTTCCTCTTCTTCAAAGCAACGTATCCTAATAAGGACACCCAGAACACCACCGGCGGGTCACGTAAGCGCAAATCCAGGGGTATGGTGATATATCGATGTCTCCATTGCCCTGCCGATAAGCCCTGGGCAAATCGGAAGCGGGACAACGCATGGCATCACGCCCGGCGGTGCCATGCCGATATTATCTCTTCCCTCGATCGCACGCTCATTGGGGGCAGTTCTGATGTTCTAGATGATGAAAGGGAAGCCAAACGTCCTCGGATTAATGCTTTCTTTCCCTCTCGTTACTCGGATGTCTCTCCCCGCCGTATGTTCGACCGCGATCGGTATTTAGATGCAATAATCAGCCTAATCACACGCCGCCGGCTTGCCTTCTCAGCAATTACCTGGGATGAGATGCAAGAGATTATGCTAGCAGCTAATCCTGCTATAGAGGACCTTTTAGTGACCAACCGAAGTGCTCTAATGCGACTAATTGATGCCACATATGAGTTATATTCTTCTCAGCTCATGGCAACTCTTGAAGCTTCCATCTCAAAGATCCATATCCTCTCTGATCTCTTGACATCGCCCCATCGCCATGGGATACTCGCCATCTCTGCGCGATGGGTTGATCAGGATTATCAGCCACGAAGGGCACTACTAGCAATGCCAGAATGTCGCTATAGCCATAGCGGTGAAACCCAGGCATCTCTAATTATCGATACACTGGAAAAGTACGGCATTGCTTCTAAAGTGGGCTACCATGTAGGGGATAATACCACTTCAAATGATACCTACTTATCTTATCTCTCACGGCGGTTACGAGAAGACTATAGGGTACAATAGCCCTTCCCTTATCTCTGGATTAGGATTAATTGGTTGCTAGTTGACATTTGATCCCTCTAATTGCCGTATCCGCTGCATCGCCCACATTATTAACCTATCCCTTCAAGCATTTCTTCTCGCGTCTTCAAAAGAGGCACTAATCGCCGCTCTTGGTGCCACCAATAATATCTCAAACGATCAGTTATTTGCACAGTTCTACGACACCTTGCACGACGCCGGACAGACAACAGGAACAGATGAGGCCCATCAGAGAAGAAGAGCTTCACGAAGAGGCAATCGTATACTTGAGAACTTCACTGGATAGCAGCATATCGCGCCCCTACGGAAAGTACACAACATCGCAGTCTGGATACATAAATCTACGCTTCATTCGGCTATATGGGACAATAAAATAAAGCTCCGACTAGGCATAGATAATGCCACACGCTAGAATTCATGCTATCGATTGTTGGATAATTTTCTACGGTATCAATCCCGTGTAAAACAATTCCTAATTGACCATGATAGAGAGCTTCAAGACGATATCCTGCTAGCTTCAGAGTGGGAGTTTATTGAACGGACGCATCGTTTCCTACAGCCGTTTGCCTCAGCTACATTGTTGGCCAAAGGGGCGCAATCTACACTCTCCCAATCACTCTCGATAATGGATGTTTTATTGCGACAGTACGAAAAGTATAAGGTCGGTGGCGATGTTTTTTTCTTTTATCTAATTGATTGGCTAATTAATTGTCTTATTTAGGAGCTTTATAGTTCAAAGGAAAACCATGATCCCCACATGGTACACTGCATCGATATGGGCTGGTTTGTACTTGATAAGTACTACACCTTATCAGACCAGACACCTGTGTATGCCGCCGCACTCCTTCTCGATCCCTCGAAACGAAGAAAATACATTGAGCAGAATTGGCAAGAATCCTGGCACGCGCCTGCTATTGCTACTGCCCAGCAAATTTGGCTAGATGAATATAATGCCGCGCCAATCCCAGAATCCTTGCGGGTGCCTCTAGATGTGTCCTCTTCATCTGGGAGGCAGCACAACGAGCTGGATGAGCTGTTGAGCGATATTGCTGTTACTGGCCCTATCTTAGACGACGCCGATGACTTCGAAACCTTTATTGATGCACCACCGACCCGGATAACTGGCTCTCCTCTCCAGTGGTGGCTACATCGAGATCAAAGGAAAGCATATCCGCAGTTATCCCGCATGGCAATTGATATCCTCTCAATCCCTCCTGAATCATCTGATGTTGAGTCTCACTTCTCATCGGCGCGGCGTACGCTATCATGGGATAGAGAGAGCATGACCTGCGAGAACCTGGCGAAGGTTGACTGGATGCGCGAGGGTATCATTGTACCCAAGTCTCACGGTGGCAGGGGCGTTATTTCCAGCGTTGCTGTTGAATTTAGCGTTGAAACAGAGGCAGAGGACTTTCTAGATTAGGGTACTTTCTTGTTCTTTCTTCTAGCCTACAAGAATTATATGTGGTTTATCTGGATATCAACCTTGCTAAAGTGGCTATGTGGCTGTATGGATATCTACCTGGATATATCGATATCCAGATAATTTCTCCCACTTATCTGGATATCGATATAAGGGCCAGAATTTCGGTGGATATCGATATACGCAGGTCTGTCGGAAACTGCTTTTGGGTTTAAATTTAAAGGCTAAACCGGTTATTTAACACTGGAAGACAAGCAGCTAGATCTTTGCTGGCACCAACTTCGCCAAGCGTACAACTTCCTCAACTATGAATTGCTCAAACTCTTCCACACCGTGATGAGGCTCCCAGCCCAGGTGTTTGCCTCTCTCGGCTCGACAAAAAAGATTCCAGCCCATCCATGGCGCCTAGGATGAGTCAGTTTCGGACAGCTAGTTAACCTTTGGTGTTTCGTATCTCTATCTTACCATATAGCGTGCCAATTCTTCTGTAGTAAACTGGGTGGTCGTGTCGGTGTCTACGAGGCCCTGGGAGTACAAGGCCTTGGCAGCAAGCTGGAAGGCTCGCTTCACTGGAAGGCTCCCGTTCTCAACAAGATAGAACCCGTCTCTCCCATGAGCTGACGGCGGATTCTCCACAATCTCAAGGAGCAAGGAGGCGACTAAAGTGGCATGTTAGGAGCGGGTGATGTCGTACTGGTGCCCATCGTCGCTTACCGTCATCTACGTGGCAGATAGACCAGATATTCTCGCCTGGACCGACTTGGCCAACGGCCCCGCGGTCCACTGCAGAATGTGCGATGCCGCTGATCGCCATTGCAGCAGCATTCGCTAGGCCCGTCTCATGGAGTGGACCCATTGGTTTGCCAAAGACGACGGCTGGGGCCAGAATATAGGCACGAATGTAACCTGCCACATCCGCCTGTACAATCGCGTCGTCGATATCTCGGTCTTGAGGATTTAGTCAATGTAACTAGCCGGTGGTTAAGGGTCATTTACGAGGTATGTCTAGCGGGAGGCTGTTGATCTTGTCTGACTCAGTGTCCGAGACGACGGTGGTTGTAGCGCGACCGCCCAAGTCCTCCAAGAGGAAAGCTAGTTAACAATTTTTAAGCAACGTTCTACACAAAAGGATGGTAATGCCACATACCAGCGCCAGACTTCAGAGATCGTTAGTGGCATAGTGTCTAACCTGAGAAATTGAGTAACGGAACATACCACTTGATACAAGATTGGAGCTACGCCAGTAGTGGCTCGCCTTTTTCTCATCCCTAGCAAAAGCGCCTCTGTAGCCTTCAAGTCATCATCGGCCTAGACACCGGACGTTAGACTCTGATTCGTTCTATCCACCTTCACCGTCTGGTCGGAATACATACACCTTGGACGACAATATCGTATTTCTGCGATTCTCTCTCAATTGCAGAGGGGTCCTGAAGGCTCAAAGCAATTACACTGCTTCCTGGCATCAAGTCTCGGATCCTTTCAGCCTTCTCAAACGAACGGCTGGCAAACGTGATCTGGAAGTGCTCGGCCAATGTGGGGCCAAATTTGTTGAGGAGATGAGACAAAAACGCGCCGCCGATATAGCCAGTTGCGCCAAAAAGAAGGAGGGATTTTGGAGCCATGTTGGTTGTGAGATTTATAAGTTGAGTAGGCCTGAGGAAGAACTTGAATCTGGAGAAGGCTTTGAGGTTATATCCCACTCTTAACTTCAGTCTTGTCGAAAGCACTTATGCCGGTTCAAAATTCTCTATTAACGTTATCTAGGGCTCCCCTATGACTAATTTTGCCTCGGAAAGATATTGAGCCGGCGGAATCTTTGGCCGGCTTATGAATCACGAAATATTAACGTTATGATACTAGCTCCCGCGCATTGGTCGTCCCGGGTTATAGTGGGGGTTTGCTCTGATTGTACGGAGTCCGGGGTTACTATTGCATGCCGGTTCCACGGAATCTCGGTCCAATGACGGAAGAACCCCGCCACTAAGGCAACGAACGATCTCGGATCTCTTGGTTGGGAACATGCGTTAGCTTGGCGATGGAGCCGCGGGAAGCGCGGGCGACGGGGAAGCCGTGAAGGTTATTCTGACCCCGCTTGCGCAAGGTCGGTGATGACAGAAGTCCTATGCCGCAGCGAAAAGTTTGACCCGAATCTACTTTGCCCCATTTTGGTGCTGTCATTTCCCTCTGCAACCCAGTCTTTCTCTTTCTGCTCTGCACCTTTTCCAGTGAATCAAGTCTCACTCCGACAACATTGAGATCCCACAAGGTGATCATTTTGCGACACCTGAACAATATGGCCTACCGCGATCCCAGACTCAGCAGAAGCTGACGCCCTTGGATATGAACATGCCAAGGGTCTACGGCGCGCGCTGGATCCTGTGCTTTCCGTCACCGCCTGGTACCAACAAAGCTCCAGTGTTTGTATTACCTAGACTCTTCTACATGTAGGGATATCACAAAGGCTCACAAATAATTGAAGATATGAGGAATTGAAGGAGGGATTAGCACATACGATTAGATCTATTCCATGGATCGCTGGTAAAGTAGCCAGTATAGCCCCCAACCCGTCCGTGGCCTAGGAAACCAGTTTCCTGTCATACCATACGTTATTGTTCCTCTTTATAGTTGCTGACCTTTTTGTCTTCGGTACAAAGGGACCAGAAGAAGGACAAGGCCCAAAGCACAACAGAATCCAGATTATGGATTCGTCAAGCGGTCTTAAATTTCCGTAAATATATTCTTTTTCCGAATGGCTGGACACTGCTAAAAAGCGGATCTTTCGTAGATGCCGAGATCTCACCGGAATATTACCTCCTTATACGGCATTGAAGAAGGAGCGTTTCCCACTTTCTAAACTCTTGACTGTGCAGGTCGGGCCAATGGGCGCCCTGCCGCAAGGAACCGAGCAGCCGGTCATGGCAGCTCAAGCAAATTTCATCGAAGGTGGCCTTTTGCTGGCAGTTGGAGTCCATCACTCAGTATGCGACACCTTGGCATTACACCTCATTGTGAACACCTGGTCTCGAAACACTGCTGCAGCCAGCGGCAGCTCCAGGTCCTTCACCACGTATGACGCCCAGTCAAACGATCGCAGCCCCCTTATGGAAGGGATGCCAGGGGCTAACTTGGTTGATTTCCCCGAGTATACGCTCCTACCCTCCACCAACGTCAGCACGGAGCAAATGCCTGCAATGGCCTTTGAGATTCCCCCGGTTGCGGCACGCATTTTCCACTTTTCACTGGAATCGCTTGCACACCTCAAAGCCGCCGCTGCAGCTTTCTCTACCAATGACGCTCTGTCTGCCTTTATTTGGCAACGCATGACTTTGGCCCGAACGCGCTCTGGCGTTTTCGCTGATCCCTCCAGCGGCGAAGAAACCTCAGCCCTAGCTTATGCAGTCAATATTCGCAATCGAACAAGCCCGCCATTGCCGCCAACATACCTGGGCAACGCTTCCATGGCCTCTATGACGCAGCGGCTCACAGTATCAACCCTTACATCGAAGACTGCGCTCTCCCAAGCAGCAGGTGCAATTCGAAAGTCGTTGGGTGCTTTCAGTATCCCCAATCGGGTGCCGTTAACTATCGGGCTTCTTCATTCTCGGCCAGATCCTACGGGTTTGAAGTTTGCATATCATGCTTCTTTGGGCCCAGATATTTTTATAACATCATGGGCTGGCCTCGGGGTTTATGTGAGCGACTGGGGGGCCTTGGGCACAGTAGATTCCCTCCGTATTCCGGGCGAAGGTGAGGATGGCATTGTTATAATTCTTCCCCGGCTGAAAGACGGCGGGTTTGAGGTCAGCATTGGATTGAGACTAGAGGCAATGGAAAAATTGCTTGAAGATCAGGAGTTTGCTAAGGTTGCCCAGCTTTGAAATTAGATGCATGTCACGGCCTGAAATGCAGCTCGTCGCGTGCTGCGTGAGCCGGTCACCTTCACAACTCACACTTCTCACCTTGGTCATTGTGAGCCAGCCCAATTCGCTCACTGTGGCCCCGTAGGACCTCCCCAGTATATAAACCACACTCATTAGCGCTTTCATAAGGCTCTAGCTGCCTCAGCTATCAATAAAACCTGGTTACGCTGAATACCATTCAGGCATTACCAAACGTGATACCACTCTTTGCTCAGAACAATGCCCTGATCGTCCTTCGCCCGGAATGCGGAGGCAATCTACTGTGACCAAGGCGCCCCAGTCGCTCTCATCTGCCAATATAAACCCAGCACGGCCGGTTTATCCCTTGGGAAAGGCACGGTCGTCACACTTTTAGCCTGCTGCTGTGCGTTGTAATGCTCGCGACAATCATTGGAGTAGGATAAGAACAGTAAGTTAGGTTGGATTGTAGGCTAAGACTGCTACCGGTAGTGAATAAATCTAACTTAGCCTAGTTGTTTCTATCCCATTGTGTTATCATTTGATCCGTATGCTTGCATCTGGCACAGCCCTACGAAGTAAAGTCTACTTATCTGTCTTACCACCCGGGGACCTCCCTAACATTTAATTTCCACCCGGAGTAGATTTTAAAGAGCATCAGTGCAAAATTATCCCCTATCTCCTGGCCTTCATCCGACCCATTACATGGATTAATAGGAGTAAACTCATAACGGCCTATAAGGCTAGCAACTAGACAAGAGAGCTGGTCTCTCGCGTATTGCTCACCCACACATCGACGTGGGCCACCGCCGAATGTCAAGAATGAGTACGGGTGATCTGCTCCGCCGGCAGGATTGTCTATCCATCGTTCTGGGTTGAAGAAGCGAGAACCAGGACCCCAATGAACAGGGTCACGGTTGAGAGGCCAAGGTGAAAAGACAATCTTGGTGCCCTTGCGTATTGGCTCTCCAACGAGAGTTGTTTGTTCCACGGACTCGCGCCACAGTAGTGTGTTGATTGAATGGTAACGCAAGACTTCGTTAACGACAGCATTGAGATATTTCAGATTGTGAACCTGCGATTGGCTAACTTCTTCTTCTATAGACGCGTAAGGAGAAGGTATATGCTCTCGAATCTCCTTTCGTAGATTTTCTTGGATAGTTGGGTGCCTTGAGAGCAAATGTATGGCCCAACAAGTGGAGCCTGCCACAGTCTCCGTTGCAGCGGCGAAGAAGTGAACCGTTTGCTCAACCAGATCCTCATGGGAGAAGTGGCCCGTCCGCATTGTCCAGGTGAGCATGTCGGCATCAGGGTTCTCTGCGTGCTTGTCGAAATTACGCTCATGCTCTGCAACCACGTCCTCTGCTGTGGCGCGGACCAGGTTCATGATACTGCGAATTGTGTTGACTGCACGTAGAGGTAGTTTTAGGGCAATCTTGGGCCCAATAATCGAAGCAGCTGAAACAGTAGCCGCGGGGCAGTTTATGACTAGGACAGTCATGGCGGGGGCCGTGGTTGCCGATAGCCACAGTCGGATGGAGAGCGTTGCGACTCTCTATCTGGCCGAGCCTAGATAATAGAAAGAGGTACCCGTGCCCCTTAGTTGGTCACAAAATTCGCGGACAGCCACAAAATTCGCAGACAGCAAAATGCCTCATTTTAGGTGGGAAAAACCGCCTTTTTTAATCAATCGATTCATAACAGCATATATTCTAATTCTAACGACTAGGAAATACCCTGAGACCAACTTATGCACTGGTTCACCCTCACTACAGACTCCCGGTAACCCTCCCATGAGCCGCAAATCGCAGCTAATAATCCCGAAGATCCGCCCAATTGCGCAGCTCTTCCTCCTCGTCCTGCGGCGTCATCTGGCTCGAATCCGAGGCATCAAGTCCCCAGCTGCTGCCGGCCCTGGTCTTTTCCAGCTTCATCAGAATGTCGATGAGCTGCGACAGCGCCTCCTCTGACCTGACTTCAAACGGCCCCTTGCGCTCCGGGGCATCGTTGAGCAGCGTCGACGCTACTTGCCGGATCTTGTTGATGAGGAAGCCTCCGTTGGGCTCCATGTTGCGCTGTGAAATGGATCCTAGCACTGTATGGAGGTCCTGCACGATGAGTTCGCGCTCCGATGATAGGAACTCGTGGATCTCCTTCTCGTCAGCGTCCTGGGCCGCCTTCTCCTCCTCCGAACGGCCCTCGATCGGGTTCTTGTCCTGCTGCTGCTCAGTCAAGTGGACGTCGCGCAGGTTAAAGTACAGTTCAACAAAGTATGACCGCGTAGCAAGTTGCGAGATAAAGATGCTAGCCTTCTGGATCTCGTACTGCAAGTGTCGACGCCGCGCCGGGTGGTTCTTGATGACGTTGCGCAGGGCGTGGGCTAGTTGACTGTTTGGCCACGCGGGTGGCACATACTGCATGCCAGACTCGTCAAAACTGGCTAGGGTCGCCGCCTCGTCGCCGTGGTTTCCCAGCTGAAGCTCCGGTGGCAGATTGTCGGTGATGCTCTTAGCCGCGAGGAGGCCGCCCCGGAGCAGGATGCGCTGGTCGGCCCAAGGAAGGGTGCTCATGCCGTAGGCCAACTCGAGGCTCACAATGCCGTTCATAGTGGTGTAGATGTCAATGGCGAACCGAAAGCCCGTCAACAGGGTGACGCTGCCATCCTGCTGATGGATGATCTCGTTGGCGAGAACGCAGATGTCATTGACATTTTCAGGATATGCGGGGTAGGGAAGGCTGGGCGTCGACGGCGCAATAACCATATCCGCAGACGAGGTGCCCAGCTGAGAGAAGGAACTGGTGAATGGTTAGCGAATGTAGAATAGATGGGTTGCTTGGAAGTACGCTTACCGCACACCTAGAAGCAGACAATAGAAGATGCGCTTCCCGATCTGGTCCTTGACGTGGTTGAACGGCAGAGGATCCGGTGAACAGTTGTCGTTGCCAAAGGTAGGTAGGTCGCCAGGGTGCTTAGGCCGAATAAATCCCAGTTCCCAAAGCAGCATCAAGGTCTCGGCCATGAATTAGCGGGACGCATTCCACTGATAAGTGTATCCCGACGCCAGGCCGAGGAAGTAACTGGTCGCAGCGTCGTCCAGAGTTTTGGGTTCCTTGAGCTGCCATTTACTCCCCCGGCTCAGCAGCGCGATCTCGCGGCACTTCTCAACCATCACGATGGCTCGAGGAAAGAGGTGAGTGCCGTGCTGGGCCTTGAGATGCTCTCTCGCGCTCCGGGGGAAGGATGCGACGAGGGCGCATATCATGCTCGACAACAGACCTAGGAACTCGGGTTTGGTGCGGTCCTCGCGATTGGCAAATGATTGGCGGAATGTAGGCTCGTGAGGGAACGGGGCTAGAGGGTAGATGTAGGTGAAGAAGTCGTCGACGAAGAGTTCGAGGACCGGCATCGGCGCAATCGACTCGGCATCTAGCACTCCCTCGGTGGAGATGTTCATCAGCGTCTCGGCCGCGGTCCGTGGAGATGGGTACATGGCCCGTAAGACAGCAGCAGCAGCCGCCGCGACCGATGTATCCATGCTCGCGCGCTTAACTGCCTTTGCAGCCTCGGCGTGCTTGTTAGGCGGGCCTCAGCGTTTGGTCTCGCGGTTGAAGGTGCAGTTGACGCCGAGTTCGCGACAGGGACGGCACGGGATATTGGAGTCGTCGCACTTTACTTTGCGCATGCTACATATATCGCACGCACGCCGGAGGCGCGTCAGCTTGGGGTTGATGGTTGGATCTCGCATGACGCCCCCAGGCCCCGGGACGAGGTGAGACGGCATCTCGGTCGGCACATGGGGCGGCGGTCCTCCTGGAGTGCCGTGAGGAAGGCCGTCGGGAGAAGACGTAGCGTCGATTGGCTGGTGCTGTTGATGACCGACGGCCTCGGCCACAGTAATGGCGGTCTGCTGGAGGGCCTGGGAGCTGTAGGTCTGGGGGTTGATGGTGTAGGCGGCGTCGCTCGCGGCCTGGAGCATATGTAGCCCATTGCTTGCGTACGCATGAGCCGTCGCGTGCGAAGTGGGCGAGGGCGGAGGAGGGGAGCCCGACATGGCGACGGGGACGGCGGACCATCACGCGGCGTCGGGCCTACGACGGCGGCGGCGCGATCGCAGATGGCGAAGCACGCAGGCTCGGCGCCGTTCAGCGCTGCGGTTAATTCAATTCAATCAAGTCAAAAGTAAATAAAGCGACTTTCTGATTCGAGAACTTGAATTCAACTGGCATTTCATTCAAGTTCGCCTATTAAAGGCTTGGTTTTTTTTGCTTTGCGCCGATCGAATTGAATTGACCGCAGCGCTGAAGCCTCGGCGGCGGAGCTGGGGAAACGGGACCCTTGAGAACGGGCCCGGATTCTAGATGGTCGATGGCATTTCGCGATGGCTGATTGTCGGCGGATTCCCGGGTGATGGAGAGTGTTGAAGCGAAGTGAGGCCGATGGGCCGAGAGAGGAGTTTGGAATGAAATTTATTACGCCCGGGAGCTAACCTCAGGGAAGTAAGTTGTCGCATATCAAGCCCTGGCCCCTCTACAGAGCTGCCTTTGCAGGCAGCTGCTACTGCCTAAACAGGCAAGGCTTTCATTTGTGTATAAAAGAGCTGCGCGACTCAGTGCATCTCGTCATTGAGTTCTTGCTCCCTAGATAATCATCATTAATTGACTAGTGCCATTCAATGATCCCCGTGGAGCCAATTATCTGACATTCGACAATTATGAAAGGCATGAGCTGGTAAAAAAGGTTGAATGAAAATTTGAACCTACACAAAAAGTACACAAGGATTACTGTATCAGAAACGTGGTACTGGGAATCACAGGAAAAAAGTCAGGAAATACTAGAACTTGCATGGTCAAGTCCTCGCAGAAGAGAGTACCCTCTAACAGGGTGGGTCCAGGTGTCCCCGACCAGCTAGCTACCTTGCCCCACTAAGAATCCACTGCTGCAAAATCGACTACCATCAACCAGGGTCGCCAATATAGGATAGTCGGGGTCTGGGGGTTTGCTGGAGCCCCGCTTCTTCGCCCGTCCTCTAAGGGGCATAAGACCTTTCGTCTCATCCCTTAACGTGCATAATACGCAAGCGCCAACGCCCTAAATCGACTGAAATCAATTAGAATTCTATTCTTGAGGCACTCCTATTTCTATCTGGTACCTTCGCGCGTTATGTCCTGGCTTTCTGCAGACATCAAATCACCGTTCCTTCGTTTCTGGCCTAACGCTTCGGGCGACCATTTCAACGACTTTCTTCTTCTAACTGCCCATTTTCTCCGTTGGCTAACCCTATGGGGCCAAAATCATGGACAGCCCCCAAAATTCGTGGATACTAAAATTACCGCAGCTAAACTTCAGATAACATTATGCTCTGCCCCAGTGTGTTTATTCAGCTCCCCTGTACTTTCATCCGACCACTAGCGGGCTCCGCCACAGTATAATGCTCATAGATGCTTCTGCATGAACAAGTTGCGAAGATTGCTTGAGGTTGTTCTTCGGTCTCGCTTTCGGGGCCGGGCAACATCAGCACCCGAGAAAACCAGTACACTTGATATTTTACATAATCGGATAATATCGAGATCCCTTTCCATTACAACTCCACCGAACAGGTTTCAATTTATCAACAATGCTTACTACATAGTAGTCACCTCTATTGAAACCCCGCCACCTTACTACATTCTAGCTCATGACTAGCCTAGATGACATAGAGCTCCCCGGGCTCCGAACGAATGTTTCAAATCACCGATACGCTCTGGTCGTGAAAGAGTCCTTCCTAGGAGGTACTGATTCATCAGCAATTGAACATATTCGGGCTCCTCGGGTTGGCAAGCTCGATTAATCAGCTGATTATTTTTCTGCTCAGCGAAGCTAAGCCTCCAAGGCTGTACACAAACTCCTTATCCTCAGGCCAGCACCTGCTCACCTGGAATATATAAAAGAGGCACCGTCGCTGTGTTTTATTGTCATCCACTACCAGAAGACATCATCCAATTCAATCGTAGTCACTCCGTGGAATCCCAAATCCCAATTCCCTCACCTTTACTTTCCCAGATATGCTCTTCAACCGGTTCCTCATCTTGGCCACCTTGGGCCTTGCGAATGCTGCCCTTCCAGGTAAGCAACAGCTTGGAGCCTCAGATAACCTTTTGGCTAATCCAGTTTTGTAACAGGGAGCAATAACGTCGAGACAGGGACTCACTTAGAGGGCCGCCATCATGCAGAGGCTGCTTCGGGAACACGCATTGGAAGTCACCCGCTCGCATGGGATCCACTGGATTATGAGCTTATTCGCAACGTTCTCACTCGTTATTCGTACTCCCTGGATGATAAGAACTGGGATGGCCTCTCGACGGTCTACGCGGAAGATGTCAAGGTCTATTATCCTGAACCACAGGGACTGGTTGTTGGCCTATCGAATGTCACGAACTTATTGCGCACAATGATCGAGCCTTTAATAACCCAGCACTCATTAACCACGCAGAATATCGATATTACGGGCGACAAGACGGCAACGGTTAGGACCTACGGTCGGGCTATACACTTTGGCACTGGAGCTCTTAGAGACCAATCGGTTACGGTATGGGGCAAATATAAGGATAAGGTTGTGAAGTTAATTATGAACGGGGTAGTGGATTGGCGGATTGTGGAGCGAAGAATATCCTACCAGGGGCCGTTTGTGGGTAACGGATCGCTGATCGGGCTTGAGGGGTAACTGAAAGAGACTATCAAGCGGTTAGGTTACTCCGCAGAAATCAAACTGGACGAGGAGGACCGTTGTTACCTGCTTAACTTGCATGACTCACTCATCGGGATAAAGCGACGGAGAGTATCACATTGACGGCTACGGCAAAAGTGAAGTGACACTCCGCTAATGCGTAGTGCAATGGTGGCCTATATCCCGTTTGACATACCCCCCCAGATTAGCGCGCTTGGTCGTGGTGATCTGTGTGATCTGTTGTGGCGTACGTGTTGTACTGAGGGTTCCGAGGCAGGCTGTGTGTGGCGCTGCTGACTGGGTTTTTTCCGTAGAGCCCGTTTTTTCTGTTGGGACTCGAACTGGTGACCTTGCTAATGGGTGACAAGGGTAGTAGGGCTTGATAGGGCCGCGATAGCAATTAAGTTTTGGGTAGCGCAGTGATCTTGCCCAAACCGGGCTCATAACTATCACATTGACGGCTACGGCAAAAGTGAAGTGACACTCCGCTAATGCGTAGTGCAATGGTGGCCTATATCCCGTTTGACAGAACCTATTCATTTGATCAAAAGCCATCAGTTCGGGTGCATCCTATACTTATGTTATCAACCATGGCTATTTACACCTGGCTGAGTGTTTTTCAGCGATGGAAAGAGACTAATGGGGAGAGAGACATGCAGAAATTTTGGAATGAGAAGTGATATTTAGTTATTTTTACTCCTTGCTCTTAAATCCGCTAATACCGGTAGTACTTGATCCAGCCCTTGATAGCATGCCGAAAGATTGTTCTTTAAGTCTTCAACTTCCATCTCACATCTGTGAACTTGCTCTCTGAGATGGGAACAGCTCCGTTGCAGTTGATCGACCCGGATCTCTGCTTCCTTTCTCAGCTCGGATTCCGCATTTGCCGTGTCCCTCCACTCGCATGACTCTGCGTAGAGCCTCGCAGTTTCTTTCTCGAGTTCAGCTATTCTCAATATAAAACTTTTCTCTAAACATCCTAACTACAATCGAGATCAATGACTATTTTTCATATCACACTCCAATCTTACGTACTGATATGCCCACATCGGGATTCGGGGCTGATGGCGCTTTGGATACTGCCTCAAAGGTCACTCCGACTTCATCACAGAGTAATTTGTAAGTATTGATGGAGTGGTCACTGAGCTTCTTGGCGAAAATTCGGCGCAGGAACTCCTCCTTTTCCGAGAGGAATTCCCAAGCATATAGGTCTGGCGCACAGGGGTTAAGGCGGACCTCTGACGGCTTAACATCGATTCCCAATTTGTCATCTAATGCATGTTAGCCGAGGTGGCCCCAGATACCGAAGTCACATACAAATATGTCCAGAGAGCGCTTCCCGGCATCTTTGTCTATATTTCCCACGGTCAACATTACTCTGTCTCGCTGAAGTCATTTTTTTCTTATTCGATATATTTCACCAAGGTGCTATCATGATACCTCCGTGCCACGTCCAGCGTTTTTCGTATCAAGGCGGAGGCCGAAGTCGGTTCGGAAGCTATTTATGGGACTTATTCGGAACCGATTAGTAGGCTCCTCCTCGACCATCAAGTGATCTTGAGTCACGACCCGTACCCAGATTATAGCTATAACGATGAGGAAATAACCACCGTGGTCATATGGGCCATATGATGCCTGCCTGACTATAAGTTCAGCACCATAGTGACCGAAATAGATATTCTCCATTCTTCTGCATGATTAGACAAGCTCGTAAGAAGGCTCAGATTGCCCTCCTGTATGAGGGAACCACACTTGAGACGCATGCTGCGTGAGTGTCTTCCGTAAACCTGGCTTCTCACCAGCAGTACACCAAGACCCAACCAACTGACTTTCCTCTACATAAATGCCCACATAAACTCAATACGCCCAGCGCTATCATAGGTGACGAACATCCAAAAGTAGCCTGGGTGAAGCAAAATTAAAGTCATCTAAGAGTATCAGCAGAATATAGCACAATATACTAACCTCAGACGTCATTCCTTCTGTCTAACCAATAAGCTGCCAATTCTTTGCAATAACCCTTGCATATGGTTGTAAGGTAAGAGGTGACCAAGAGGACAAATGCAAAGGTGCCATCACATCAACGGTCCTAAACCCTTTCCAACATTAGGAACATCCATCTACGGCTCTACTTATAGCTCACTTATTATACATACGCATCTTACGAGATAAACCTTGAGGTCATACGGGGCCTAGTGGTCTATCACATCCACCCTACGGCGAATCAGGACCGGTCCCAAGGGAATGGGACACGAACACGAGGCGGCAACTTATAGATTGCATACGCGGTACGCATAAAGCACAGCCGTGAACTGCACCCCTGATATAGGGTAGCAGTTACAATCAGCGGTTGGGGGTGAAAATCATGCCCAACGCGCCGCGCGGCTTCTTTTCCTTGACCACTTGGCATCTTACTTAATGTTATCCCAAAGCGCAGCGACAGGCCACAAATAATCAAAGAGAGCTTGCTGCTCTAATTCCCTTGCATTAAGGTACAGTCCAATGCACCAGACATTCCAGGATCCAAGCCAAGATTGGAATTTCCATCGCTATCACAGTCAACCTCATCTAAATTAGTTTACTCCTAGAAACTATCACTATTTAAAAGCCTCATGCCTACATCGAGTCTATATCAGCTTTTCCACACGGTCTTCGAAACAAACAGGTTCGAGCCCCTTAGTCACTACTACCTATCCTCTCAACAAACACTATACCCTCAACAATATCATCAATGGCTACATCTAGCTTTGAATTTGCTCCCTCCGCCACTCCTTTTGGTCGTTCCGGCTACAACTAGCCAATCGATCAAAACTGTCAACATGGAGGCTGTCACAGCTGCGGATACATGGTTATCTTTGAAAGGAGTTACCGAATTGAGAAATCACGACCACGTGGCGCCAATCCTCACAGTGTCTATCTGTGCCTATGGCTTATGGACACATCCTTGTACCTCAACAACTGCCTGTCATTGTCCTGTCATTGTCGGTTGGGGGGGAATCCAAGGGTAACCGACCAATACTACTTAGCAAAGCCCCAATAATGTACATATCCCTTGATTGCGCTTAGCCGGGGTGTAACGCACCAAGAAATTGAATTGCTTCCAACGTGTATTGAGTGTCAATTGTGACGGCGAAAGATTCCCCATGGCCGAGATTTATGCCAGATTTGGCAAACATGATGATCTAAAGTGCTTGCAGAGGATCTTTGGTGGATAACCCCTGGCTAGTCCGATGCTGACGGGTTGCAGTGGGGTATGACGGCATCAATCATGGCGACACAGTCCGCCGTTGCCTACGCTACACCGCGCAAGAGCAACAGGAGAATGAAGAGGGCGAAAGTACAAGGGTCAGCGACAGATGACCACAGGAAGAGTAAGCTTTAGGTGGTGGTACTTCTTCATGGAATGACACATCGGGCTTCGAGATTATTGCTTGCCGTGCATCAGTAACTTCCTTGTTTCGGAAAGAATTCCGCCCCTCCAATATACCATACCAGAGTTGGATGAGATTACCGTTCAGAAGACCCAGAATTATTTCCCGGGGCACACATAATCAAAAGCCAAACTCTATTCGGGGCCTAATACAACCTCTTCTCAAACCTTAATGGCAGCCTAAGGCAGCTTTGGAGATCACGAGGTGAGGGTGCAAAGGGGCAGCGTGGGAACCATAAGGGTGCGCTGCACGATATCGGGTGATCTATCAACTATGTGGGTTAAGGCCCCTTCAGGCACACGGAGGACACAACGTTGCCATCGGCGGGGCGAACAACAAGGAAGGGTTGCTGCTAGGCCTATCGGAAGAAGTGGTTTGCTTTGACACAGGGGGTGGCGGCGGTGACCTGTCAGAAATTGGCCTGAGCAAGCCCGAGACTTCGGGGAACTGAAGTTTGGCGATCAAGAACAATATGACATGTGAAGATTGTTCGTCAAGTGCCGGCGCTCGCATCATCCGGGGCGCGGGGCTACCCATCCATAACAAATGTTGGTTCCCCACGCGGTCTTATCCCCGCCTTTAGTTTAGCGTGGGTGGAGGACAGGGCCCTCCATTGTCTCTTCAGCCACTCTGCAATCCTTGTTCAAACATCCTTTGACAGATTGTCAGCTTATCGCGTTGCATTGACGTTACGTAGGGTTGCATTTCCGTGCAGTCGGTAACGAATGGGCTCACTGCCTCCAATGCTTGCGGCTCCGCTTGCTGAAGGAGGGTTACGCGGTTTTATTTCAACGACAGCCTTCATCACCGACTCCACTTCTATTGGGCATGATGCTTCTGTCCAAACTCAGTTGGTGTTTTGGCTTATGCATTTGCCGAAAGCAGATGTATTGAGGGTTTTAAGAGCAATTCTATGCACATTGCCAAGGGCATCGTTGGGTGTGATCAGAGCAGAACCCGACGTCTGATGCGGATAGGAACAGGCCGGTCAAAGGCGTGAGACCCAAATGGAAGAACCCTGTGGTGAGAACCGACTTTCCTCGCCTCATCCGGCGCGCAGAGCTGGACATCAAAATTGTGGAGCACGAAGACTACAGAAGTGAGGATCGTTTGTTTTGCAAGCGCCTCTCCTGGGCACCTGCTGGCACCCCCCCCAAAGGGGAACCAGTGGCCTTGGGTTTCCTTCGTGACAAGCTTTGCCCCGCGGTCATCACTCACCGACCTCGGAGGTACCCTCCCAGCCGGCATCTGGTGGCTCAGGTGCTCCTTTCTCGTGGGACCGCTCAGAGGCTCATTTGGGTATTGTAGGAACCGCTCCGGCCAAAAGGTGTCCACAGGATATTGTGAGCCACCGCCAGGCAAGGATCCGCCTATGTTCCAAAATAAGTCATCCAGCCCACTAAGCCAGGCAGGAAACAAGATGGGTATGTTCGCCCCAAACTCCCAGCCACCGGGAGCGTACATCTTGACCGTCGGCTTCCGGCCAACTGAACTGGCAACGCGCAGGCGGAGAGTCTCGCGATAGATAGAGTTCAAAAGAGGCTGATACTCTAGATCATCCATACTGATGAAACCTGATCCATCGAGGCTAGTTTTGGAAAGCTCTGCTCTCACACGCTCCGCGATGCCATCATCCAGTAGGAGATGGAGCATCATCCAAGCGACGGCAGGTATGGTGTTGGCAAACGTTCTGTTGGATGGTTGTTAGCTTAGGTGAGTCAGGCTTAGGGTTGTGGTACAACTGACGCGAAAAGAAATCCGAGCATTGCGGTGTCCACACCGTCCTCTGAGAAGCCCAGATCTAAGAATCGACCAAGCATTGTCCGGACGTATTTAGATCCCCAAACTGGGTCGTACTCGGCGCTTTGCAGGATGGGGTCATCCAACCTCCGAGTTCTTTGGCAAGAGACCCTCCATTGCCGCAAGCTTTTCAGGATTCTATCACGGGCCCGATAGGATGACATTGAGAGCCACCTAGGCAGCCCAAGAGAGATAATTGGAAAGGCATAGTAAAAATTCCAAAAGTCTTCATTGAGGCTTAGGCATGTGGTGAATATATGCTTCCCGTACAACGCCTCAACTTCACTGCAGAAGATTATGGTCACCACAAAAGTATACAAGTCAGGAATCACAGTCCAGTCGTCGCTGATTGCAGTTCGTTGGAGCATCTCTTGCTTGAGGTTTCTGATAAACCGGTTGACAATGGTATTAAGCCCTGGGCCTTGGAGATACAACACGAAATCTCTCCTCTGGTGTTCCATGATTCGGCGGCTCGGATCCGGATGGGATGTTGAGAAGCCCAGTCGAGCCTCTGCTAGAGATATGTTACTATGCTCAAATACTCTGAGATCTGCATCGTGCAGACCAAAGAAATTTCGCAAGGCGGAAAGAAGACTTGGTGTTGGGACGACTTCACGGCCACCTCTGAGCAGCCAGGCGACCTGACTGCCTGGGGACGCCAAGTAGAACCGACTACCCGGGAGCAGGACTTGAATGGGGGCATGGCGCAGCGTAAATCTATGGGCTTAGCGGCTGCTTGCTTTCTACCTGCATTGAGCACTTACAGGAGTTGCCGTAGAAACGACTCTGGCTGAGCAATCATTGACAAACCATGGCCAATGAAGGGTAGACGGCCATAAGCAGTGACCGGCTTTTGGCAGTGTGTGCCAGTCAGAGAGTTGTGATGTTTGATTTTGAGAAACAGTAGAACAAGAAGACTTCCAAGAACGAACAGACTAATATAAGGCCATCGGTCGAATCTTAGTGCCGAGACGGTAGTTGGGGGAGGTATATAGAGCTGGGGCGAGGCCTGGTCGTGCATGATGCTTGTTTTTTTCAAAGATGAGTGAGTCAATCAGAGTGAGTTGGATATTTCATGAGCGAACATGGGACAAAAGGCTAGATGCCAACAAGTTAAATTCAAAATAGATGGCCTTTTCCTATCTTGAGTAGGCGCCCATTATAGTGAGCCCATAAGACCATGGAATGACGCTATTCTCACAACGGAATTAACTCCGACTATCGTCAGATGGACCTCGAGAGCCGCGGAAAGCGGGATGCAACGGAGAAGGTGGCCGCTTACCTGTGAACAAATACTCTATTTCTAGAACTGATCAGTCATATGGTCTGATTAACTGTGTGACTAAAGTGAGGGTTTCATCGCATTAGTGAGTCTGGTGACTTTGGTGCTTATTAGGATTATTCGAAAAAGGTTAGAGTCTACTGAAAATCAGGGAGAGTGCGGAATTAGGTTGTAGCCTTCTCCTTTGCATCTGACACCTAGGCCGGTCACGCATCGTTTTGGTGCTCGGCGTTCTTTGTATTGTTTCCACCTATGTTTGAAGCCTCCTTAAGGATAGCTTGCGCCTCCAGGGCCTTGGTAGCCCATGCAATGGCAATGGAGTAGAGAGCTAATAAAGCCACGGTGAGCGGTGCGCTTCTGTACTTTTTCATTCCTATCTCAAATCATTTCGGTCTGTACACTGGAAATTGATCGCCATCCTTATCCGTCTGCACAGCATTATGCGTTCATCCAAGAACACCAACACCAAATCGGAGCTTCTGTAGTCCCTCCGGGCGCGCTTCAGCCAAGCATCAAACCAGTAGCAGGAAATGATCAGTGAAGTGAGAATCGAAAACTGCATCGGGTTCTCCAAGGTCCCCCTTGGCATTGCTGGCCCGCTGCGCGTGGCTACCCCGGCGTTCACGGATGACATTTACGCACCACTCGCCACATATGAAGCAACACTAGTGGCAAGCTGTTCTCGAGGATATAAAGCCTTCAACGCTTCCGGCGGCATACGCGTCGAGACCCTTAGCAACGGCATGTCTCGAGATCCCGTCTTCATCTTTGCCAACCCCGGCCACACTGCTGCCTTCGCTAAGGCCTTGCCAACAATGCAAAACTCATTCGCTCGATGGGCAGAGGAAACGAGCAAGCACTTGAAGCTTCAGTCCTTCAAGCCCGCTCTAATAGGGTCTCAGGTCCATATCTTTTGCAGCTACGACTGCGGGAGTGCGGCCGGGCAAAACATGGTCACCAAAGCCACACAATACGCTTGCAACATACTTCGGAAGTTGCTAGCGGATAAGTACCAGATCCAAGACTTCTTAATCAAGGGGCAATTAGCATCTAATAAGAAACCGTCCTGGGGCAACGTCATGAACGCCCAAGGCGTCGAGGTCTTTGTCTGGGGGAAGATCACCCCGGCGGCCTGCCAGTCCGTGCTCGGATGTACTACAGAGCGCCTATACAGGGCCCAGCAGACCCTAAAAGAAGGGGGCATCCGGAACGGCCAGTTCGGTTCCAACATCAACACGTCAAACGTCATTGCGGCCATTTTCATATCGACGGGACAAGACCCGGCCAGCACGGCAGAGGGATCTTGGAGTCACCTGACCTCAGAGCTCGATCCAGAGACAGGCGAGTTGACAATGAGCCTCTACTTTCCGTCGTTGCCGGTCGGGACGGTTGGTGGCGGCACTGGATATCCGATGCAGAAGGAGGCGCTTGGGATGCTTCGGTGCGGCGCTAATGGGCCCAGGGACAAGGCTGAACTCGCCGGGATCATTGCTGCGTTTGCTCTCGCGTTGGACGTTAGTACGAGCTCAGCCATTGCCAACAACACTTTTACGGCTAGTCATATGCGCCTAGCACGTGGTGAGGTGGCGGCAAATTTGTGATGCTTGCTGGTCGATTTTCTATTAATAAAACCTGGCATATTTATCGGAATTTCTCTCAACCTCTTTTCATCTTAGTCAAACACGTGTGATCAAGTCTTGGGCATACAGTAACAATGAGGACTATCACATGCCAACTCAACTCTACTTTGATTGAGGACCCTAGTGGCCAACGTAGCCGTAACAGGTTGGTTTACCGAAGCACATCTAGTTCGCCAAGGTCGCGATATAAGTGCCATTAAGCTCCATATAACGAAGGAGGTGACCGCTTACCTATAAGAATACTCTATTTCTGGAGCTGATCGGTCATATGGTCTGATTGACTGTGGGTGAAGTGAGAGTCTCACCCGCATTAGTGAGTCTGGTGACTTTGGCCCTTGTTAGGATGAATCGAAAAGGGTCCGAGTCCAAGGGAGAGGGTGTGATTAGGTTGCAGCATTCTCCTTTGCATCCCACCTCTAGGTCGACCACGTATAGTTCACGTGCTCGGCGTTCTTCGTATTGTTTCCCCCTACATTCAAACCTGCCTTAAGGATAGCTCGCGCCTCCCGGGCAAGGAGTAAAACATCAAACTATACAAACCCATTCCACAGCATCGCCAATTGATCGATCACACACCAAAGCACGCCATAGTCCTAGAAGCAAATACAAGACAGCAGCCATCGGCCTTTGACTCTAGTCGGGCCGCGGACAACTATCGGTTCCCAGGATCCACGACAAGAGCTTGGAAACCCACTTCTCCGCAGATTAGGATGATGATTATACTCTCCTTACTGGCCTTCATGGTGGCGCTTGACTCTTGCATCATAGTCACTGCTCTCCACATACGTACAATTTTGCCTCGCGATAGCGCCCAAAACACTCTTTCTGACTATACGAGGCCATCGCTTTCGATCTCAAATTGACGACCAATGAAAGCTTCTGGGTTGGCACTTCTTTTCTGCTCAGTAGTACTGTAACCATGCCGTTTGTTTCGAGCGCGAGCAACGCGTTTGGTCGCACAAAGTCCCTCATTACCTCGGTTGTGTCATTCACCTTGGGAACAGTCTTCTGTTGTCTGGCTCACTCCTCTCCTCCTCTTCTCATTGGTCGTGTATTCCAAGGTATTAGTGCCGGCGGGATCATAAGCCTCACGTTGATAATCTATGCCGATATCATACCTCTCCGTGACCATCCGAAGTGGTACGATGTTGTATAAGGCTCTATTGCATGTTCGAATGTTATAAAGCTAACCGAGATGGAACTAGACTCGCTTCATGGGCAGGTGGAAACTGCACTGGTCCTGCACTGGGGGGGCTTATTGCCCAGAAGACAACATGGCGATGGATTTTCTATGTCATGTTTCCGTTCTGTATTCTGGGAATCACGGCCATACCTTGGTTCTTCCCAAGGGAGCACAGTTTGAGGAGCGAGCAGCGGGTCGCAAGACTCGACTGGATAGGAGGTGTCTTCTTTGTCTCATCGACGACACTGTTTCTCATCTCCATCTCTTGGGGTAGTGTCCAATTCGAATAGAGCAGCGCCGGCACTCTAGCCCCCCTATGCTTGGGAAGTGCTGGTCTCGTTTGGACCTGGTTCTACGAGCAACGTTGGGCTAAGAACCCCATGCTACAGCAACGTCTCTTCACCAGCGCCAGCCAACTTTCAACCTACATATGTGGCTCCCTCCAAGGCATTGTGGTATGTGTATTCAAAAGGCGCAAGAATTATATTCTAATGTTCACAGCTCTACGGCCAACTGTACTACATACCATTCTACTTTACATCAGTGAAGACATACTTGCCCCTCAAAACTGGAGTTGCAACACTGCCTGTCATGCTTATCGCTGTTCCGAGTTCCATCGTGGCAGGTGTTTTCGTCACCCGAACCAAGAACTACAGACTTCCAATATGGCTAGGCTGGATGCTTACTGCCGTTGGCTCCGGACTAACTCTGCTTTTTGACACAAACACTCCGACATCCAAGTGGGTCGCCATCCTTGTGGTTATTGGGTTTGGCCATAGCGCAGTTCTAAACGCACAGAGCTTCGCCACTCAAGCTATGTGCAAACACAGTGACGAGACTCTAGCTACTGCAATGTATGCCTTCACAAGGCAGTTCGGCATGGCCTTAGGAGTTGGCATCGGCGGGTCTGCCTTCCAAAATGCCATGAGTCTCAAATTGCGGCAAATGAATTTACCTACAGAGCTTGCTAAGGATAGCGAAGCATACGTGGCGGAATTACACAAACTACCTGAGGGAAGCACCCTAAAGGGTCAGATCTTTGAGGCTTACGTGTTTGGCTTCAGGGGAGTATATCTATTTTTCACATGCATCTCTGGATTGGCATTTCTGTTGAGTCTGCTTATAAAGCATTTTGACATAGATCGAGAGGTTGATGAACAACGCGGGTTGAACAGGAGCATTAGTCTTGCACGCCGCCCTTATATATCGCCTCCGATGCCTCAGTATCTCGAGATTGGGTCAAGGGATGGATTGTTGGATCAAATCGCCGATCCGCCTTCTGCTTTAATAATACAAAGAGCACAGGCCTAGTTTACCAGCAATTATCCGTAATCATTCTAGACCGCATCAAAAACTTCATAGAATTGTCACATCGCAAGAACCAAAGGCCGCAACCTGTAGAGAAAACTAATCAAAACGCAATCAGCGGAATACCTTGTATGATTTCACTTCGGATCCTTTAGAGTGGTGCAGAAGGAATTAGAAACAATTGTAAGCTCTACTAATCGGACAATACAACGCTGACCGTCGGACAAAGCTGTTGCGCGCTTCACGTCAACCCAAGCCCTCTAGGTTAGCCTACGCATGTTGAGCTTTTATATGATTCTATATCTAGTACTCGGAAGTCAGCAAGTTGTGCCCCGGTGCATAGAAAGTGCCTATTTTTAGGAAAGTCGGCGGGATATGAGATATTATAGAAAACTGTCAGACGACGGCATTCGTATTCCGCCTGCAACCACCAAGCTTATCCTCGCCAAGTCAGGTGTGTCTACTAGTTCTATGCCCGAGACCACCATGGGTCAGCTGTTGTTTCCCGAGCGTGGGGACTATCGAAAACCTCATTGCGCAGCCCTCAGTAGGAGGGGTCGGCTCCTTTGGTGGAGGGTAGATGAAACCTGCTGGGTCGGTCATCATACTGAAAGAGGAGGTTCCGTGAACCCACCGTGTCACCTGCCACTCAACGTGCCTCTCTTTCTATCACAAGGGCTGCTTCAGCAGCCGATCGTATGATGGACGAGGAAGGTATAGGCTTCATCAGCTACAAAAGTATCTGGTGATAACTAATTGCCGTTACTTGCCGTCTGATGTTACTTCCAAGGTACGCGGTGGAGAGGGTGGTCATCCGAAGCCGAGTGAGGAGGAGGTATTGTGAAGACTGGCTTCGTGGCGTTTTGAGAGGGATCATTACGATAGTCCTTATAAAATGGACAAAGCAGACCAAAAATTACCATATGTATTCTTCTCCTAAACCCACCATACCACAGACTCCTTTTTAACTGCCCTGAAATATCTCTTTAACAGTCAAAATTTCACCATGGAATCTAAGACAAATGCCACCATTATGGTTACCGGCGCTACTGGGTTCCTTGGCAAAGTAGTTGTCGAGGAACTGCTCAGACGTCGAACAGACCACAATGTCCAGCAAATCGTGCTTCTCATTCGCAAGAAGGAGCCTTTAGATGCTAAGGCCCGTTTTGAGAACCATGTTGCAACATCGCCATGCTTCATGTTCTTACCTCAAAACTGGGTAGAATATATCCAGGTTGTTGAAGGGGACTTGGCAGACTTCCACTGCGGCCTCCAAGGGGGCGACTATGACAGAGTTTGCGAGACCATCACTCATATCATTCATACCGCTGCCTGCATCAAGTTTGATAGTGAGGTCTCGGATGCTGTGTCGTCCAACATCGAAAGTGCCTGCAACGTGCTCGCACTTGCAAAGGATTGCAGCAAACTTCAGCAGCTGGTTATCACGAGCACCGCTTATGTGACTCCATCACGAGGGGGTCCCATATATGAAGAGCTGGTGCAACTACCCTGTGCAGCTAGCGAGCTCTTCTCGGCACTAAAGGAAGGGATCATCGGGAAACAGCAAGCGATCGCATACACCGGACATCCGAACATATACAGCCTATCAAAGTGCCTGGCAGAGCATCTAGTCTGCGAGACAAAGGACTCTGTCCCTGTCACGATCGTTCGACCAAGTATCATTTGCGCCGCACTCCACTATCCAGCACCTGGGTGGATTGACAGCAAGGCTGCATTCGCGGGTTTAGTTCTTGGCTTCGGCAGTGGCGTCCTCCGAGTCGTGAACGGACGCCCGAATACCAAACTTGACATCGTACCCGTGGACGTGGTCGCGCGGCGCCTCATTCACGAGGCCTTCCTTGAAGATTCACGAGAGGTTAAGAATCAAAACGCTCGTATCGTCTTCTCCGTCGCGACGAAGGATAAATCTCTCACTCTCCATCAGGCGTGTAGGTTGCTAGAGAGATACTTCAAGGGGACCTTCCGATACATCGGTCCTCAAGGTCATGTTCTGGATCTCTTCCAGTTCTTTCACCACTATCTCCCATTACATCTCTACGCAACTATCAGTCGCATCAGGGGCAACAGGAAAAAGGAAAGAACAGCCAAGAAGGCGTGGAGAATTGTTAACGGCATGAACGCTGTCTTCCATCCTTACACTAACTATACGCACGATTTTCGACCAACAGAGCTGATGGAGTCCTTCGACCCAGTAGAGTACATGTATGTTATTTGTGGAGGCGTACATGAGAATCTAATGAACTCAAAGCTCTGAGTTCTCTCCTTCAGAGCGCTATGGCAGCCCTTGAAGAAGATTCAACTGGTGGCACCATGGGGATACGAGCCTACAACGTTGATTCATTCATTTGCCTAGGATTTCAGATAGATCAACTCTTCAAGCTCACACCAATTTTCAGTCTCGTTTAACACAAGGTTCTACAAGTATTGTCCATGGCCTGAATTCTGTCTTTGTTCAGAGACTCAATTTATCCATCACCCAAGTGCATAAGCAAATCCCACTTCAGTGCTATTTAACATGGCATGCACTAAGCATAAGTGCCATCAAGCTCCATGGGACCTGGCTGCCTTCTTCCTACCAGTCTCATGAGTAGGGCAAGGCTCTGGTAGGCTCAAGATAGCACTCCGTATGTCTTCCTCACCAGCTCCGGCCCAAAGCAGAATCTGTAAGAAGATCCGTAGTTGGCGTGGGTTCCAATCTCCTCCCGGTATCCCGACCCCGATTCGTGCGTTTGCCACGTATTCTAACTGGCCCTCGGCAGCAAAGACTATCACAACTCTGTTTTTCTCTGCGATCTTCTTGATCTCCTCTGCCGATGCCGCTGGCCAATAGCCATCTCCATACCCAACTAGAACAATTCCTTTGGCTCCCATGTCGATGGCAGCTGCAACAAGTCCTGAGCGGAAATCTTGGTGAGCCTGGAGGATGGCAACCTCGGGCAATGGGGTTTCTGGAGACAGTTGACTAATATCGAACTTCATAG
The DNA here is from genome assembly GCA_013406995.1 of Calonectria aciculata. Taxonomy (NCBI): domain Eukaryota; kingdom Fungi; phylum Ascomycota; class Sordariomycetes; order Hypocreales; family Nectriaceae; genus Calonectria; species Calonectria aciculata. Next base: position 343,870 of record VTGE01000017.1, read on the forward strand.
GGGCACAAGGGCCCGGCAGCCAGCGAAAGAACGGTTTGAAATCCACGATGTCCCCTAATAATGATCTTGGCCCTGGTAGGAACAAGTTGTTCTCCTTTTTTGTTCCCCAAGGAGCCATGATCTTATCCTGAATAACGATGACGACTTCGTGGCCCTTTGAGCTCCATCCTGTTGTTGCCGCTGTGTTGACTGCCGCGACGATATTGCCAGGACCATCAGCGCCAATAGCTGTGTGTGGTTTGATAGCTCCCGTCATGACTATTGGCTTGTCGCTTGTTACTGTTAAGGCCAAGAACGCAGCAGTCTCAGGCATGAGATCAGTACCGTGCGTCAGAACGACTCCGTGTATAGATGGGTCAGCCGCCAAGTTAGTGATATGTTGGCTTAGGCCAATTGCGAGCGAGGAGTTTATGTTGATACTGTCGACGTTCATAAATTGTTCAACGTCAATATTAGCCCTGGTGCGCAACTCTTTTCCAATCCCCTGCGTTATGGTGTTGATGCTCAAGACGCCGGCCTCGTAGTTCGTTGTGCCATCCGAGGAGCTTGTAGCGCCAGCTATCGTCCCCCCCGTTGCTACGATTGTGATGTTGGGCAACTGACTCTTTTTGTTTCTTAGTTCTGTAGCATCGTACGGAAGCTTGATACTACTGAAAAGAATGAGCAAGAACAAAAGCCATGGAAAGCACCATTTCAGAAGTCTAGACTCCATTACGTATCCTTGTGGTAGTTAGTGATAACCTAGAACGAGAACTTCGCCAAGACAAACAGCCTCCGTGGTTGAAGGGGAGGTTTGGAGGGCAAAAAGACTTACGAGAAGAGAAATTCAAGACAATAGTCGAGTTCAAGGAGTGGGGTCAAGGGGATTGAGGATCAGAAATGAGTTAATTGAGTCGTTATGATATCTTAATGCTTAATCGTAATGAAGCCCTTCGCGGTGGTTCTCGGATGAAAGTGAGAATAAATGACGGCCGGGAGCTTTGGCTTTAACAGTTCGCCAAGCCCCATACTCAAACTACGGATGGAAATCAGCTGATCAAACAACCCAGTCCATAGCAATCAACTAGACGAGCCACTGCCATCGTCCTTGCTCTACCAGCACCAATAACAGACAACATCCTTCTGGCCTTCTGCTCAAGCAGAGACGTAAATCATACATCTCATCATTGATCCACACTAAATAGCACTGCTCACTAAATAATAAAGCACCTACCCTGTGCCATGTCATGGTTTCTTCATACAATCTCATGGGCACCATTCAACCCGAGAACTGGCCGTCCCTCCCCGCGTTTCAAATCTTAAGATGTGTACACAGCTTGTATCCACGCCACCAGTCTATCTCCTGAGACTTACTCGTGCCCGTCGTCACTGGAGATACTGCCGCGTTTCCATAATGTGATTCTTTTCCCCTTCACAGGCCAGAGAAAAGCAAGACGCCGGCCAGCCAAACAAAACTCGTCCACCTCAACTAGTGCCATGGGCTTTACTTTCCACACTCTTGCGCTTGCTATACCCAAGTTGTATAGAATACCGCCGTTCGATTCCATAGTGCTCATAATGCGAATGGCTTTCGGCAGACTTTGAGCAATCTTGTCGTAGGTTTGATCAATTGAGTGGATCTGATGCGCAAGCCGGAGGCAAACCATCTTATTTTCTCGCATGGTTGACAACGAACAACACGCAAGGATCGTGAAGAAAAGGCAAGTCTGCCAACAGCTGCGTAGATTGGCGTTTGTTTTCATAGATGCGGTATATTTTGTCTGTATATAAGACGGCTCTGAAATATTTGTTTCCCTGCTAACTAGTCAGTGAGGTCCCATAAGTCGGCAGGTTTACCTGGAAATCATACACAGCATCATCTCTTTTCACCTTACATTCTTGCATCGTCTTTACCAACGGTAAAAAGGCAGAGAATGTCATTAAGCCCATCATAGTGAGGCTAACGAGGGCAAGTAAGAAGGCGAGCCAGATCGGGAGGCCGGCACCTCTAAGGGCTATAAGAATAGTAACGATTATGGGTGCTACCTTTAATATAACCCCCTTTAAGATGGCATTGAGGGAGTCTGATTTTCGGATTGATCTTCGGGTCGAAACATCATCCGCACCTTTCAGGACAGTGTATGAAAGCTCATCCAGTAGAGGGCGCAAAGGTTGCCAGAAAACGTCTTGAATCCAATCAGGGACGATAAGAAGTACCAACCACAGCGTGAAGGATTCTTCTGACGTCGCTGGTTTAAAGGCACGGAGGGGTACTAGTGGAATAAAACTGAATAAGAAGCAAACGACAAGAAGGAGAGCATAGGGTATGATGTAGAGGCAATGAAACCGGCCGCGATGACCAGTAGGTAAACCAGTAGGTAAACCAGTTGGTAAGAGTGGTGCTTTTTCGTTCATCTCTGTTGAGGGGATGTCCAAAGTTGAAAGAAGACGATTTACAAGGGGTGTGCACCATCGATATATATAGCCGGCCTCGGTCTCGATACATCTGGATTTATCTTATGGATATGCGGGTGATGAGGGCTCTCGTCTGTGGCATTCAATTTCGGGTATGACAGAGGACAGATCATGCTCATCACTATCTCATGCATTCAGCGTTCCTAGACTTGTCAGATGTTATCTTGTCTCGTTTTGCAGTCTATAATTAAAGGGAGTCCAACGTAGCCAACCCGGCGGAGGCCTATTCTGTGTTACAATCCGTCCCTCCACGTTCAGAACACCGACCAGCCCCCTCCTCTCCAATAGACATGGCCATAGCCTTTCCATTTCTATCTTCTCACTGCGTCTTGTCATCCGCCGCCGTCGAAAGGGTTTCCTGCGATCGCCTTTTTGATGGCCTGTGGTGTTGTCCAGGGCTGAGAAGCGGCATCTGACGTTTCCGGGTCTGAAGTGTGCGTGGCAGCTGGCCTTGACCTGTTACCAATTTTTTCTCGTCCTGATCGCTCTAGCTGTCGAGATTCTCACGCTCCTGTTGCTGCTGCACCTCGACCGTAGGATGAGCCGCGGCATCGCCTACTACTGGTACCGCATTGAAGTCATTGGAAGTAGTGCCAGCTCGCTCTTCCTCATCCTTGTTGATGATTGATACGTCCTCTGTTTCCTTCTTAGCCTGACTTTTGGCCTTTTTCAACGCTTCTCTTAACTCTTGGACGCTGGGAGCACCCCTTCCTTGGCGAAGACAGTCCGTAGCAGCTTTTTCTGACAGCGCAGCTACAGACTGTAGAGTCACCCTGAGCTCGTCATATATTTCTGGGGCGCCATCCTTCCCGTCTTCGTCGCCTTCCTGGGACTCTAAGACTGCATCGATCTTAGCTTTGAATCGAGCTGCCCGGATCTCTCGTAGGTAGCGCCTCGCAAAGGCTCCTACTTCGATAAAGGCATTCTGCTCCTCTCGGTTATAAGAGGGGCTCTGGTTCTCGGAGTCGGCGGGTTTCGCCGCAAGGAAAGGGTTCTCAAGCAAGTTGAAAGCTTCCGTCTGTAGAGCGTTGAGAATGTCCTTCGCATCTCCATGAGGACGCCATGAACGATTCGTAGAAGCCATAGGAGACTCAACTGCTGTTTTGAAGAGGATGAGGAGATCAATGTTGAAAGCTAGTGCCAGTAAAGGGGAGGGATGAATGACGATGAAAAGGAAAGAAAAGCCGCGAGATATTTCAGCTTCATATATACGCTCAGGAAGCTCGATACGTAAGCGAGTTAGGTACAAGAGGTGCGGCCAATCATCCATGGAACCCAGAGTTTCTAGTCCTGCACCACCCCCAACCCAGGCAAATCGTCCCCCGCCAGCCAAGCCGAGACGTTCTCAAGGGCGGTCTCAGGGCTATCTCGATGTTTCGTTGTGCGCAAATACTGCTGAATCTTGGCTGGAGAAAACATGAGCTCCGGGACCTTATCAGCAAAAGTCTGTGCCATTGACTCTATGTCTTCCTTGATGCCCTCCTTCATACTTGTACGGTAGTTGTTCTGAAAGAGCTGTTTGGCCTGAGCATTGGAGGCATTGGTCAAACACACTTGGTAATCAACACGGCCAGGTCGTAGAATAGCGGAATCCAACGATTTTGGATTGTTCGTGGTTATGACCAACAGCTTGCCCTCTGGAGCAGCGAACCCGTCAGTGGCATTTAGATATCCACTCAATGTGACCCCTTGCTTCGGATCTGACGAAGTGCGATCCAGGCCCGCAGCGTCTATGTCCTCGATCAACAAAAGGCATCGGTGAGGCAGACTCATAGTAAGGGAAAAAAGAGATTCGTCAGTCAACGTCTTCAGGCTGAGAAAGTAAATCGGAAGCCCAAACTCGCTGGCTATAACGTGAACAAGGCTCGTTTTTCCTGTTCCCGGGGGTCCGTATATCAAGTATCCTCGTCGGTGAGGAATTCCTCGCGCGTGGTAATCCTTATCCGAGCCGGGTTGTAGGAATGCTTCAATGTCATCAAAAAGATTCTCTCGTATCTGGGGATCTATAACAACAGTCTTTGCATCCCGAGATGCGCGCAGAGCTTTTTTCTGCCATTCAGGCGTGGGTTGAGACGTGGGATGCCACAGGGCGACCTTGCCACTCTCAGTCTGCAGAACACCATCCATTGCAGTTCGGAGAAGTTTCTTGATGGGTTCTTCGCTACTTTTAACGGTATGTTCATATTCTGACACGTGGAAACATACCAGTTGAGCGGCCAAAGCACGAGAAAGAGTAGATCATGCGCTCAGCTCTAGCATCGTTAAAATACTCGGTGGCTTTTCGTCCTTTGTACTTGAAGATTGTACCATCTGCCCAAAACCAAACTGTCGATAGAGGGTAAAATGCCAGTTTCTATCCTGGTAAGCCAAGAGTAAGCGCTATTTTAGACGCCACTCACCCAGGTCGACCACCAGGAAACAGTCCGATGCTTGCCAGGGTTTTCGGAACTGAGCTGGGGCTTGCTTTCTAATGATCGTTCGAGCGTAGCAATCATGTTGTCGCCTGTGAACCTTCTCGCAGTCAACAAGTGCTGAACAGCACGGCCCAGTTCACCGGGGGAGACCTCGACAGTAACCATGAGGTATCGAGTTACCGCCTTCCACATAATCCAAGGCGTGACAGGTACAGCGATGAGGGCAAGGGGATTGATGCCAAGTGGTGTGAGATAGCGATATAGAGGACGAAGAACGGGGACAAAAAGACCAAGACCGAGAGAGTTGAGAAGAATGCCAGCTCCCTCCACTGGCGAGGTCATTTGAAATCGTTCCACTGGAAGAGCCATTTTGAGGGGTGTGTGTGAGTGAGAATTTCTTCGACATTGCCAACATGGCTGTCAAGGCAAAATCAGGCTCTGGGGGGTTATATATACAGCAACCCAGAAAAAGTTTCCCCTCTTTCTGTCCCCTCTTCGGAGCTCGGATTTTATTTTTCTCCATATTCTAATAGAGTCCGGTTGATAACCGTCTCCCTTCGTTGTTTTATAGACTCTCAATAGCTGCATTACCCATACGGACTGCCCAGAGGCATACTGACGAGTAGTTCTCTTCATCACTCTTGCATTATCATCTTCAACCGCAGTTACCATGGGCTCTGAAGCCACAGAAAGAGCCGAAATGGGCTGAGACGGAGCAGGACTTGAGGTTTTGGATTGCCGACATCAATGATGCAGGATACACTAGTTGGCGCTGCAATTCTTCTCTCTATGGTGATCATGGTGGAGTTGTAGAGGCGAACTTTCAGCTATCTGCACAGAGAGGCGAGGAGATGAAAACTTCGGCGTCTTGTAGCTCTTCTGGAGCGTCATTAGAGGCAGCTCTATGTCTATATTCTGCGACCTGGGCCTATCTTTTTGCACTGCTGTTTCTTTTACGGGAGTTGCAGCTCGCCTCCTATTATCGTTCCGGATCCTCTCCCTTTCTGTTCTTAGTGTCTTTTCGGATATCTTGCTGAGAGCCTCCCTGGAAGAAACTAAAGGGTTTCCCTTTAATATAATGAGTATTTATGATGTAGAGACCATAGTGTTAAGAAAGCTTACCATTGGAAAAATAGTTGAGGGCTCTAAAGTCGGGCTTCTGGCGAGTGTAGGATGTCTTGAAAAGGGGGCGTTGGGAAGTATAGTCTTCTTGGGATTGTAAAATGCTAGGCTGATATGGCTGAGGGCGGGGATTTTAGTACTTTTATTATTTGGCTTAAGCCTAGAGCCTTCGTAGGATACAATCAGGCTATAATATTAAGGCTTATATTGTTATATTTAGGGGTCTATGTAGTTGCCTAAGTTTGATTATGGACCTAGATATTCAGGAAATTTTTTATCTATAGCCTGCCTTGTTCTTGTTTCCTCTTTCTACCCTCTCTTGTACTTTATGTATGTATGTCTATATCCCCTGTTATTTAGTCTATATTAGCAGACATACATTATACCGCTAGGCCTTGCTTACTTAGTTATATATGTCCTTAATGTCTTATATGTTCTCTTTAGATCTTGGCCCTTTTTAGGATGTCTTTTGTTGTTCCTTTGAATAGTTTGGTAAGTAGTAGGGCATTGTAGATTGTTGTTGCTTGTGCTGATATAGCTATATATAAGCTAATTGCGGCTATTGATGTGTGTAGTGTAAGCCTATGAGGCCGGGATGATAGTCTATGGGGGTTGCTTTATGCTGGAGAATAGTCTGGTTATAGCCGTAGTCCATTGAGGTCTGGTTGTATAAATAGTTATTAGTGCTATCTGCGTTGGTATGGCTGTTGATAGGGACTTTGAAGTTTTGTGCTATAAGCTTGTTTTGAGGAATAATACTCTATAGCATGGGGTATTGGAAAGGAGTTATATAGAGATTACTCTTAATGTCCTTGCACTTATAGTAGCACACTAGATGGTACGATTCTTCTTGTAAAGTGATTCTAATGGTCTTCTTGACCAAGCTGTTATGTTTGAAGTCATATGCGTCCACCAGAGAGCCAACTAGTGACCGGTCCTTGTTGTTTATATTAAGGTGTAACCTCTTGTGCTTCTTAATAACTTGCCTTTCTATATTAGCTAAAGGTGCCTTAAGTTCTCGGTAGACTAGGAAGTTATTGAGTACACGACTGGGGCTCTAGAACATGCCATCTGTCCAGCGCTTTATGCCCGACTCCTCTTTATAGATAAATACCTTCTTACTCTAGATCAGCTCCTGCCTTTTGTCTTCTATAGGTCGTCAAAGAGTATGACTTAGTTTGCCTAATAGGTAGGCCTTAAAGGCAATTAGGGCATTGTAGGTTATAGAGATATACCTATTGAAGGTAATAGCTAATATATTGCTTATTGTAAAGACAATTAAAAGAGCAAAAGAGTTATTTAGATGGGGTAGTAGGAAGTAATATAGCTAGTAATTAGAAGTTAGAATAGAAGGTAATATTGAAAGTAAGCTTAGGAGCTATGAATAGTAGAATTTAGGGGGAGATCTTTAATTTCTAGATTCTAGGGTTATAGAAGGACCAAGTAAAAATATTTTGCAAGTATTTAATAGATTTACTAAATCTAGCTAATAATAGGGCCACAAGAACCATTTTTGTAGTAATCTAGTTGCAAACTAGTTTGCTAGTTGCCTTTTTCTATAGAACCTTATCCGGTATAAGTTAGTACTGATACCTATTATGGTCTACGGGCTTTGGGGCTTGCACCTTGTAATTAATAAAATATATTTGTATTGAGATAGCATTAAAGAGACAAAGCAATGGTAAAGAAAAGGGCTTAAAGTCCTTAGGGATTCAATAGTAAACTATACTAAAGCAGATATACCATTATAATTTAGAGAAAGAGGCTAAAAAGGCCTAGAAGCAGCTAGATATTATTACTTCCTACTATCACTAAAAAGGCTTATCTTTTGTACCTAGATCCTACCCTCAATACAAATAAATATCCATTAAGCCACTACAATTCATAAACATAGGCTTCTCCCTATCTATCGATATCACTTCTTGCCTTTATTTATTATTTTTAACCCTATTTATATGCCCTAGGTCGCATTCCCTAGCTATAAGTTCCTCCTTCGTCAAGAATCTTCCACTAGGACTGCACGGCCGCTGCATAGTATGGTTATATTATGACTCGTAGAGGTAAGATTTTTATTATTTTGCAGTCAACTTAAATTATTCTTTGAGCTTTTATTAAACAATATGTTACTTAAAAATACAATAAAACTACTTTGTATTAATATAAAAAGGAGTCTCTTTGGTTTTAGCAGACTTTATCTCAGGGATATACGCTTAAGAGATAGATAGAATTAAATGATTAATTAAATAGGGGTTATTTATGGAAGGGTAAGAGAGAAACCCTTAAGGTTAGGTCAAAAGAGGTAACCCAGAAGGCTAATATCTTTTTTGCTTAATAGATACCTTATCTATCAATAGATAACCTAGGCTTAGATCTATAGATAAGGTATTATAATCCTTAGATATGCTTTACTATGAAATATATTATTAATCTTGAGATATATTGCATTCCTAAGTCGGTGGTTGAAAGTATTGGTTCTATTGTGGTTCTCGGTATATAGGGAGTATTATTTAGTTGGGATTAAGCCCAGTAGGGGGAACTAAGCCGGTATATATACATTTAATTCCTATTACTCAAGGAGCCTACTATATACACATTAAGATAGACTAGCTAATAGAGGTAATAGTTAGCTTACCCCTAAATCACTTAATATAAGGCATATTATAATAAATTAAGTAATTTAAATATAAATATAGGGCCAGTTGTAAACAAGAAACCTATACCTAGGAGGCAGTGATATATCTAAAATAGCCTCCCTGCTTTATTGCCCTTGTCTCCTCTCTCTTTTCTCTCTTGCACTTTTATATATATCCTCTTTTATATGGCTATATTCCCTAGTATTTAGCCTACATTAATAGATACATATTACACTACTAGACCTCGCCTATATATATCTTTCTATATTAATCTTTTCTAAATCCTAGGCCTTTTTAGAATTCTTATTTAATGTAAATATATAGCTATTAAAACTTGTATTATAGTTGCTAGAAAAGCAACTATAGCCTTAGAACCTACTATCCAACCAGCGCTAAATACACAACTAATGCCCATTATAAATAAATATATTCCCGCCCCGGATTAGTTTCTAATTCCATAGGTCTAGTATTAGGGATTATAGTAGAATATTATTGAGTTGGTTTAATAAGTAAGCTTTAAAGATAATTAGAGCATTATATATCATATTAATATATATTCCCTCTAAGGTAATAATAGACCTATTACTTATTATAAGTAAAATAGTTATCTAAAAGATAAGGTAATAGAAAGATTTAGTTATATGGTGGGAGGTAATATAAAAATAAACTTAGGATATAAACTTAGGGATAGTTAATAATAAAACTTAGGGGTAATCTTTAATTTCTAGATTCTAGGGTTATAGGAAGGACTAGGCAAAAATATTTGTAGATATTTAATAGATTTACTAGATTAGGCTAATAGGACCATAAGTCAAAAATAAATACCTACTTATATACTATTATTAAGTGGTATATTGGGGCTAGGCTAAGGTTCTTGATCCTAAATACTTCTTAATCCTAATAAAATAAATTAAGTAATCTAAATATAAATATAAAGGCCATTTATAAACATAAAACCCATTTACCTTCTCTATATATTCCTCCACCTTAGAGACCATATGCTAAGAATAATTAGTAGCTCTATTTATAGTAAACTATATATCTAGGTTAACTTAATCCTCTTAATTTATAGTATATAATACTATCCCTAGATCTCTATCTCTCCCTAGCACTGCCCATAGAGAGAAATATAAGAGATTTAGCTACAACTTAAGATCAAGATTTAGCTTTATCTAGCCACTAGCTATAGAATTCCACAATAGTATCCTTAGTTTAGGACTCTAGGATATAGCCTTAGCAGAGCCCAGAAGGTAGCAGCGGCCCCAACAGTAGACTATAAGCCTACTAGGGGCAATATAAATGCTTTCGAAGTATTAGTTTATTAGGCAATAAAATCCATTTAGGGCTACCTTGTCTCTTATATCTATATAAAGGCAAAGGTCTATAAATAAGCGGTTTAGGGAATATTAGGCCTAATAAGTACCATTTTATTGGCATAGAATACTTTGGCTATCTTATGTACATTATTGATTAAATAGCTATTATACCCATTAGCAGCAAAGGAGGGTATTAGGTGCCCTATATATAGTATAAACCTATAATTAGAAGCTATTAAGTAATTAGGGTATAGAAAAGGCTAAGAAAGATCGAGATACTATAGCATAGAACCATTACTCTAGGTTGCCTTGATCCCCTTAAATACTTATAGATAGCATTAGCCACCTGCCTTAATTAGTGTACCTTGATAGTACGCTATAGAGCAACCTTTTGCCGGTAGATTAAAATGGTTAATAGCTAATATAGAGGTAGGGATAGTATTAAGGGCCCTATATAGGATGCTACTGCCTGATAAGTCTTGCAGATATTGCTGCTTAGTTTTGCACTCTTGGTCTATAGTAGCCTGTGGTAATTAACTATTAGTTCCCTAGAGCTTAATTACTAAGCCTTATAATAAGGATAAATTAAAGGCAGGATGTGCCCTATAGCTTAGAGGTACTCAAAGGTGCTCTGGGTATATAGAGAGGATCTTAGCCTATCTCCTAACTATATCAACAAGATGCTATTACTATATGGATAAATCATACTGCTTATTAGGATACTATGCTCTGGTTAAGCTATTATGCTCAGTTATTATGTGGCATTAATAAGGGGATAAAAGTATAGGCTTATTTAAATAAAGATCTTATTATAAAGAGGAATAATTTGATTATTGTTATTGTATATTTTAAAAATAATATAAAGGCAAATGAGTATAAGGGACATAAGTACAAAGTATATAGGGTGGCGGCCGTCTGTTTAGTACTATTGTTGCCCTTAGGCAGCAAAGACCGTAAGATTAGGGGGTTAGCGAACCAGATTGCTGCTATCTTTTTATATCATCTTATTGACTGCTACTATTATAGCCAGGACTTTAAGTAATAGCCTTAGAGATAATAAGGTGACATGTTCTAAGGCATCACTCTAGTGTATCCCCTTTTACCCTCCTCCTTATTAAACCATTATTTAGTAATTTTATCCCCAAAGTATTATTATCGAAAATTTACTTAATATTTTTTTCCCTAGTATTATTCTCCTATAGCTATATATAAACTCCCTTTTGCGCCCTAAGCTCTTTATATATACCCTCCTTGACAATTATACTATAGTTATCTTTTCCCTTTCTAAGGATAATAATTTGGTTAATATATATAATTAATAATAAATAATGCCTATATAAGAAAAGTTATATAATTAGTATTACTATTTTCTAGCTACTAAAGAGAAGATAAAAGAAAAATACCTATATAATTAAGAGAGTTATTTTCTCTCTTTTCTCAATGCACTTCTTGATATGGGCTTCTATATTAGTGTCTATAGTGCTGGTTGCCTTATTAAGTAATATAATAAGGGCATTGCGTAGAAACACACGCACAAGCACAACCTGCTGCTTCTGCCCGCCGGATAGACTCCTATTGGGGAAAGTTAATGGTTTGTAAATAGAATATTGTCCTATATTTATAAATATATCTCCTGCCCTTGCCTATCTTTGTATTATAGTACTTTTCTATTGCTATAATATTATTATGGATATTAGCCATTCTAGTAGCATTGTGCACCTCTATATTAGTTATACCCTTTTTGCTAAATATTATATTGCTCCTAATAATTCTATTAAGGATATATAGCTCCTAGCTTATAATTACTATATATTCTATTAGCCTAGGATAAGTTTTAGTATATAAGTCTAATTGTCTAAGTAAATCCTAATATATAAATAACTTACTCTTTCTTCTATAATGTCCTAATATCTTAATTATTAATCTTAATAGAGCCCTTATCTAGGTTATATAAATATATAATTAGGTTAAAGATAGTTGATTTCCTTACTCTAAATGGCCCTATAAAGGCTATAGTCTTGCCTAGTATAATACTAAGATTTAGATCCTTGAAAATAGGCTTACTATAAGCATTAGGATACTTAAATAAAATATTCTATAACCTAATGCTACCTTTGTCCGGTCATAGGACCGCAATCTTGTACTATATCTCGGGTTTAATCCCCATTAGCCGGTAAAGCCGGGCTCTGGTGTAAAGGTCTCGGGAAAGCCGCCCTAGAATATTCATAAAGGACCTAAGCAGTTTTTGCACAAAATTCTAGTAGTTTATAAGTATTACCATGGGCCCAAAGGTATCGCCAGACTAGAGGCTATATTAGATAACAAGCCCTATAGTGAAGAAGGTCCTAGCTGAGAAGATAATGCTTAAGATAAGCTTAAATCTAAATAAGGAGAATAAAATCTTTTATTTTAGCCTTGTCTCTTTGTATAGTAAAGTGGTATAGTTATTGATTTCACGGTCAACCTAACTGCAAAGGAAGACTATTAGCCAAGCCTTTAATATACCCTCTTATTGCTATTTCGTTTCCTAGTGGGCTATTATCTATGTATTATATATAGGCATTTGCCCTTGGGTCGAGCAGAGGACAAAGATTGCATTAACCACAATAATAGCCCCCTGTACTAGCCCGATATATAGCCCAAATAATAACAAAATAGCAATCTTAGCGGTAATAACTATAATGATTTGGGGTAGTATCTCCTAGGCAATAAAATTAAATATTTTATAAATAATAATGCTATTATTAATGGCTATATTGATATTAGTCGAATTGGTTTGGAGATAAAAACTTGCTTTGTGACCTATTAAATGCTGGTTAATACTTATAGACGCTATTCTACGATGATTTAGCTTGATCTGATTCTATAGCAGATTATTTAAGACATAGACGCCGTATAACGATAATAGAGCGGCCGAGTATGCCAGGAGGAGTAGCCAGACCAGGCCGGACTCCTTACCCCTATATCTCTGTGCAAGACTCTCGATAAAGGCACTATATAAGCGTAGAATGACTAGATTAAGCCCGGTATAGACCAATTAAAGTCCTAGGCTTATAATAATACGTAGTCTGGTCAGCAGCGCGCCGCTCGGCCAGATCCATGGCAAGAATATCCGGAACCTCTTTAGCCATGGCCAGAGCCCCCTAGCAGCGTTGATTTCGTCGCTGACACTCTGTCTAAGCGCGCTTTACTCTATCGGCTTCATGGTGCCATTCTTAAGGTCGCCGGGAAGCCGTATTCTCTCGTCGTTGCTAGGAAGCTTATCATCGTCAAGAAGCCATGTTCTCTTATCGTCGTCGGGAAGTTATACTCTCTCTTTGCGAAGCTATTTTCTCCAATATCTAGGAAGCTATATATAGGGCCGAATAGATAATACAAGTAGAATGAGCTCAAAGTAGCATCGCACTCTAGTGTAGGCTAGGTGCAGTGTCAGGGAATGGCTTACAAGGGCTAACTTAATGATGGCGACCATATTGAATACAAACATAATGGCCCAGGACCCAAAGTATGCGTGCTAGGTCGGCTCTATACTCTTTTCCTTGTCTAAGCAAGGCTAAAGGCGATTAATGTATAAACCAAGTGCAACCATATATAGAAGGGCTGCGGCCAGGGGTAAGGCGTCAGGCATCATCCAGTTGAAACGAATAGGACGGTTATGTTGACCAGTAGAGCAAGGAGGATAGCATATAAGATAATAATAAAAGGAATCCTCCTGCGTCTTTGTGCTTTAGCATACTTGAACTAGATCCCGACCAGGAAATATAAGCAGCTGACTACACCGAGAACAATCTAGAAGACCTTAAGGGCAGCCCGGAGATCCTATATGGCATCTATTGATAATGATCTGGGATATTAAGCCAAAGAGAGATAGGAGGGATAGAATATAAAGGACTCTACAAGGCCGCAATGCATTGGGAAAGGGGACTTAAGAAGCCCAATGGCTGGCAACTAGCCCCCCCTTTGTGGGGCTGAGTAGATGCCAAGCCTGATTATGGCTGTTGCTTTGATATTATATTATATAATATCAAAATGGCTTATAGTTATATTAGTTATATTATGGTAATTAATAGCTTGGGTCAAATAAAATAGTCTTATATATATATTAACTCTATTGCCTAAGTCTTAGAGTAAATATATTTCTATATTAGGTCCTTTACTAATCTATATAGGCTCTCTATCTATTTATAGAAATTATTATACTTATATTTACTATTAATTAGTATATCTAAATAGTAATATACTATTTTAAGTAATATAATCCTATAGTTCTATTATACTCTATTTATTATATTTAAATGCTATATGCCCTAAGGGATCCTTGGTCTTATATAGGGGCTTAGAGAGATCTTATCTTGCATCTAATGCCCTATAGCAACCAAAGAATACTAGCTCTATAAGTTCGACGGCAAATAGATTACTAAGTATAGCCAAATTGTTATTTATGGACCTTGTCTTGTTAAACCTACATTGGAGTACATCTCCTTTGCTGCCGGCAGATTCGAGCAATGCGCGAATTAGCGATACTTAGTAAAATCCCATTGTTGTGTCCTTTGCCGGCCAAATTATTATTGAACTTTCTATTTGTTTTATCTATAATTTATTATTTCGATTTATAAGCTCTTAAGAGGTCTTACCATTGAGATTATTGGGTAAATATAGGGCAAGGAAGTAATATAAGTTGTAAAAGTGACTATGGACCTTAGGGCGGGTTGCCTAGGTATTATTAGTCATCTATCCTGAGTATAAGGCTATGGGAACTTACCTCTATATTATATATTAAGATTGCCTACTTAATTGGTAATAGTAGGCACTAGTTATAGGTATTATCTTAATAATATTAGCTAAGCTCCTAATATTAGCTTAATAAAATACCTGCAACCGCCTTGTTAATATAGCGGCTCTAAGATTTCTACCTTGCCTCTATTATCCTATAAACTGCTATCTCTCCTTCTATTGGCTCTAAAATATTAAGGTAGGGCTTATGGTAAAGCAAAAATGGGAGGGCAAGGATATAGAGGATTTAGATGTAAGAGCTAATAATTATAACCATATAAGACTTACCATTAGGAGTCTTCCCTATAATATATATAGGAGGGAGATACTTAATCTATGCCTAGGAATTATTTGACTTTAGTTTATTTATAGGGACAAGATAGCCTACCCAATGCTTATTATCCAGCGGTACCTTTAGGAGTTTAGGAACCCTAAGTTTATTAGTCCTAGTTTAATAAAGATAAGCCAATACTTAAACTAGCAAGTATAACTAACCTATGGTTTAGTTTATATACAAAGGATCTAACTAATAGGGGGCCTATTAGTACTAGTACTCCTGGCCCCTGTGTTGTGGTTACTAATAGCAATGGTAGCAATCTGAGCCTAGAGGTTATAAGTTATTGATACTATACTTACTTAGAAGCAAAGTAGCCAAGGATATAGATATATAAGAAAAAATAATGTGTATAGAAAGTAAATTATTTAAGTAAGAATACTTTAGGTAAAAAAAGGCAAATAAGATAGCTATATACTATTCTAGAAGTTCTAGGGGGATATTTATATTTAAAATAACTAAGTTGGCTATTTGCTAATTATCTGTCTATCTTCCTAAATAGGAAACAAATATTAAAACTTATTACCCTATCTATATAGGGGCATAGAGGCTATACTATTAGTCTTATCTTATTGCTATTGCTCTTTCTTATATCTTCTTGCATTTATGCTAATATTATTGTATTGTTGATTTAATAGTCTGCACTTAGAGCAGGGGAAGCAATTATATATAAAATTCTAATAGCCTATCTATATTACCATAGCTTATAGTACATTTACATAAGTAACTCTAGTTTTACAAGGATATAGCTTAGAAGTTAGAGGCTAAGGTATAGCATTTAAAGAAAGAACTTGCTCTATACTATGGCTTATTACCTTGTCCTCTAGCCCTATGCTAACTACTAATTCAAAAATCTTTAACTTTAATAGGATAGTGCTATAAGGTTATATATATATTACTAGTGACATTAATAAAAATAATACTACTAATAATCATTCGAACTTAGTAAAGTATATTTTCCCAGTAGATTGCCTTTAACTTATAGTTAAAAGCTAATCTATATAAAAAAGGATTATAAAATTATTAATTATTACCTTTTACCCCTAAGGTATTAATAGTAAGGGGAGATAATTAGGATAATCTAATACTTATAGTACCATTAGACTTATTATAGCTAGATCTACTTTATATTAAATCCTATAGAAGATATCCTTTAATTAATATAATCTATCTTTTGGTAGACCAATATTAAGTTTTATATAATAGGCAATAGTATATAAGGCTTATGCCTTAGGAATATTAATCGGGAAATAATAAATAATACTTCTTATAGAGAATATAAATCTAATGATTTAGTTCACCCTCTATAGTATTATTATCTTACCCCTATATATATTAATCTTTGTAAAATAATACTAAGAGGGCAAGGTGATTGGATAATTAATTAAAGCCTATATTGGCTAGGAGTGTATATTCTAGGTAATTAAATATTTGCATGGTATAGACTGATAAATAGCCGTGAAACTCCTTATGGGGCTAAGCTAAGTAATTGGTCTTAAGTCCTTTATAGTACTATAGCTTATAGATTAAATACTAAGAGTTTAGTAGATTAGGGGTTAGCTGCTTATTTTATAGGCAATATTCTATTAAGCCATATTGCTATTAAAGGTACTTAATATAGCCTTTAAAGATACTTTCCCCTCTATAAGATAGATTATAGAAACCCTTTATGTATAAGGTAAGACCTTCTATAAAAATATCTTTACCCATGGTTTTAAGTATTATAATATAATATATAGATTTAATAGAAAATCCAAAGGTAGCTTAATAGATATATATTATCTTTAGCACTTCCTGGTTTAACTTCCTATTAAGAAAGTCACTGGGCAATATGGCCTGTGGGAGGGAGGCCTAAATGGATGAGTTATAAGAATTGCAAGTTGTGGATATAGGTGTATTGATTTTATTCGAAGGAATTTCATTGGGGGTCTCTTGGGTGCTCTGTGGCAAGGTATATGGGATAAGGTCTTTATTGAGGTTTCTTTAGGTGGTCTTGGTTATAATGATTCTAGCGGTAAAGAGGGAGAGTCTTATGTGTAGGAGGCTAAATGCTATTATGAACTTATAAGGAGGGGAGGTGGTTTATATTTGTGTAGAGTATTTAGTATTAGAAAGCTAGGCTGTATGTATAAGGGAGGGCTTGGACTATTGTAATACTCTCTAAGAAAGCCACCTAGTCCGGCATCCCTATCTAGTCTAGTATATAGGAAATATATTGCATATAAAAGCAAGTATAATAACCCCTATTAGGATAGATATTTAGCTCCTCGGGATAACCCCTAACTCCCTAAAAGTAAGCATAAAATAAAAGTAAGCTGGATCCGCATTAGTCTGGTCTGTTCACCTATATAGGCCCATAATTGGCGTTTTCCCTAGTATAGTTAATGTAGTATGCACAATGTGCTATAGGGGGTCCATACTTAACTAGCGCCAGGGTAAATATATCTACTAACACTAAATATAGTAATATATTAAGGGGGATCAATAGATATATATTTAGGCTATCCTAAATAGCTCTGCCTTTTATTAATAATCAAGGCAAAAAGTTCTATTAGTAAGCCCAATATTATTTTACTATTGCTTAAGAGTAAATACTAATAAATAAATCCATTAAGGGGATTATCTCAAAGTATAATAATCAACTATATACAGCAAAGAGTAAAAATTAGCCTCAAGGATATCTATATATTATAGTATTCCTCTAGGTAAAAATACCAAATTAAATATCTTAATTAAAACTACTCCAAAGGTTTCTGGCCAATAATAATCCTATGGTTAATATAGATATCTATTTGCTTTAATTGCTTATATACTTTCATTGCAAAAAGGTAGGTCTCCTCTATTAGCTATTATAAGACTTATATAGTAATATAAAGTAAATAACCATCCAAATCATCAAGTAATGCCTTAAATATAATTAGGCTAATCTCCTAGAGCTTTAGGTCTTTATACTCCTTGCTAATAGGTATCTATGTTGCTATATTGGATTAGCCTATGCTTATTTTTGGGTTAACCTAAACTTACTCTCTTGACCTTCTCCTTGATAATAGTAAACCCGGCTTCTTCTATAAGCTTCCTCTGTATGCCTTTATCTACGACAGTGAATGAGTAACCTGTCTCCTTCCCTATATTCATGAAGATAAGCCCTATCTATCCAAGAGCACTCTTCGGCTTAATACTCTTGTTATTGCTTTAGAAGACAAAGGAATATTTATAACTCTTAATAAGCCCTCCTAGACTAGTACAACAAAAGGCCTAATAAAAGAGGCAAAGCTAGTCCTTAATGGTACTAATTAAGTAATGCATATAAATAAAGTTAAAATATAAATCGGCAAAGGTCTAGTCCTATCTATAGTCTTTGATCTTACTAAGTTAAATCAACTTTATATACTATATAAAATGCTAATATTCTTATAAGCAAAGGTTAGGAGCTACCTAGGTTTCCCTAATAGGAGATAGATTAATGCTAATAACCTTTATGTTAAGATAGTTATTGGTAAATTTACTATATCTATATTAGTATTAGAAACTTTTGTGTGTAAATAGTAACCTATATTGCCTAGTATCCTATAAAAGATCTTATTAGTCTACAATAGAAGTTGCTGGTAATTAGGGCTTTCTTACCCTTGCTACTCCTAATATTAAGAACTCTTTAAATTGGCTAAATAGGAATATTAATTATTAACCTATGCTAAGTTATTGGGCTTAGATTACCTTTTTAGTTATTTTTAAGTCTATAAGATAAAGTTCTCCCTTAAGAAGTATATAGGCAATAAGATAGCTATTTTAATTTATTAATAAAATAACTTTTATAGTAAGTATAAACCTTATACCTTAATTCCTAGGCATTTAATTACTATTAGTTAATAGGAAAGCTAGATTATTGATTAATATAATATAATCTAAAGGTTTCTTTTGCTTACTAATAGCCACTATCCTACCTATAGCTATAATACTTTTTATAATATATTATATAGTAATTATAAATAGAGGATATTATTGATGTGATTAAACTAGGAGAGGACTTAATAGTAGAGTTATAATTATTGTAGTTATTATTATTGTTGTTTTTATGCTCTTAGTCCAATTAGCCATAGTAAATTATTATAGGCATCTTATTATACTTAATGCTCTAGTGGCCCTAGGAAAGCTATTAAGCCTTTAAGAAGGACTTAGTCTTTTGATATATCCTTGTTTGTTTATATTGGCTTGTTGCTTGTAGTTATGGTGATAGGAGAAAACGTGAGCCGGAGGCTGTAATGTGCTATTCTATTAGAGTAGGCTAAGTAGTAAGATTTTCCAAAGGAAAGAAAGATTAAGAAGAGAGATGCGATAAGGCATTACTGGTTCTATGGATTATTGGTTGCTGGGAATTAAAGAAAACAAAGGGGGCAGGAAAACGGTAGTAGTTCATAGTATCTAGATTCGGGGATATGTGGCAATAGCCATGGGATAGGGCTTGGCAGGGCGCGTGAGGATAGTATTGGCTAAAACTACTGAGTTAGACGAGGTTACTATTCTGGTAGTAAGCTTAGGGGAGGGATAAATAGGGGCAAGAAAACCTAAACCTAAGTTGGGTTATAGTTAACTAATTAAGCCTTAGTATTAAAGTTAATACCTTTCCTATTCCATAAGGTTCTCTGAGACTTACTATAAGATTTTCTTAGTATAGTAGTAGGAAAGGGGTCTAGCCATATGATACTGGTTTAGAGAGAGTATTCTAAGGTATTTGGCTTTATAGGTAGCTATATCTTTGGCTAGCTTTTTATTATAGGCAAGGGTACTAGGTTATTGTATACGGTTTAATGATTGGTTAACTATTAGTATCCCAAGATTAAGTTATCCCCATAAGTAAAATGTAATAGGGTATTACTAGAAGTTAGCTATATATAAAGGAGAATTACTTTATAGAAACATTTAATTAAGGTCAAGAGTCCTTTTATTTTTAACTATATATACTAAAAAGAAACTCTAGATTACATTAACATTTAGATTTAGTTATCTTGGTTTTAAGGCCTCCTAACCAGGGAGTAGTGGCAGTATTAAGGCTTAGTTATTTGCATCTAAATACCTAAAATAAGGCAAAGTAGAAAGAGTGTGGGCAAACTATAAGAATAATAGCTTCTGCTGCTATAAAAGAGACTCTTTCTTGTTACTACACTCTGCATCTACCATACAAGCACAAGTGCAAGCAAACCATAACTTCCGCTAAGGTAAAGGAAACACTTTTTTATTATTATACTCCGCATCTGCCGTGCAAGCACAAGACAGGGTAAAAGGCTAAATAGACCATGACCCTCCCCTCCTTGGAGGCCTATATACTTTGGCCATCCTCCTTAGCTCACCCCCCCAAGATATATCTACCTTTAAATAAAACTATACTTTGCAATTAGTATTTTACATAAGGCAATAGAAGCTTAATATATCATTTTAGTAACCAAAATCTTAGGCTTAAATGGGCCAGTTAGCTTATTAAATATTAGTAGAGCCAAAAGGTCCCTCCCATGTGCTATGGCTATAGGGTTTCTATATAAGTGAACTCACGGTTGGAGAGTGATAGAGCAAGAAGCAAGAGCCAAGGGTGTGATTTTATGTATAGAAAGAAGGCAAATAAGGTAACTAGTTGCTAGTGCAAAAGTATAATTCTATTTTGGGAATAGGAGGATATTTGTATTTTGAGGCCTTTTACTTTCTCTCTTGATAATATAGTTCGAGATCTGACCCTAGAATAGATAACCGAGTGGGTGGTTTACTAATTGCTGCCTAGTTGTAGATAAGTAATATAGCTTATGTAATGGCTTATTATCTTATTTATATAGATTTATATTACTATTGGTAGGCTAATAACCAAAGAACTTTGTATGAGTATATTTGTTTGAGTGTTAATGGAGCCTTACCTATTTTGGCCTTACAATGGGATATGTTCTGTTGTGAGGCCAAAATAGGTAAGGCTCCAAATAGCTAAGCAAGTTAACTAACCCTAATATAGAATCTGCTGATAACCAAAGATTTCTACTATTAAACTTTTTTTTATTAATCTTATAATATTTATAGAGTATCTTAAATCTATAGCTTACTAGGTCCTTATATAATGTAAATATGCTAAGTTAAATAGTATCTAAAGTATAAATAATAAGATTATTTATAAGGTTAATAGGATAATTAAATTACTAGGTTTATATTTATATAAGATAGTTCTTAAATAATATTATTACTCTTTATAAAGTTATCTTCCCTATACCAGAAACTTAGCATAGTATAATCTAATCCCTTGGTGAAAGATAGAAGAGCATTCGGATATATTCTCCCACGGGGAAATAGTCTTCTATGACTGCTCCCATAATAACTACTCCCACAATGACTACTCCTACAATAACTGCTCCTATAATAACTACTCCTATAATAACTGCTCCTATAATAATTACTCCTACAACGATTACTTCCACAATAACTACTCCTATAATAATTGCTCCTACCCCAATTACCATAAATCTATTTATTTTAGAAAACCACAAGAATTAAATTACTTTACCTTATAAGTTCTTTTACTAGGCTTTATTTTCTCTAGAATAAGGGTTATATTCCTATATTCAAATACTTAAGGAGTTAAGTATTTTATATCTTTTTAGGAGGCAATTGTATTTATACTAGCTTTATTTATATAGGATATTAGGTATATTTAAATTATATAAGAAGTTCTTAGAATATTTGGTATATTATGGAATTTTCATAGATACTAATACCTTAGATAGATAGTATTATAAAGGCAAGACTTATGGCCTATTTACTAGGCTATAGGGTAAGGGGGCTCTCCTTACTATTAATATAACCTAAATAGAGTAAGTATCTATTAATTATTATATATTATTATTATTAAATAAGTTACTAGAGCCAAGAAATTTCCTATTAAGAATAAGAAACATAACCCTTAACTCGACCAACAAAGACATTAAGAAATCAAAAAATACACAAAAACATATAACCCTATTAATATTATGCTTTCTAGATACTTAATAAATATCCCTATCTTTAATAACTTTATGTCAGTTAATACCACTATATGTCAGACGACTTATAAGCGCAAAAGACATAAGCATAGGACTTTATAGACCCTACTATGCCAAGATAGTCGCCCATTTTATATTAACAAGACCCTGGTTAAATTTGCTCCCTAAATAGAATATTTCTTATCTCCTATAATAATAGAGCTTAGAGATATTACTAAATAGGGAGTGATAGATGTAGATATAACTATAATAGACAATGCCAGAGGGTACAAGGGACCTCAATTAGACATTAAGAATCCCCAATAGCTATTGCTAAACTCTATAGCGCCCTTAGAGCCACAGGAGGATATAGATATAATAATAATAGATATTGGCCCTAGCACTACACGGAAATCATAGACATAGGACCTTATACCCAATCAACCACCTAGCCTTAGTCTTAGTTAAGTAGCTAGAACATTTAATCTATAGAGTACTTATAATAATAGCATAGACAAGCACTGCAATACTAAAAGCTATGTGCCCTAGCTAATTCTAGGTATACTAGCACTTACTTAAATTCTAAATCTAGGGCTATAAAAGGCTATAGGACAAGAAATAGGTCTCTAGCAAGTCCTTGGACTAGTTGCTCTGAGCCCCGGAAGCTAGCCTCTTAATGGCAACGGAGATATTGCAGGACAGCAAGTCACACAAATACTCCTTTAGCTATATAACCCCTAGGCCTTAGAACCCCCCACTAAGTCCACTATATCACTGCCTAGCAATATATAGAAAAGGTTATAATAGGATAGAAATAGATTTTTATAGAGTTTAGGTATATTTAATATTAATATTAATACTCTTTTACTATTAAACCTATTTAATATTTCTAGCTATATAAATAATACTTAAAAATAATACTAAGACTTTTTAGGTCTTATATATATCTTTAATAATAAGTTCTTTATTAGCTTCCTTTTATAATGCCTTGCCCTTTATACTATCCTTTTTTATTATTTTTAATTTATAAATAAACTTTATTATTATAAATAAAATTAGTCCTTTCTCTATAATAATTCAATTACTTCCAGGGATCTAAAAATAAGCCTCTATACTCTATAATATAAAATACTAGGTATTTTTATTATACCTATCCGGCTAATATAGAACCTTAGGTAGCTATTAGATATTAATAATATATAATATTCTTAGCACAAGAGGTATAAATATGGTAGTGGTATATCTTAGTAA
This sequence comes from Calonectria aciculata, assembly GCA_013406995.1. Lineage (NCBI taxonomy): Eukaryota > Fungi > Ascomycota > Sordariomycetes > Hypocreales > Nectriaceae > Calonectria > Calonectria aciculata. The sequence goes on from VTGE01000017.1 coordinate 367,153, forward strand.
TACCAACAATAAGCTATCCTAGAGCTTATATAGGCTATATTGCTAGATACTAATAAATTATCCCTTTTCTATAATTTCCTATCCCTAAGTATAAGTTATTAGCCTTTATTATGCTTAAGAAAATAGCTTACTTTTACATAGTCTTCTTTGAAATGGTTAAATATCTTATAATTGACCTTACTTGCTTTGTATTCAAGCAACCAGCCTATTTAACGCAAGAGCTTTTGCTCTGACTACTTTGCACATAGCTTCTGTATCAATGGTATAGCTTTAAGGAGTTCAAAACTATCCATTGGCTAGGATTATTTGTTATAAAGAAGAATCAAGAGCTATAGCAAAGGTAATACTTATACTAAGAAACTTTATAGGTAATTTAGCTAGGTACTTTTGGTTAGGCTATTAGATCTTATGTATAAATATAGCTAATTAGGAGACATAATAGGATAATATGCTTATAGGGTATTTACTTTAGTATTAAGATAGTATCTTATATAGGGTTTATTAAGCAATAATAATATGCCTATTTATTAAGATCTTATAGGTTTATAACTTTTTAATTAGGCAAATATTAGTGCCGAAATAAATATAGCTTAAAAGTATAATATGGCTATAATAGGTTATAAATAGTATTAGTTAATTTGTATATTAGGCTTAGTTACCTTTCTTTATATATATATTACCGGCAATTCAGTGCAATTATTACATGATTCTATTTCTACTATTAGTAGTATATATAGGGGCGGCTTATATAGAGGCAGCTAGCTAAATGCTAAATGGTATTTAGCAAAGTAAGGTGCAATGGATAAATATTTAAAGCACTTTAACTATCGGCTAAACCCCACTTACCGGGTGGCTACTGGGAAATAGCAGCTAAAACTAAGTAAAAATAGAGCTAGAACCTGAACCTTATATATACTTCACATAAATATATAGCCTTTAGAGCTTAATAAAAAAAGAAAATAAGTACTAAATAATATAATAAGATTAATATTTATTAAATAGGGGGTTTATATATAAGCTTAATATATTCTTTGGTATATATAGATATAATTATTAATAAAATAAAATACCTATAGGATATAAGGATTACTTAGGAATTAAGTTTACTTATCTATATCTACATAAGATAAGAAACTATATATATTAAATTTCTTTAATTAATTATAACTTTAAAAGAATATAACTATATTCTTGCCTCTAAGCTTAATGCCTCTATTAATCTAACTAACTCTTCTTTAGGCCTTTTTATACTTGTCCACTAAACTAGATTTAATAGGATCAAATTTATCTATATTAAAGTCCTTCCTATAGCCTCTAGCAAAATAATTACCACCATTAGCCCCAGGATCGTCAGGTTAAGGATTAATAGAAGGGTTAAGAGTGCCCTTCGAGGACCCCGAACTATGGGCACTATTATGGGTAGCATTGTCCTAATGGTTACTGGGCATTGTAAAGAGAACAAGGTTAATAAATAGGGATAACAAAGGTTTTTGATCTAGAGCTAATTTATTAGCAATAAAAATATAGATATTATTGCCATATTACTTAGGTCTTCTTATAGGGCACTAAATAAATTCCCACTAGAATGGTTATAGCAAGATATAATAATAAATTTACCTTAAGGAAAAGTAAAATATAAAAGATACTATGGCTAGCAGCAGAAATAGCACATTAAGCAAAACTCTAAATTATCAAGAATGGAATTTATACATTTACACCAGCAGTTATAGACAAGATAGCCCAGTGCAATTATAGCAATAGGAGTCTCAACAGGGAAAAGACAACATTCTTATACTTACTAACCAGCTACACAAACAATAAGAGACATACAAGATAATCTTTACTAGTCTACCTAGTCAGACTCGCCCCGACCAGCATTGCAATAGGGGCCAAAGATAAATATCTCGTCTCAATATAATGCCATTGACCACCAAGACACCATAAACACATTAGAGACATATTCCTATTATCTCCCCTTTGTTAAATGTAAGAAGTCTTAGCTTAGTTGCATATAGATTGATTGTGACCTTATTTCTATTGCATTAACATATAGTAATTATTAAGAGTAGAAACTCCGAGCTAGACTCAAGTAATAGGACAGGCAGCTTTGCCAATGCATACATTGCAACCCTGCAAGTGGGATAGCAGTAACTATAAATATTAGCCAATAGGCCATTATCTACAATCTCCTTACTGTTCTGTTCTAGTCTGCTTATAGTATGGTTGCATATTGTTACTAGCCCGGTTTCCATTATAGGCCTATAATAACCTAAGACAGTAACAGCAACCATGAACATATTAGGAACCTATTCTTGTTGTCTTCTCTCTGTTGAATGTAAGAAGATCCTAGCTTAATTGTATATAAGTTAGTTACAGCCTTGTTTGCATTGCACTAACCTATAGCAATTATTCAAGGTAATTGCATTGGTCACTTTAATTCGGTCAAAGGTAAGCTATAATGACTAAGCAATTGGCTATATAGAAGCTATTAGTATAGCCAAGGAGTTCCTATAAGCTAAGCTATACTGCGCTCTGCCCTCTATCAATAGAGTAAGGCAATTAAGCTAAAGATAAGGGAATAGGCTTGGATATTTAGATTTATATATAGTGAAACTTATATCTCTATTAATATAGCTTAAGGTAATCTTATGCTATGGTTGTGTATTATTGCTAGCCTGGTTTCTATTATTGGTCTATGTTAATATAAGGTAGGCTTTATATTATTGATTAATAGCCTATTATAAGTATATAAGGAACCTATTCTTACTATCTCCCTTTGTTAAATATAAGAATATCTTAGCCTAGTTATATATAGGTTAGTTATATTATATTAGCCTATAGTAAACCGCTCACTCTAATTATTAGGGGATAGCTATAATAACCGAGTAATTAGCTATATACACGTAACTATTTATACCAAAGCATAGTTATAGTAAGACATACTATAAGAAACATTAACCTATAAACTATAAAATATAGTTTGCTTTTTCTATTTTATCTAAGTCTAACTTTTATGTGGTTGTATATATCTTAGCTAATACCTTATTATACTATATATATTATAAATATATCCTATTAGATAATCTCGTATAATTACTATATAGACCTATAAACTTTGTGGGAATACTACTAGTAGTAATAATATTGGTTCTTTTGTATTAGATCTTTCTATAATAAGCTAGCCCCCAAAGTAAATTTGCTTTTAACTTTATTCTTCTATGTTAAGGGCCTTAACTTAGAGATATCAAAGACATTAAGTGGCCTGCCTTAAAAATAGCAATAGTATCCGGTTAAAGATATTATAAGGGTAAAAACAGCTACCTAATTCTAAATAACTTATTATAAGTATATACTTTATTATAGCTTTATACCTAAAATAGCTAAATAAACCTATAGGATCTTTAAACTCCTTGCTTATTCATAAGCTCGCTACTAGGGACCAATAACAAAGGTCAATTGCATATTACTGGTTAGTGCCCTGGCTCACAAGCTATGTTCCATTTCACAGGCTATGTTCCATTTCATAGGCTATGCTCCATTTTATAGGCTATGCTCCGTTTCACAGGCTGTGCTCCGTTTCACAGGCTATGCTCCGTTTCACAGGCTATGCTCCGTTTCACAAGCTATGCTCCGTTTCACCAGCTATGCTCTATTTCACAGGCTATGCTCTGTTTATCGCCTTGGTAATGTGGTTTTAGTAGGGGGGCCGAAACGGGAAAAACCATATGCCAAACTGAAGAGGGGTAAGTTATAGCCTAGCCGATGTTTCTGATACTTAGCATTAGACCCGATGGATTATAAAGAAATCAAGAATACTATCCTTAGGGACAGCTTCTTCTTGGTCAAAGATATAGTCATTGGTACCTAGGTTAATGATTTTGCTCGAGAAAAATACCTATTCCAAACAATATATGGTCTTGCCCTTCTCTAAGCAATGCTTAATAACAAGGTTTAATATATAAACCCCGCATTTTAAGCATAGTCTAATAAGTTACAGTAAGTCCAAAATACCGTGGAATCTTTGCTTAATCGATGTGGGCTAGGAATATTTAAAGTATTTGGGCCTTATCTAGACACCATACAAGCTCTATTAAATAGGACAACCGATAAATTACTAGCCTTAACTATAATTCTATGCCCCAAGGCTTTAAGACTTATCCTCTTTGAAGATAGCCATAGATATGCCCTAGCAGCCGAACCTAGTAGAACAGGACAGCTCAAGCTGCCTTGCGAGATTATAACAGAAAGGGGCTTTAGGGAGAAACAAATAGACTTAGATAAGGGTAAATTATACATATTATTCCTGCTTTTTAAAATAAAATTAATTATAATTCTAGGGTTATAATTAATAGGTGGCTTTTTACTATGGTTATATAAGGTGCTATACTTAGGATTGCTTTTGTAGTGCCTAAGGAGCTTAGTTATTGGGCAAAAATGCCTTATTTGAATTCTATAGATTTATAAAACAAAGTCCAAACAATAAATAGCAAAAAGATTTAAATAAATATTAAATTTATAGTAGCTAAATAACTAAAATAGTAATTATTATAATGCCTATATACTATTTAATTTAACTATAGCCAAATTATATTAATGCTAGTTATTAATTTTACTAATAGTATTAATATTAGAATATAGATTAATTGATCCTAGGTCTATATTTACTATTATAAGGGATAGTATTAAATAAGGGTAACTTTAATTTAAAGGGTTTTGTAATAAGAGCATTCCTCTTGGGTATTATAAAGTACCTATTACGTCTAATATAAGGTTAAGAATATTATTTCTTATTAGTACATCCACATAATTGTAATCTACCATTATAAGGCTATAACTTATATAATACAAGAATTAATTCAGTAAGAAGGGGCATACCAATTACTGCTTTTATGGCTATATTATCCATAATAATTATATTTTCAGTTATCTCTAGAATATCTAGGGCCGCCGGCTATAAAGTTTTATAATCTAAAGTTCCACTACTGGTTATAACTCTAAGACTAAAAGTGGCCTTATTAGAAGACATAAGCTATACTAACTTAGCTCTGGCATTTTTATATAGCTTTATCTACTACGATTTTACTTTTTAACTCAAAAGATTATATCTATTCTTACTAACACATAGGTAATTATTAAACCTTTATATATTATCAAAGTAATTATAATAACCTAGGTAGATTACAATACCGCTATCTATGTATTTATTAGTAGCCAATCATTTTGCTTAGGATCTTAGGATAATATAATTTAAGAAGTATTATTATAGGGATCTTATCTCTATATATATTTAGCAGTCTTTGTAATTAGGGAAAGGGTATAAAAGCCTTATTTGCTTACAAGACTCTTTATTATTTAGCTACTAATAATCCTCGGTAAAACCTAAGCCATAATATTCTAAGATTTATTATAATTTATATATTAATTCCTATAACTTAAGTATTAAACCCTATATATAGTCTTATATTACTAGGGACTATAATTATACTAGTTAATAGAATTATTGCTAAAAGGATGTAATAAACCTTATATAAATTAATATATTTATTAAGATCTCTAGAAGTTTGGAAGAATAACTTATATTCTCTATATTGCTACCCCTTTTATAGTTGTTGGGTTATTTTAGCATAATTTAATAAGATAAGGAAATAGGAATAAGAAAGAGTATAATACTATAATGGAAAATAAGGGCAGGGGTAAGGAATATAGGATAGTTAGGTAATTGGCCTTAAAATAAAGTGCTTATAAGGTATAAAGGCTATTCTAGTAAGCATCTTATATTCCCCAATAACTATTATATTATTACTTTTAACCACATTTAGCTAAGAAGATAATATCCTTAAATCCTACTAAAATAATATATAGCTTATAAATAATTTTAGACCAAAGTTTTAGCAAGATAGCGCTATACCCTATTGTTACGAAAAAAGGGACCTACCCGAGGTCTTGCCGAGGACCTACTTATAGTAGGTCTACCGATAAGATAAGGCCTATGCATAGGCCGACGATTTCTCGAGATAAGATAAGGCCATAGGAATTCCTAGGGAATTCCTTACTTACTTTTTGGAATAAAAGAAAAGCTTATTCCAAGGGAATTCCCAAGAAATTCCCTTAACCTAAGAAATAGACTTATACCTAAGGAATTCCTTAGTATATATTTAAATTAAAGGGAATTAAGGAATAATAGGAAAAGGATAATTACTAGGATTTTCTTATAATAATAAAATAAGATTTTAAGTATATAAAAATAAATAAAGACTAAGTATTATAAAGGGGTAAATTTATTATATTAGATAAATTAATATTATTTACCTTTATCTTAAGTAAATTAAGTATTATATCTATATAGGTCTTATATTATTATTTATTTATTTATTATTATTATTATTTTTGTGTATATTTTTGTAATAATTAGTAGTAATTGCTATTTCTTAATTTATACCTTAACCTTATAAATAAGTATAAATAGAAGGTTATGCTATAAGCTCCTCTTAGCCTATAAATAGCTACTAGAAATCTGTGTCTATTATACCTTAGAGGACTTAAACCTTTTAAAGTATAAGGAAAAGGCTAAATTAAAGGAGATTAAAATTATTAGGTATTTAGATCGATTTAACCTAGAATACCTTTTCCCCAGCAATAAGTATAAGGTATATAAACCATGTATTAAGTATATACCTTATATCTCTTCTTGGAAATTAGATATAGATAAGCTCCTAAGTAGCCTTTGGACTTAGAAATTGGACCCCGGACAAATGCTTACACACAAAAGATTACTTAATTGAGCCCGATATATAGTATAAGACTTAACCACTTAAGCTCCTATTATCTCCGCTCCCTCGGAAACCATGCCACCAAGCGGATTCCTAGGAAGCCCGGAGGCAAAGCCCCTAAGAGACTAATCCAAGGTCTTACTTGTATAACTCCTTGATAGTAATCTACTAGGAATACTGATCCCAAGGGAAACTAGCCCTCTACTAGAAGAGGGACCTCCTAATATAAATATGCGACCTAAAGAGAGCTAGGCCAAAGGAGACCCTGGAGGGTCATAGTAGCCAGAAGAAGGGAATTATCCATGGGAGCAATATATCCTATTTAGTACTCCTTTGGAATAATTAAATAAAGAAAATAACCGACTAAGGGCCTTAGACTACTTTTCTCTTCGAGGGCAAAAAACCTTTACCAAAGAATAAATAGTAGCCCTATGCAGTTAAGTAGCAAAGAGAATCCTAGACTAATATGCTATTAGCATACTTATTAATTAGGCCCACGGGGCACTAGGAGGATTTCCCTTGGAAACCCTTAATACCAGAAACTTCTAATTATTCTATAGAGAAGCCCCTTAAAATATACCCATTAAGGGAACATTTAGTTGGAATACCCTGTGAGCCTTAGAAGACCCCTTTAACGGTTTAGGTAAAACAGATCTTGTCCCGTTCACCTAGGAAGATATTATTTACCTTATTAAGTTGCACTCCCAAGAAGCCCGTAGAGAGAAGGCTCTTAACCTAAGGTTTAGGGAAGAAAAAGTAAGTATATTTAATCTTATCCTAAATAACTAAGTTCCTTTCTAGGAATTTAAGTATCTAGATAGAAGAAAAACTTAGCGAACAATTAAGGGGTTTATTAATATCCTAGAATTATACGCCGAATAGGAAAGAGACTACCAAGAGATCCTCCTATACTATATTCTGTCTTTGCTTAGAGAATCTGCCTTTATATAGTACTCAAAGTATCTATTGCCTAGCATTAAGCAAGAACTTTAAACCAGTAAACATAAACTAAAACTATAGATTATATAGCTTAGATACCATTTTAAGCTATAAGCTAATATAGCCTTAAAACATTTTATGACCATAGGATATAACCTTCTGAAGGTTATACAAGGGGAAAATCTCTAGGACTAGGAAGTATACCTAAAGGACTATACTACCAAGGCAAGAATCTCCTCTGAGAACCTAGCTTAAGTAATATGTAGGAAATTAAATGATTACCTAAAAATTATCTTCCTATTTCCTAAAGATAATAAATAATTTGATATTTAATATAATTATTACTAATAAAAAATACCCTTGGTTAATATTAAGCTAGATATAGGAGAATGGTAAGGGGTAAAATAGAAGGAATTAGCTAATACAAAAAACCCCCTAGCCATAAGGACCAATCAAAAGAATAGTAGTAAAGATATAGCCAATAAAGGAGGGAGTGGCTATGCCGGTCAAGGAAACTCGATGGTATACCCTAAAACCCTATAAACCGTAAGATAAAATACCCTAGGAAGCTAAGTATCTACTAGGCAATATTCCTATTGGAATACTTAGCTATACAAGCGTTGCTACCCAGAGAAAGGGGCATAAGACTGGTGGAATTAGAAAAATGATTGGCTAAGACCCTAGGCCCTATTAGTCGGGAAGGCTAGCACCATACCTACTTCCCAGCTAAGCTTAAAGGCAAAGACCACTACTAAGCTCCTAGTGGCACCGGTAAGACTAATGCTCACCTATCCAAATTGGAACCAATGATAGGGAGATTAACCCAATAAATAAAATAATAAACCATTGTATAATACTCTCTAAGAGATTCCTCTAGATGAGCATAGAGGCATTTATCTTTCCTATGAAAATATTGAGCAAATACTTACAGTGGATAAGGCCAATGAGTACCTTGCCAATAATGAAATGGAAAGAGAAAATGGGAGAAATAAAACCATTGGCAAAGAAGGTTATTCTCAATAGATCCCCGAAGGAAAATTCTATGGGAATATCCAAGAGACATAGACAGCAGCCAAAGCCGCATATAGATTATACTATCTTAAGCCCGGCCAAAAAAAACTCCCCTCCAAAAAACCCCTTATGTCGACTAAAAACATAGACACCAATAAGAATGAAGAAGAAATTATTGTATGTTAGCTAACTAAGGTGGTAGCCAGTCCAAGGGAACCATCTAACTATACCTACATCAAGATATAGGCAGCAAAGGATGGCAATAGACAAGAATAAAGAAAGGTCTGCGTAGATACAAGAGCCACCCACTACACTATAGCCAAAGAATTTCTCGAGTTCTTATTAGATATAGAATTTGATCCCTTCCTAGCTCGTATACTAGATGGGATTAGATCCCAATGATCTATTAGATAGGTAAAATTTACTATTTATTTTCTTGGATACCGCTAAGGCTGGTAGGTTATGCTAAAAGTAACCGGAGAAGGATAGGTGCTAAAGACCCTAAGCATAGGAATTATCCTAGGATAAGAATTCTATGCCTTATACCAAATAGATTTCCTAAACTCCTCCCGGGAAATTATAGTAAGAATAGCTAGGAATATAAGCCTCCTAGCTAGGATGTACTATTTTGGCCCATAGGCTAATACCTTAGTACAAATGGTAGAATCTATTATAATCTCGCTATATTCCGGCAAAGGCATAAGGGTAAAAGTAGATAGAATGCCCCCGGGGAAAGACTTTATTTTATACCCATTGGCAAAAGGAATAATAGGAGCTATTACCTAGGAACCCGAAATGGTATATATGGTTAATAATTCCTAGAAACTTATACACTATCAGCAAGGATAGAAAATCGGGTACCTCTTGCCTATAGAACCGGAATACTAAATCTAGGAAATTAATTAGGGAATTCTTAGGGAATTCCCAAAAGACAAAATCCTTTTGGCCAAAGACCTAGACCTAATCCTCGGCACTAGATAAGAGGAGGTGCCTAAATAGAACTAGGAATTAGGGCTATAGACCTAAGGACTAAATAAGCAAGCTAAGCTCGGCCTAGCAAGACCAAAAGAAATACCAAATCGCTAATTGGCAAATGGAGCCTATTTGAATAACCAGCTCCTCGGACTGGCCAACCGACTAAAAGAGCTTATTAATGACTTCCTGGAGCTATAGGAAGACACTAGAACTATAAAGGTCCCTGAGAAGAATCGGATGCAAATACCCCTTGTGGATAACTAGTACAAGAAGAAAATCGGCTCTAAACCATATCCCCTTAGTCTAAAGAGCTGGGAATTCCTTGATAAGATATTTAATGGATTACACAAGTAGGATAGGATGGAATAGGTAAATGAGCCTACCCTATTTGCAAGTCCTATATTTATAGTCTAGAAAATAATTAATAGAAAGGAAAAAGAAAGAGTAGTCATAGACTTATAAGCCCTTAATCATATAACTATACCAAATGCCTACCTAATGCCACTATAATAGAATATCCTATAATTACTTAAGGGAAGTTAATAGTTTACTATTATTAATACCTAGAGTTTCTTCTACTAGTTCCTAATAGCTAAGGAATACTAAGATCGATTTACTATTATAAGCTACCAAGGATTAAAACAATCTAAGGTAATACTTATAGGATTTAAGAATTCCCTAGCCTTTATATAATACTTTATAAATCAAGTACTAAGGGAATATAAGGACTATACAAAGGCCTTTATAGATAATATTATTATCTTTTTAAAAATAAGGAAAGGATACTTAGACTATATCCAAAGGATATTTACCTTATTTAAGGACCTAAATATTACTTTATCCCCTAAGAAGTCCTTCTTAGGCTATCCTACTATAGAATTATTAGGATTCCTAGTTAATAGATCTAGGATTACTAATACCATAGGATAGATTAAGGCCCTAAAGGAACTAAATTTCCTAGAAACCCTATAGTAGCTAGAAAAGTGGATTAGGCTAATTGGATGGCTTAGACATCTAGTTCCCCGGTTTGCTTATTACATAGCGCTATTATAGAAACAGAAGACAGACCTACTTAAAAAAGGACAATAAAAAGGAAAACTCCCTTCTGGCCAATAATATAATAAATATACCACTAAAACCACATTTATAGGCATAGAGAAGGAAAAAGGAAGCTTTAAAGATATACAAAACACTTTAACTAACCCCATGGCCCTTTACCACTTTAACCTAAAAAAAGACCTATTCATACAAGTTAATACCTTATAAGAAAAAGGAATAGAAAGAGTATTCTTCTATCTAGACCCCTTATATAAATAGGACAAAGAAAGTTAAATTCCCTTAAAATAGATTAGGCCAATTATATACCTAAGCTATAGCCTAAAGGATATAAAAACTAGATACTGGCCAACCGAATTAGAAATAGTAGGAATAGTATAGATATGTCAAAAGACCCAGACTATACTTTACTCCACCAAAGGAAAGCCAGTCTACATCCTCACGGATTATTTAGTACTATATGCACTTATAAACCAAAAAACCACCTTCTCCCAGAACATAAAAGGGAATAAAAGACTATCTATAGCCTCACAATACCTTAGCCAATACCCCCTAAAGATAAAACACATCCTAGGAACTACTAACATCCCGGCCAATACTCTATCCCGGCTACCTACCTATAGGAAAGAAGCTAATAGGGAAAGGCCAGGGAAACTTGATCTTAAATGGGAAAGGGAACCTAAGGCGGAGTTAGCTTTATACTATATTGAAACTTCCGTGGAATCGGAATTACTTAGATAGATCTAGAAAGAATACCTAATATACCCTAAATAGAAGGTAATCCTTGATTAACTAGGATAGGAAAATGAAAAACTAGGTCTAAACTTTCTTAGGATAAATGGTCTATTATACCTTAAGGAAGGTAGATAGTATATATAGCTCTATATCCCGGAAGAAGTAGCTAAAACTTTAATCTAGGATGCCCATATAAATAAGTTCCATTAAGAGGAGGGAAGACTATACCAAGAACTAAAGGGTAACTATATAATCAACTACCTTACCTATCTTATAGAATAATATACTAGCTTATATAATACCTACCATAGGAATTCTACTTTTAGATAAAAGCTAGCTAGAGAATTAATACCTATATAATCCCCTAATATCCCTTTTTATATAATTACTATAGACTTTATTATAGGACTATCTATAGTAAAAGCTATAGATTAACTATAGCTTATACTAAATAAGAGATACTTTAATGCCCTTTTTATAGTGACCTATAAGTACTTTAAGATAATATTACTTATTCTAGGAAATATATAGTATATTGCCGAGGACTAGGCTAAAATACTATATTAAGAGCTCCTTAGAAGTAACTAGGGAATTCCCAAGGTAATTATCTTAGATAGGGACCAGAAATTTACATTTGAACTCTGGCGGGAACTATGGAAGGCCATGGGAACTAAGTTACTTTTCTTTATAGCCTGGTACCCCTAGACGGATGGACTATCCGAAAGAAGGAACTAAATAGTAGAGATAGTACTTAGGTGTTTTGTAACCAATAACCTAACTAAACCCTGGGTTAATGCCCTAATACCTTTATAGTTTAGCTTAAATAATTTATATATATTAACTATCTAAATATCCCTAAGTAAACTTATTATAGGAATAAAGATAGATAATAGTAGAAGATACTTAGGAATTCCTAATAATCTACTTAATAAGGAGGTATTATATAAGAAGGCATAATTGGCCATAGTATGGTTATAAGCTGCCATAAAATAAAGGTATAACTATAAATATTGTCCCACGGAATTTAAGCCCGGGGACTAGGTATGGCTAGAATTAAGCAAGAATGGCTACTTAGTAGTCAACGACCGAGTTACTAAGCTCAAGGAAAGACACACTAGACCCTACAAGGTACTAGAGCGAATAGGGCACCTAGCATATAAACTTAAGATAAAAGATAATATAAAGATATACCTAGTAGTCTTAGTCGTATATCTTTCGCTAGCCACAGAACCCAGAACCGGCCTAAGTCTAGTAAAAGTCCTAAACAATAATCTAATTAAGTAAAAAGATAAATACTAATACTAGGAGATAGATAGAATTATTAATTACCAAATAACCAAGCAAGGGAAATACATATAAACCAAGTATATAGTAGTATAAAAGGGCTTCCTAAGTAACTATAACCTTTGGCTCGAAGAAGAAACAATTAATGCAAATAAGGCGATTAGGGAATACTATGCAAAGAAGGAATAACTAGAAACGCTCGTCAACAAAGAAAAGAAAGACATAGGTAAGACTATGCAAAAATCATCCGAAAAGGGAGAGAATATCCTAAGACCGGAAGCCACAATTAAACAAGGACTAGGATGACCATGAAAGAACCCAGTAGAAATATAGCCCTAACCAGAAGACAAAGAGGAAGGTTTACAGGGAAGAAAGCACATAGATATACTTGCTCTTAATAAACTAGTTATTCCTAATAGCACTTTCCAGGGAAGAACCCTAAGGCCTAGATTGTAATTAAGCCTAAAGGTTTAGTTAATATATATAATATACTTATTAGAAATATAGAAGAAAGGATTAATACCAGTCTATTACCTGCCAAAAACCCATAGAAAAGCATATAATTATTACCCAAATAATTCCTTTACTAATAAACCTAAACTATTATCCTTTATAATCCTAAGCCTAAAAAAAATTAATATTACTATTCTTACTATGGGTTTTAACTCTAAGACTATTAAATACAAGGGCAAAAGACTCCTATAATAGGCCAAGGGACTTAGTCCTAACCATAAACCAGTATACTATATACTACCACACAAGAGAAAGACAAATAATATACCTTAGGCCAAGGAAATTTACTATAATCTCTTTAGTATTAATAGCTAAGTATTAAGACCAAGAACAAAAGCCCATATAACCCCTATAATACTAATATACCTAAGCAAATAATAATAAAGATCTAGAGAATTCCCTAGATTTACCTAAAATAATTCCTTATAATCTCCCTATACTATACCTTAAGTTAAGACTAATATCTCTATACTTAAATCAATAACTCTCTACTATATATTATACCCAATAAGAATCCTATCTCTTTTCCTTCTTCTAAAATTCTTTTCTTAGCTAAGGATTTATCCTTTTACTATCTCTTTTTTTTCTAGATCCAAGAGCATATATAAATACTCTAATATAATAAATACCATTATGCCCTATAAATCTACAATAACAAATATTAACTCAAGTAAATAAACCAATCTAAATATTTCTCTTATTAGGCCTAGATTTATCTAAGAGTTTATTAAGACTTCTAATTATATACCAAAGCAAAAGATTATAACTATATTAATAGATATAGTAACCACTATGCCAAGATTTACTATTACCTTTCCCCCAATAATATTTATAACCCTATAAATAATACTACTACCCTTAAATCTACTAACAAAGACAAAGAATTCTTTAGCCTTAATAATAAAGAGACCCCTAGAAGTATAAATAAACTTTTTAATGTTAATAATAATAAGGAAATTCCCGAGGAAGACAAAGACATAACTCCTTTTACCCCCTCTACCTATAGTCATAAGTGGACCCTTAGCTAAGACCCTCTTAACAATATAGAAGAAAGCTATATCCTAGATAAGGCAAACTACCTAAAGACCTACATAGGTACCAGCAAACTTTACCTTATCCTTACCTAAACCCTAGAGAAGATTATAGAGTCTAAATAGAAAAGCAAAGACTAAAAGTCTACTATTACTCTACTTAAGTCTATAGATAGGTTAAAGGGGATAATTACTATAGCAAAGTATATATATAGCTAATACCCTAATATATTTACTATTCTAGAGGTTAATACTAGTCTTTATAGCCAGAAGACTATTAATCTTACCAACTAGGGAGTCAATTGCCTCTAGTTTAGTAATTCTCCCTAGGGAAGCCCCCTTAAATACATTACCATAGCCAATTAGGCCATTAACTTAGGAAGCTACTCCCCTACCAAGAAGTCCTATCTTAGCAGTAGCTTAGGAATAATATATATAAACTTTAAAATCAATATACCTTTCCCGGCAATTATCTAGTATATAATTAATATTAATAAATAATCTTACCTTTACTAGGTAATTATAGTATATAATTAGTTTATATTATTTAGAGAAACTAAAGTAGTATAAATCTTTATAGAATTCTTTTATATTATCTACTATAATACTAATAAACTAAAGATTTCCTTAGTATAAGTTACTAAGCTCTATGGTTTCTTAGCAACTTATATCCTCTACTTAGACTAGCCTATAGTCTTACCCAATAGAATATCCGCTAGCTTCTAATACCTCTTCAAGGACTTTATAATTACTAATAAACTATACTATACTACAGTACTAACCAAGTATCTTAAGACTATTATAGAATATTAGTCTTTAAATAGCTAGGACCCTAGTATTTTAATACCCTTATTAGCTAAGTATATTAACTATATACCTAGCAAATATTGCCCATTTATCCCCATTATAGTCTAACGAATAGTCTAGGGAATTCCTAGGCCTATTACTCCTAACATTAACCCATAGAACATTAATAACTATAAGAAAACCATTGTCTATACAGTAGAGGCACTCAAAAAGCTTAGCTTCAATACATTCAAAGATAACCTTATCCCTACCCATAGGGAGATTATAAAATAAGGATCCTTAACTATTACAATAAGCAATAGCCCTAACTAAGGACTCTTATCCTAACTACAAGGAACAATCCAAGAAGCAAATTCCTATTAGGAATCCTATAGAATATAATACTAGTACTCTTTTTTGTTTAGAATCCTTTTAGATAATATATATACTTAGATTTATCCTTTTATATACCCCTTTACTTTATTTCTCTTATACACTTAACACATATCTTATTTTTATAATACTTCCTTAGATATTACCTAGAGTATTAGTCTACCTATTCTATATACTTTCCTTAGATTTTATACTAAGTAATAGTTTATTTAATCTTTGCTCCCTAAGCCATATCACCCTAGGAATTCCCTAGACTAAGTAAGTAAATATTAGATAAATAGTTTATTAAAATTTAATATAAGTATATTAGCTTTTTCCTCTCTATATATATAATAAGTATCCCCTTTTATATAATATTTATACTATTACCCCTTGCTATCTATATAATATAAGACCTAATAAGAAATATTTTGGCTATAACTAAAATATACCCCTAATTAGCTTATCTACCAAAAATTCCTAGAGCCAATACATTATTACATTAGGAATACTACTAGGTATCTATAACCTAGTACCATATAAGTCCTATATATTAGTCGACAGAGACCTATCCTTAAGTACTTACCAATACAAGGATCTTATATAGAAAGTACACTAAGGGCAATATACATTTTTTTGTTAATAGGAAATTTATTACAAAAAAAGGAACCTACCCAAGGTCTTGCCAAGGACCTACTTATAGCAGGTCTACCGATAAAATAAGGCCTATATATAGGCTAATAATTTCTCGAGATAAGATAAGGCCATAGGAATTCCTAGGGAATTCTTTACCTACTTCTTAGAATAAAAGAAAAGCTTATTCTAAGGGAATTCCTAAGAAATTCCCTTAATCTAAGAAATAAACTTATACTTAAGGAATTCTTTAGTATATATTTAGATTAAAGGGAATTAAGGAATAATAAAAAAAGAATAATTATTAGGATTTCCTTATAATAATAAAATAAGATCTTAAGTATATAAAGATAAATAAAGACTAAGTATTATAAAGGGATAGACTTATTATATTAGATAAATTAATATTATTTACCCTTATCCTAAGTAAATTAGGTATTATATTTATATAAGTCTTATATTATTATTTATCTATCTATTATTATTATTATTCTTGTATATATTTTTATAATATCTTTCCTTTAAAAAAAATAAGATATTTATATTATACCTAGTAAACTATACTATCCCTTCTTGGATTAAAACTATAGCTAGTTTCTTTAATATGCCTATTCCAAATAACTAGATCTTTGCTAATATACCTAATTGCCGGACTTAGCAGGAGGCAATTTAGCATTACCTTTACAGCATACATTTTTCTGAACTATAACTACTAACTGACTCTACTATAAAGATCCTTTATTAAATAACCTATTTATTCTCTATAGGTAAGCTTATTAATTAGTAAATTATCCTCTAGAATAATAAATATACTATTCGAAAATCCATTAGAATTAGTTATTTAAGCCTTAGCGCAAAGAAATATTATCTTAAGCTAATCAAAGCAAAAATATCTATTTCTATGCCATCTATCTATTATTACTACTTATCAAAGGAATTCAAGCATCTTACTATAGATAATATACCTAGAATGACACTAGAGAGAGCCTGGCCTACTTTGTTTCCATTTAAATAGGAGTTTATTGCTAACAAAGTGGCATTACTTGTCAAATAGCTCCGGAAATTGCATTCCCCTTATATTAAGGCGGCTTTACTATAGAGATAGCCTTTTCGAGCCGGACTTCAAGGTATTATAGCTTTCAATATAAAGAGAATCAAGAAATTTCTATCCAATAAGCATATTATGATATATATTTATAAGAGGAATAAGGCAATTAATAGAGAGCTAAATATATTTATATATAGAGACCTAGACTAAAGAAATATTTTAATAGCTAATAAATAAATCTATAGTATTATTAATCTAAAGAGCAGTGGCTTTTTTCTATTATATTGGGAGTAGGTAATGCTTAAGAGTTTATTATAAGGACTCCCTAATGGCTCCTAGTTTTGCCTTTTAAAGTAGTAACTTAGGGAAGAAGATTACCTTAGCTGGAAGGAAATATAGAAGGTAAAGTAACTTATTATGGCTCTAGACCTCTTTTTACAATGGGCTCTAATACTAATAGGTCGGGATAAGAACTAAAGCATAGGATAAGCAGAAGTTATAAGAATCCTTGGTCTAGGTATTAGCAAACTGTCTTTAGTTGCATATACCATGGCAATTAAGTATCCTTAGTAGCTGGAATTATATATAGAGGTAACTCAAAAGGTAAATGGGAGCAAGGCAAGTCATTTGCCTCTTCGGGATAATACAATTAACGCTAGAAAGAGTAAGCAAAACTAAGGGACAGATTTAGACTCAGGCATATTATATCAATCACAGTACTATCAGGTAATATCTAGAATTAGGTATTAGAGGATATAGTATAATGGTATCCTAGAAAGCCTTAAACAATTGCTAATACTAGGTATTCTGCCCACTACTAACCAGCACTCTAAGCTTTCTAATCTTTCCAGAGAATCTCTTTTATTCTAAAGTATAGCTTCTTATCCTCTTATTCCTATGGCTTATCTTAAGGGAAAATAAGTTTTTATAGCCCATTTAATAGTAGGATAAGTAGCTTATAGTATAGCATAAAATTATCAGAGATTATCTTCATAAAAATCGCCTCCTTTACTACAATACCTAGTTTTATTCCTGCTAGTTCTTTTAGATTTTTAATATAATTCCACTTTTTAAACCGCGGAATAGCCCTGCTCTTGTCTGGCCCATTATAGTAAATATATATCCAGAATAAGACCTAAAAGAAGGACTTAAGATTGTATATAAAGGAATACTACTCGCTTAGTAGTACCCTAATTACTATAAAAGCTCTTATCTTGGTTTTCCCTTTTGCTCCTAATATAGCCTCTTATAATTCTTTAATAGCCAAGTTAAGGTCAATCAAGAAAAAAGGCCAAAAAAGGTTATTATTATCCTTATTAATTATAAGATTATTAATTAAGATATCTCTATAAAGGAAGCCTATCTTATATAAAGACTTATATCCCTGAATATAGTAATTGAATGCAGTAAATAAAGCTAATCGAAAGCTTGCCTTATAGATTGGCTTTCTATAGTCTTAGAGAATAATATGCTAATATACTCAATTTGATAGTATATTAATAGCCTTTATTGGAGATATAGAATAAGATCGCTTGCTAGAAGGAAGATAGGCGCCAGTCTAGCTAAATGACCGCTTTCTACTAGTATTAGTACTACTATGCCTTTCCCTTAATATGCTAAAGGCAATATTATTCTGTGGTATTAGGTATAGTAGGCGGTAGTTTGTAGCTCTCCTGATATCTAGATTATGCCGAATATTACTCTAAATATTATTATCTATTCTATATATCTAAATTACCTTATAGTAATAATATTAAGCTATATTAATAACTTCTTTATTAGTTACTTTATATAATAGGTTACCTTCCTTATTATGCTCTAGGTATTACCATAAATCCTTAATAATAAATAGCATCTTTAGCCATCCTTTGGAATAGGCTTTTTAATATATTATTACTCAACCAACTATATAATGCACCTACTATATTACCTAGTCAATAATGATCCGCTCAGTCAAACTATGCCGATTAACCTTAATAAATTGCTCCTAGTTTGCCGATATAATTATTGGATTAAATTTAAGTTCTTTCTTGTTTATCTAAAGAAAGCTAAGGATTATGGATATAAACTAAAGCCTATTATTATTAATATTAAATTATTTAGATATAATCCCCCTAAGTCGATTAAATATCTAGACCCTTATAAGAGATCTATAGATAGTAAAGCCTAAGACAAAGTAATGGGTGTCCTGTGTAGCAAGCACTTTCCTTGTATATCTCCTAAGATTAAGCTATACCTTTAAAGCTTTATTAGTAGATGGGTTACTCTTTAGCTCTCCTGGCACAAGGATCTAGGACCAGTGGCATCTTGAGTCTTTCCTAGCTTAAGGATTATTTATAAACCCAATATCTATCTTTTGTTTCTCCATAAAACTATTAATGGGCTTATTAGGCTTTGCTAATGGCCTTTGTCTGTATTAATGCATTGGAATAGACTTATGGCTATCTGCGAATGCTGCTAGCTTCTTGCTGAAGTCAGTAAATCAGCTTAGCACATTATCCTGGTTTATATCTTTGGGCTATCCCTTCCAACTGTCCTCAAAGAATAGATCACTACCTTTGAGGTATTACTTAAAGAATGCCTAGGATGCTATCTCAAGGTTGGTTATATCTCTAAAGTATATATTATGAAAGTTATAGAGTCCGATATATATAGGGCTAAGCTTCTCTTTTAGTATATTGTTTATATATTTATAGTGCTCGGATAAGTTTATAAAGCTATTAGTATTATATAGCTATGGGGTTTATTAGAGAGAAGATATTATTAGGTAGAGAGATAGAGTGTATTTGGTAATAGCATTATAAACTTAATCTTAGATAAGATAATTATTTGGATTATTGGTAAGGGTGGCTTTTAGAAGAGATTTAATATAGTTATAGTTAAAGTTATTAGAGGCGGTAATAGAAATGAGTCTAAGGAGATTGCTTTGGAGGGTACTATGGCTTGATTTCGAATGGAGTAAACCAGCAACTAAAAGACTTTGTAGAGAGAAAAGAAGGAGAAGTATAAGATTTCGGAGATTTATATAGAGTTAATAGTACCTATAAATAAATCTTAGGCGGATTACCTTTGTAACTAAGCTAGCTAAGTATATCTAATGAGCAAGAAATGATCCTATCTATATTAATTAAGGGGAAAGAAGTGCAGAAAGTATTGAGTTTTTTTCTAATGGGATTTTCTTTAATAATCTTTAATTATGGCTAACCTATTATATTAGTAAGCCTATAATAGTATTTTGGTAATGGTTGAGTTTGATTGGTGGAATTAAGATATATTTTATGTGTTTAGGATAATAGAAATATTTATAATTTAGGTGATTATATAGGGTCTTATTAGTAGGCAATTAGGCTTAGTTAGTAATTAAGGGCAACTAAGATATAAGTATCCCTATATATGTATATCTCTCCTACTTAGTTAGTAATACCTACTATAATTGGCTTATAGACATGGGTCAATAATATTTATAACTAAGGGCTATTGTTTTATGAGTAATAGTTTAATATATAGAGCTACCTTATATGATTTAATGATAGCTATTAATAAGAATGCTATATCTTTCCTTATAACTATACTTTTTGGCATATAAGTATTAAGAAAGTAGCCTTATCTATACTTTTTCCCCTAACAAGCACAATAGACTTATAATCCTATGCTTTGTATAACCGTAGGCAGCAGAGATAGCAATATCCATAATAAATCCACCGCTACTTTGCATCCCTTTGACCTGTATATCCATACCCCTACTAACCTAAACCAAGAAGCCTATATAGCTCTCTTATAGAATAGCCCGGCAATTATAAGAGTAATCTTTAAGAGCTTAATTTAAAAGTCTAGAATCTTTGCTATTACCAAAATAATATTATACCCTAGATTTAATATACACTTCCTAGGTTAATTTTAAAAGATAAAGGGTATTAGCTTTAGTTCTAAGACCAAGAATATATATCTATATCCCCTGTTTCTAGGAATAGAATAGCACTAGCAGATAAATCTACTAAAGTAGCAAGCCTTATATATATATATCTGCCTTGGCTAAAAGCCACATTATTAACTAATACCTTAAGGTAAGTAATAGCAACCAATAAAACTATTTAGACTGGTTTCTAAGCTAATCTTACCTATCAGATAATATAAGTAGTTTTAATTCCTAAGCCAAGGGCCTAAAATAAGGCGCAAGGAAAGGGCCTAAAACAGGGCGGCCAGCCCTGCATATTAAAACTATAGCCACGGTAATTAAGTGATAGTTATTTATTGCGCAATAGGTTACCCTTTTTGCCTACCCTTTCCAATAAACTCTACTACCTTCTATCTACCTATCAAATTCTATTTTAAAGTATTCTATTTAAATAAAACCTTAACCTTTATTAAACAATATTAAATAAAAGCTATTAAAGACCCTATGGTCAAAGAAGATCTACCTCTTTAGTCTAGGGAGGAAATAGGTATCCCCCTAAGTACTTTATTAATTGGATTAAAGCCATAGAAGCCAAGAAAGCAAAATATAGCTGCCTTATACCCTAGGAGAAGATTATAGAGGACAAGACCTAGCTCTAGCAATAATTAGACCAAGATCCAGCCATTGTACTCCTCCTTTAATGCTGCTAGCAGACACCTATAGCCGACTTCTGTGCAATATATCAAAATGCCTTATAGATCAAGGCAGAAGGAATTACCAGGCAGCCATATTTAGGCACTAAATCCTTGTTGATACTACATATAGTAATTCCTATTATATCCCTTATCTCAAGGCCATAATTAACCTTTCTCAACTTGCCCCATTGCGATTTATGCTTAATACCAGATCCTACCAATGGAATCATAATATGCCTTGGAAATAGGGGTTCATGTTTTAGCAATGGTTTAAGCATAGCAGGAGAATTAACTTAGCAAAGATTGCCACCTACTTCAAGGAGGCGGATGCCTACTTAAAAGAACAAGATAACTAGAGCATGCGATATATTAAGTGGCAATTAATGTATAGGGAGTATAAAACCAATTATAGTGCCTCTAAATGCGGTCTAAAGCCCTTAAGCCCTAAGTGCTCTAATGTTAGAGACTATACAACTGAGGGTAGTAGCAATAGCAAGGTTTGCCCACTTTCTGATGTGCTCAAATATACGGATAGCTGGCAATATATAATGCCATGGATTTAAATACTGTACATTATGCCCGGGGCTTTGCTTAAAGGGCCTATTACTAAGGCCACCGCTTTTAAGTTAGTTAAGGCCATGTTAATATTTTCTATATCCTTATTTTTACTTTGTTCTAAAGCACAATCTATGCCTCCTACTCCTCCACATATTTCACTAAATATTTAGCTGCCTTGCCTATAGAACTCTGCGTTTTTCCGAGTATGCTATTATATAGGCCCTCTAAAGGTAGTTCCATTACTATAATAGCAGTTAGACCGGAATATGGGTTTGCTTGCTGATAATTATATCGATGGTAGAATCCTATGGCTTGCCGTGTTAGAGTATATAGAGTTTAATAACATTATATACATTATAATCCTCCTTGCCTTATTTGCTCTTGCTTTGCTGGTCTTATTGCCTACTTTTTCTACTTTGGCTTACAAAGATTACTCTTATAATAAGCAAATAGCAATAGGCCTTGCTTCTTTAAGATATATAAGGAATTCCTCTAGGTCTTATTATTAGCCTAAGGCTTTCTCTAGTATAATATTAGTTTTAGTAGAAAGCTATAAATTAATTGTTAGTATACTTAGGGCATAGTTCTTAAGAAGCCCCCTATACTCCTAGTTAGAATATTGGGTGCTATTAATACTAGTGCCTATATATATAATAAGGTTTTCTAGGTTAATATATAATACCCTTTCTCTATATCTTTATTCTTAATCTATTTATAGGTATTATAAAAGTACTATAAGTACTATAAATACTATAAGTTATTTATATTAGCCAAGGAGTTTAATGCTATAATAATAGCCGGAAGTTTAGGCTAGGGGGAAATGCTCTGTGGGAGACTCTTTGATGGGGCAAGGGTACTTTGCGCTAAGAAGACTAAGAATAATTACCTAGAGGATTCTATGATATAAGAGATTAGATCTCTTCCAAGGATTTAAGGATCTATAGAGGCTGGAACCTAGCTAGCGAGATGTGATAAGGTTTCGAGGGCATAGGGTAATGATTAAAAATAGATCTTAGGAGCCCTCTATGCCTCTTGGTAATAGGTCCTTTCTCTAAGAATCACCCTTATCAAAGATTTATAACTATTCTTTATCCCTATTTCTACCTAAATAATATATTATAGCCAAGAGGCTCTATATAAGGCTCTACTCCTAACTGCCTCTAGGATTCTTTTGCAAAGGGGGCTAGGTAAAATCTCTTAATTCTAAATCCTAACTATAATGCCTATGGCTCACTGGTAGTATCTTAGTCCCTAATGCCTTAGTACCCATAGTTCTTATAACCATAGCAAGCAATTATACCTTACTACTAGTTATCTATCTATAGAATAGAAATATAATTATAAAATATATAAGCTCTTTAGTTACTCTAAATACTTAATAATTACCTATTAAATTACCAATCTAATATATTTTAGATTAATATTATAAGCACTTAATAATATCTTATTACCACTTTACCTATTTCTAAGCAAATCTTAGAAAAATTATTTATTAATAAAAATAAATTAATAACTAAGATTCTTCCTAATATTCAGCACACAAAAAACATAAATACCATTAATACTAGAAAGAGGGAAAGGGAAAATAAAGAGATATAAGTAAATATAGGAGCTTATTTCTTATAGTAATTAATCTAATATCCTTAGTAGCAAAGGATTTCAAAGAAAGCCCTAAAACCTTTAAAGACTCACTACCTACTCCATAGAAGGAAGACTCTTATATTAAAGGGCTATTAAAAATCACACAAGAAAAGAGACTTATTCAAGAGAAAAAGTATAAAATCTTTATCAACATCTTTATTTAGCCACTTAATAATATTAAGGGCCAAATATCTAATAAGAAATAAAATTTAATATACACCATAGTTAGCAACTCTAGTAATATTATAGTCAAGGTTCTATTAGAATTTAGATATTACTTTTAAGATATTCTAAAAGACTTAAAAGAGATACTTATTATAAAGATAGAATTAGGTAATTAGGGATATATAAATAGGGTATAAAGGACATTAAAATTAGATTAAAAGCATTAAGCCTATAATAGTAAAAATACAAGGCAAATAAAAGCATTATTAAGGATCTAAGAGATAGCAACCCCCCCTAACTATCTTTAAAAATATTATTTATATTTCTATTTCTTACATAAAGTATACTAATCCCTAGTTTAATATTATTATTAGGAACTTAATTCTAAAGAGTAATAACTTTATGCCTAATAAGCTAATATAATCTATTTATAGTTACTTTTATATAACTATATAATTAAACTTTATATATAGCCCTAGGCCCTATATTTACTAGACAATTCACTTACATTATAGAGAGGCCTTAGTCCTTAAAATAATAGCTAAGCAATTTTTACAAAATCTAGGTCTAGTAGCCCCCTAGGGAGAAATATATCTTCATTCCCTAATAGCTATCAAGAATCTATATACTGGAAATCCTTGCTAGACCATTCCTCCACATACAAGGTAAACACCCAATTGAGACTCCTTATAGGATCATCAATATCTCTACATAGCAAAAGAGACACCCTATACCGTTTCTTCTAGGGCAATAAATAGTTCTTTATTAATAGGCTCTATAAATTTCTAGTACCTTTATTATAATATAGGATAGCCATTTTAAGACTCATTAAATCTTATTTGAATAGCTTTTCGAAGCTAGGAATCTATATATAGTCAGCCCATTTAAGAGCTTCCCAGATATATAAGGTAATATTTAACTCTTTAAGAGAGTATTTAGCTAACTCTTTGTTAAAGTACTTTAGCTCTTTAAGAGATTTAAAAAGTCCTAAGTAAGGAAAATTACTAGTAAAATCTATAGATATTAAGGCAAGATTTATAGAAGAATTGGCACTATTAAAAAAGCTAATAAGATTATACCCAAGAAAAATAAGGTTTATGCCAAGGCTTATAGCTTACTTCAGCCACTATTAATATTTAAATATCTTATCCAAGAGCACATTCATTCTCTTAGAGGTAGTTATATTAAAGGTTATAAGCTAAATGGACTAATATATAGATATTAATAGCTTGACTATATATAACTTTAATTAGAATTATTTATATTTAATATATCTATTACCTTAGGTCCAAAAAGTAGGCTTCTAAATTGTATAGGCCTAAAAAGCGGTCTATGCCATTTATGCCCTAATTTTTGGATTATTTAAATCCCAGATCTTGGATTCTTAGCCCTTGTTTTGGTTTTATCTTATAAACAATTAAGCCCAATATAGTATAAATAACTAGGGAAGGTTTTATAATTAGGTATTTATTATACTATACTCCTAGGCTTATTAAAAACACTTAGCCCTATATATCTTCTATGGCCTTTATACCTTATATTATTTTTAGTCTAATATATATTAACAATAGGGGATTATATTGCCATCTCTATACCCTGCAATAAAAGCCTTATCTTTAGCTATATTTTCTTAAAAATAAAATAAAAGAAAAAAATAATAAGCTTAGGGTTCACTATAATATTTATCAGCATTAATCTTAAGAAGTTTAATAAAAATGGTTTGGTTTCTAATACTACAGCCAGCATAGGAGACAACATCCTAGCCTATCTAGCACTAGGTCTAGCAACAAAGGAAAATAACTAGCTATTTACTAAGTACCTTAAGGGTTTTCCGGAGAGAGTGCTATTCTTTGACTATCTTAAGCCCTAGATATAAATAAATAAATAATATTATAATATTTATATTAAAGAGTTAAATATTAAACTAAATATTAGTAAGTATTATAAAAGGGTTAAGGGAAAAACCTTAATAGCTAATTCTATAGATATAATCTATTTAGTCAAAGAGAAATTAAATAAGGCAACCAAAAAGTATATTAACTAAGAACTAATTACCTATACTATTAGCTATAGTAATAAAGACCCTAAGGATATTTTATTATTTATATATAGGTAAAACTTATATATTTTGGTATAACTCTAGGGAGAATATAGATTATAGCAATTTATTAGCACTAAAAGCTAGATTAGGCTATAGATTATAAAGGCATTAAAAGTATTAATATAGCTTATAATACTCTATATAGCCTTTGCTACTATACTATTAAAAAGACATAGTACTATTTACTAGGATTAAATATAATATTCTTAATAATTTTATTTATGCTTAAAGGGAAAAATAAAAAAAGAAAGATTAATATAGAATCCAGATTTCAGATGTACTTATAAAAGTATAGCTTATATCTTAAGATACCATAGTCCCACCTTTAGTCTCAATTTGCCTATAGCCTATAGTTTATAAATTACTTAATTTCTTTGCTATTAATTACTATTCTTAATATATTTTAGATATACCCTATTCTTAAGCTTAACTACTAGCCCCATTATTTCTATATAATATTACAAAAAAGAAATATACTTATTAGCTTCCTTTACTTCCCCTAATTTTACAATCACTTCTTTATCTAATTCAAGGACTCTTAGCTTAATACTTTCCACTTCTTATAACCTATAATAGAATAATTTATCTAAAACCTTCTTATTTACCTTTACTTAGATTATATACTAATACTCATTATATAAACTAGCAATTCTTATATTAAGTAACTAGCTAGAGGCCTATGCTTTATAGGAACTAGTCCTTAACCTTACCATATTATACTCTATAAATATAATATTATTATTATAAATCTAATTTATTAGGTTAACTTTTGTAATTATATTTATATATATTACCTTAGATTATTATAGATTAGAGTATACCTTCTTTATATAACTCTCTTTAGTAGAAAGATATACTTATAGTTAATTAAGGCTTCCAAAGGATATAGCTTTCCCAATAAACTTAGTAAAAGTAAATAGCATAATTTGCATACTCTCTCTATCTAATAGCCACCTTAGAGGATTATATGCCTTTAGGCCATCGGCCTAAGATATATTATAGTACTATATTTCTTTCTTCAAAAGAGCCTATACCTTACTTAAGAGTACTAAATAACTTGGTAATAGTAAAGGAAGTAATAATATATTATATTCAAGGATATCCCTTAGCAGTTAGGCCCTAGTATTAACTAGGCATATTAATAGATTAATAGGCTTGCCCTTAAATAGATACCTAAGATTTATTAATATAAAAATGCTATAACTAACTCTGTTATTCTGCCTTGCGCATATCTATTTCGATTGAATATAGTAAATTATAAAATAGTACTAAGAACTTATCTTATTTTCAAAAGAAACAATACAAAATAAACCGCCTTCTCCTATTTAGGCTTTAAGACGCTCTTTGACCTTTATAGCACTTATTATACTAATCATAGAATTATAGAAATTACAGTAAATTATATACTTTATAATATATAATATACCCATCATCTAGTACTCTATTTCTTTATAGTAAATCAAAAAAAAGATAATATTATAATTCTTAAAGTCTTAGAGCTCTTATAGTAATATCTCTTTATCTATATTAAACCAAAGTAAGTATACTATATAGGTAGACTTATTATCCTTATGGTATAGCTAAAAGATAATAAATAAGACTTTTATAATAAACTATATATAACGATCTGGCCAATTTCCTAAGGGATAAACTAATTAGAAGGTAGGGTTTATATTAGCAGAAGGATTAAAGTGTATAGTAATATACTAAGCAATAGAAAGATATTCATAAGTATTATGTCTGGTAATAGTCAATTGGTGATTAAGGTAACCAAGTTGTATTGAAAGTTGATTAAGATTATTCCTTACGGTTAGGCTTAATCTATCTATATACTTCTATACTAATAGTGGCTTATAGTATAGTATTTATTATGGGGTATATAATTTAGTACTTAGATTATAGTAGGATTATAAGTAGGTTATTATAATTTATTGTAATTTATTTCTATTAATAGATCTAAGGTATAAGGTAATAGTAGCTAATATAGTAGGGTAATATTCTATTGGTTGTGATTGCCTAATATATTATAGGTTATAATATGATGTCCTTTTTCTGTTGGTTTTTGCCCTTAAGGACTATATATATGATTTTAGTATCTTTTCCTATAGGTTTTTTGAATTTATATTTATAAAAATTCTTTTTTCTTGCTAATAATATCTAAGTATATTAGTTTTTCGAAGAAGTATTTAATTATTATTTTTCTAGGGGACTTAATTATTTATCTTGGTTTTAAAGTTATATTTTATTCTTTCTATTAATCTTATGGATTATATTATAAGGTTTTGCCTAAAAAGGGGTTTTATTATGTTAAGTGTATCCATTGTAGTTAGGCATGCAATGTTTCTAGGGTTACTATTATATTGTATAAGTAAATTTCTTAAGTATTAATTTTTCTTAGTAGTACTAATAAATATAGTAACTTATTTAAATAAGAAGTTTAATTGCTTAGATTACAAGAAGAAGGTTACTAAAGAAGAGTTTTTTTGTCTTTAGGAGAAAGCTCTTTAGGCTTAGGCCAAGGTAACTAAGACCTTAAATAAGCTTATTTATTTATATTGTTAAAAGTATTAATTAAAGATAAAGGGTATAAATATAATTTATTATAGTTTATCTTCTATAGATAAGTTAGAGGCAATTGAGTGGGTAGAGTCGGAAGTAGTAGTTAAGGGTTAAGAGGTAAGGGCTTTGGACCTTATTAATTAGTTTACTATTAGGTTTAATTTTTTTAATTTTCCCAAAGGAATTTTTCTAGGAGTTTTAAATAATATATAAGATTTTTTATAGGCTCTTATATTATTTTTTTATATTCTTTCTATTTAATTTTAAAATATCTATTTTTTTATTATTATATTATTTTTTTTACTTTTTATTATTTTTTAATATTCTTAATCTATAGCTTATATTTTAGTCTTATATTAACTTAGATTTTATTACTAGGTTCTAAAAGTAATATATAGAAGATAGGGTAGACTTAAATATTATTAGGTAAATTAAGCTTATAATTATTTTCTAAGATTTTTTTTTTAATTAGGTAAGGTTTAATTTATATAAAGTTGATTTTTTTGTTTTATTATTTTATTAAAAGGTTTTTTATTACTAGGTAGATTATGTCTTCCTCCGAAAAGGATAGTCTTTTTAGCCTTTTAAGGTTATAATATTATCTTATTATATTATATATAAATTTGAGTTTTATTTTTATTTCTTTGTGTAATTTCCATAGATTATTAGATTTAATTATAGCTTTAGCTTGGATTATGCCTTTTAAGGGGGCTCTATAAGTGTTAGGGGTAAAGCTAAAGTTAGCTTTAGTAGGAATTATTTTAATACTTTTATTATATAATATATTATATACTAACTATATAATTAATAGCTTTTTTACTTAATTTATCTATTTATAATTAATATAATATTATAGGTATTACTTAATCTTTTAGTTCTATTATTTTATTTATCTATTTATTTATGGATAGAATATTATACTTAGCTTATAGTTTAATTCTATTAAGCTTATAAGGCTTTACTAGAATTTAAATATAAATAGCTATCTTTTATTAGATATAATCTTTATAGGGAGTTTATAGATTATAATAATATATTAAAAGAATAAATAAGTAAATTTATTTTTATTAATTACTTTTTTATAAGAAATATAATATATTACTTTAGTAAAGTAATTAATAATAATAAAAATACTATTATAATATTAGCTTATTATAGGGTTTATAGATAAAGGGAGATCTATAATAAAGTCTATAGTAATTAATTCCTATAGTCAAAATATAATTAGGGCTAATTAAAGTAATTTATAGGATTTATGCCTAGGTTTCTTTAAGTATTAGTAAAGGCTATACTCTTTATATATTATCTCTACTTTCTTCTTTATCTTACTAAAGGAAAATATCTATTTAATGTATTTAAGGGTTTTATTAATTCCTTTGTGTCTGTGTAAAGGGTATTTATAGATTTCTTTGAGGAGGTTTATTTAGTATTCCTTAGATACTTAGAGTAAATTTATATATTTTTCCTTAGGAAGATTAAGGTTATATTTCTCAATTTTCTGTAGCAATGGGTTTCCCTATTCTACTTACTATAAGGAGATTTTAGCTTTATTAGTATACCTTATTCTTAGGTATCCTCTTATTCGGATAATAGTAATAAGTTTCTTTGTTTTAATTATTATTCTATTAATAGGTATTTATTTATAGGCTCCTTTAGGGGATAATTAGAATAATTATTTCTTAGTTTAGGGCTTTTTTTTATAGTAATTAGGGCATTAGCTAATAGTATTAGCTTAATTATTTTTGGTTTCTTAAATATAAATAATTTGGTAATTAAATTTAAAAAGATATTTAGTATATTGGAATTATCTTTTACTAAGCTCTTAGGTTATTATAAAGTAGGAGATATTTTTATGGTCTATATATACTATGATTTTATACTTTTCTTTAAGCAAATAGTAATAGAATTCCTTAAAGGTATTAATTATTATAAGGAATTCTTTATTATATATAGGGTAATTGAGTTCTATGCTATTAAGTTTATATAAGTAAAATGCAATTAGGTATAATTAATTATTATTATCCCTTTATTTAATCTAGGCTTCTAGGGTAAAGTCTAAGGAGTCTATTTCTAATTTAATTGGTTATTCTAAATTAAATATAATAAGTATAGGTTCTAAGATAATCGCTTCTTATATAGCTTTAAAGGCGATTTGCACTTAACTTTCCTATATAAAGTCTTTTTCCTTCTTTGTGAATTCTAATAAGGGAATTATAATTTTACTAAAGTTCTAGATAAACTTATAGTAGTAATTTATAAATCTAAGAAAAGCTTATACCTTTTTAATATTTATTAGTATTTTCTATTCCTTAATAGTAATAATCTTCTTTGGGTTTATATAAATTTCATTGGATAAGATAATATATCCCAAAAATTTAACTTTTATAGTATAAAACTTACTTTTTTTAGATTTAATAAATAGTTTATTATCCTAAAGGGCTTTTAAGACCTTATAGATATATTCCTTATATTCTTCTTTATTCTTAGAGAAGATAAGGATATTATCTAGGTAGTAAATAACAAAAATATTAAGGTATTCTTGAAGTATATAGTTAATTATTTATTAGAATAATATAGGTATATTTATAAGTCTAAAAGGTATAATAAGGTATTTAAAGAGTCTAAATTTTATTTAAAATATAGTTTTCTATTTATATTCTTTTTTAATATAAATAAGATTATAGGCTCCTTTGAGATCTAAGGCAATAAAGATATTTATATTATGTAATTAATTCTTTATTTTTATAATTAAAGGTAGAGGAATCTAGTTCTTAATAGTATTCTTATTAAATTATTAATAATTAACTATAAGGTATAGCTTTTTATTCTTTTTTGGTATAAATATAATAGGATATTTAGCTTTAAAGTTTAAAATATAAATATATCCTTTCTTAAGTATATCTTTAATATATTTCTTTAGAGTATTTAATTATATTTAATTAAGATTATAGATAGGGTAGAACTAGGTATTAATTCCTTCTTTGAGGATAATTTTATGGTTTTATTGGCTAAATTCTAGTAGTTTAGTTTTTAATTCTTTGGCAAATAACCGTTTATAGATTTGGTATTTGGGTAGTATATTTTATAGTCTATTTTAGGCTACCTTTGCCTTTATTCTTTTAAGGTTAGAGTTTAGATATTGAAATTATATATATATATAGGTAATTTTATATTGCTATTATTGTTTTTGATTATTCTTATACTTATGCTTTATTTTTATTAATGGTAGTATTTCTATTGTATTGCTATGTATATTCTTTACTTGGTTAGAGTTAAGAGTTTAAGATCTCTTATTATTAGAAATATTATTAGCTATATTATACTTAGAGAGTATTTATATTTAGCTAGTATATTAGTTAATATTAGGGTTATATTAGTATAGCTATAGGTATTTTAAAATAATATTATATTCTTTAGTATTTATAATATTAAAGTTAATTTCTTAGTTTTTTCTATAGATAAAAACTTTAAGATAATTAAATTCTTTATTTATTATATTATTATTATACTTAAATATAGTACCTTTAAGGTTATATATAGTATAAGGATTTAATTTTATTTTTTATAGTAGCCTTAATTTATTAATTAACTTAGAGCTAATATAATTAAGTTATACTCTATTATTTACTATTATAGTATATTAAGTTCTATAAATCTAGATTTTTAGTTTTAATTATTCTAGGGGCTTTCCTATTAAAGCTATATATAAAGCCTTTTATAGGAGTTCTTTTAGTAATTCTATAAGCTTTTACTTAGGCTACTCTTAGGGCTCTAGTTCTCTAAGGGGCATTATTGGTTTTTTAGTAGTAGTGTGATTATTTGGTGCTAATCTTATGTTTTTTTGCTTTTATAGAGATTATATATAGGGTCTAGGCAATTATACTATTTTTTATCTTTATAGTCTAATAGATTTACTAGGGAAAAGAAAATAGTAATATTATTAAATTCTTTTACCTATTTTATAATAAGGTAATTATTATAGTTAGATCTATAGGCATAGTATATTAAGATATTTAATATTTATATAGGAAAATATTTATTTTATTCTTTATATTTAAGGTATCCTATACAAGAGTAATTAAAGTAGTTAAACTATATAAGCTTATAGTAGGCTAAGTAGTTTTTTGCTAATCTTAGGTTATTATATTTAAATATTATAACTTTTAGCTAAATAGGGTATATTTCTTTTCTTGCTATAAGGTAAATATTTTTATTGTATTTAATAGTATCTTGTAAAAGCTAGTTATATTTTTTTTCTTCTATAATCTAATAGGATTCTTTATTTTTATTATATTTTATTATATTTTATTATTCTAGGATTTTTTTATTATATTCTATATTACTAAAGCCTATAGGTAGGCCTATCTTTTTTGCTTTTTCTAGATTACTAAGTTATAAAAATAGCTTATGGTCTTATTACTTAAGGTAATTAATTTATAGGTAATAATTTCTTTTTTCTTTGGGTATTCTAAAAAGGTCTTATATATATTAGTATATATTATATTTTTATATTATAGCTATAGTTTTACTATTATATTTCTAAGGATTTCCTTTTGGTATTAATTACTATATTAATTCTATAGGTTATAGTCTTTGGATTATTACTCTTAGTTTTTTATCTTTAGGTATATTATTAAAGTATACCTTTTTCGGGGTATAGTATTATTATATAATATATTTAGGTTTCCTATAGTTATAGTAAAGGGTTTTATAAGAGAATTTTTATTTATCTTTTTATATAGCTTTAATATCTATGGCTTTTAAGTAGATATTATAGGAGGTAAAGATATAAGGTTTTTTGTTTTTTATAGTATTATTTTTAGTATATTTTTAATAATTATTGGTTATAATTGACTTTTTATTATCTTATTTCTATTATTATCTTTTGTATTGCTTATTATTAACCTTAATTATATAGATAGTATATATAGTAAAAGTAATAGGGGGTTCTAGAAGTTAATATATCTTATTTTAAATAGGTTCTTTAAGTTATTGGTAGAATTTATAAATAAGGGTTTCTTTGGTCTAAGAGAGTTTATTTGTATAATAGTAAAAGTCAAAGAGAAAGTTAGTATAGGAGTCCTTTTGGTAAAGCTTTTTAAATTTTCTAAGTATTATTTGCTTTTTATTAATAATTTTATAGAGGGTAATAAGTTTATTTTTAAATCCTTTAAAAAAGGAGAAAAGAGTTTTAATAGATTCTATGGTTTTTTTCTAGGGATTTATAATATAATCCTTAAGTAGCTTTTTTATTGCTTTTATAGGTCTTTTTTTTAATTATCTAATAGTATATTGGACCTTAAGGGGTTTATTATTAGTAAAGGTGGTTAGGTATAGGAAGTAATAATTCTTAATTTAGGTTAATTATTTTTAGAGGGTATTATTATTACCTTTTTAAGTAGGTGATTTCTTAGGCTTAATAATCTTATTAGAGTCTTTAGTATAGACTAAGAATTATTTAAGTTCCTTAATATATTATTTATAGCTCTTTATAATATTAATATAGCTTTTTCCTAAGATATTAATAGTATTATAGAGTTCTTTAATATTATTATATTTATTTATATAGATTTTTATTATATTAATTTTATTATTGAGAAAGTTAAGTTTTTTAGTTAATATATTATTTTTAGCTTAGAGTTTCTTAATTTAATTATTTAAATTATTATTATTATCTTTTTTATTTTCTTTCCCTTTTTCTAGGGAGTCTATATTTTTATCTCTATTTAGGTTAATTAATTAGAAAGTAGCTAGAGTCTTGGGGCTAGCTGTAGGTTTTTCTGTGATAAGGGGTTTAGCTAAGTTGCTAGATAAGGAAGGTATAGCTAGTGCTATTGTAATGTATTGCTTAGTAGTTAATGCAAATAGTCTACTGAATAAGAGCTTTTAATGTATAATAATCTAGCTAATTTCCTAAGAGATAAATTAATCAAAAGGCAGGGTTTATATTGGCAGAAGGATTAAAGTGCATAGTGGCGTACTAAGCAATAGAAAGATATTTATAAGTATTATGTCTGGTAATAGTCAATCGGTGATTGAGGTAATTAAGTTATATTAAAAGCTGATTAAGACTGTTCTTTATGGTTGGGCTTAATCTATCTATATACTTCTATACTAATAGTAGCTTATGGTATAGTATTTATTATGGGGCATATGATCTAGTACTTAGATTATGGCAGGATCATAAGCGGGTTATTATGATCTATTGTAATCCATCCCCATTGGTGGATCCAAGGTATAGGGTAGCGGTAGCCAATGTAGTGGGGCAATGTTCTGCCGGTTGTGACCGCCTAATATGTCATGGGTCATAATAGCTATATATAAATCTATTCTTATATTCTCTAGTATTAGGACTTAGCATCTTCTTATAAGGCTCTAAAGGCCTTTTAGCATTAACTTAAGGATTTATATAAATTATTAAACTGCCGAGTTATACCAGTACAGCTTTACTTACACATATAATCCTTATTATCTTATCTTATATATTACCAGGGATTAAATCCTTGCCATTAGCAAGGCAGAGTTCTCTAAGAAGCCAAACTAAGCCTATTATTATGGCTATATAGGTTTCCAGGGGATTTATCGGCATATTACTATTAAGGATATAGTGATCTTACTAGGCCCTGACCTCAGCTACAAAAGTATAGGATATTAGGCTAATCGAGTATATTTACTCTTGCCCCAAGGGGCTAATAGCATTAGCCTGGAGGGGGGCCTACTAAGGCAAGTGGAAGGAAAATGAGTATTAATAGAGATACATAGCAATGCTTTTAATGGATCTTAGTTATTTGACTAGTTAAAGGAATACTTATATAAAATTAGTAATAAGAGGTTACCAATAGAAAGCCCCTAACTTAATAAGCCTTAGGACCTAGAAGGAATACTCCTAGTAGTTAGGGGCAATGGTATATATTATTATAAGAGCTTTAAGTATAGTTAACCGGAAAGCCCAAAGTATTATAGTCCTTTTATTAACTATATAGAACTTTTGGTTAAGCTAAAGATAAGGATAAATACTTTATATTTATATAATATAATAAGGCTTTTATATATAGTAAGTAATACCAATATATAGTAAGAAAGATCCTTTACCTAGAAACTTCTTATTCTTCTCTTTAGCTATTAGGATCCTATTATAACCTTACCCATAAGAATATAAACTTTATTATCTTAACTAGCTACTAATATTTCTATCTTATACCTCCTCTTTATAATTATCTCAAAACCCTTAATATTAAGCTTATTCTTTAAGAAGTAATTACATTGGTATTTTTCCTTTTGGTTAATCTTAGTAGCCTAAAATAGTTATAATATGGCTATAATTATTATAATACTTTTATCTAAGGAATAATATTATATAATTTTACTATTAATATAATTGCCTTTAAGATTAAGCTATTAATAGGTAGTTAAGTAATAATCCCTTCTCTTTAACTTAGTAAGTTAGCTCTAAAGCCTAAGGCCATTTTCGTTTATATTCCTAGGCCCTATTATAAGCCCTAGAATCTCCTCTTATTCCTATATGGGAATTAGGCAAGAAGAAGGCATAAGATAGGACATATGAAATATAAGGTAGTGCTAGTTATCCTATTAGGGGATAGGATAATCTATAAATTATGGAATTTTTCTTATAATCTTATGGCTTAATACTGGAGGTAGTGCAACCGCCTCCGTAGTAGTATCTTAGGATATGCTAGGAGCATTTGCTAAATGGCAATAAGTATTAAATAGGATATTTAGAGGCTAGCCAAAACCTATGGCCCTGTTTGTGTGATCTGGCCCTAATCGATTGACTATGTTAGTAAAGAAGTTATTGGATGCCTTAGTAGCTAAGACTAAATCCAATAGCAAGTAGGATTGTATTGCCTAAGTCTTGTAAGTTTAGGTTCAAGGAGCCCGGATTCCTGATGCGGGCAAATCTAACTAGGGCCAAAAACAGGGCATTATCCTAGATCTGGGGCCTTACAGGGGCATGCGATCCCAAAAGTGGGCTCGTGCAGGCACCTTAGCCCAAGCTTAGCCCAAGCTTAGCCCACCCTAACCTTAACTTAGGCCTCCTTAGCCCGAGCTTAGCACCAACTCAGCTTAGAGCGGCAGGAACTTAGCTCTGGAAACGGAAATGGATTTTGGTATGCTTGAGTTTTGTTTCTGAGTATGTTGGTAGCGCGTGGGCAAAATTAGAGCCTTGTGGGTGATCCACCCTTCTTCCATCGGTGAGGATTGACATGGGTTGTTACAGTGGAACCAAGTCCGCGGCTGGGATTGGGTCGTGCGCTTCTGCTTCACGTTGAGCTCAATCAGCTGCTGGTATGCGTGCTTAGTGAAACTACCTTGTATTGTTGGTAGGCGCGTGCAGCCGTATAATGCTGCTTCAAAAAATAATTTAGTCGGTCTCTAAAAGAAGTCTTATGTGTTTCTGTATTTGTGTGCTAAATAATCTTATCACTGTTGTCGGCGAAAGCTCGTTCGCGGACCACCTGGTGGATATTGCGGTTGAGCCTCGGCTCCTGTCTCCCGAGCCTGAGTGAGTTGGGCATTCATACAGTCTATAGAATATTATTGCACAGTGCATAGGGTAGGGTTATGCGGGTTTGATTGGAGGAGGAGTATATGTCTTTCTTGACCAAGCGATAAATTGAAGAGTTGAATTAATATATTGAATTTTGGTCATATCTAGCACGGCATAAAAGCCGCCAAATTAAGGGGAGTTCTTCTCCAGAAGCAATACCTGAGTAGGAAGAAGTGTGGCAACCGAAACATGAGGCCAGCTCAGCGTTGCAAAGTCGAGGAGAACCGTCTGAGAGTACTGGACCTGTGTGACGGAGACCGTTCGGGTTTCAGGCACCTTGACCTCCCAGGTGAGTCTAAAGGTGGGAGCGTGAACGTTCTCCTCGCCATCCTTAAAGATTGCCTTTAGATCTTTGCCGTCATCCTTCCCGCAAGGCTTGAACACTGGGAGCTCGACCTCGTACAGGACTGTTGAAATCCAAAACGTCGATTCTACCTTTGCCACCTTGGCGTTTGGGCCTTGGTTGCCTTCCTCGAGGAAGGGAATGTTAGTGATTCCACCGCCTAGGTGCCCGGAAAATGGTTGGCTGGTCAAGCTGAATGAGAAGTGGTCTTGAATAATTTTGCCCTCGTTTGCCTTTCGAAGGACCTCGTTTGGATTATCCATGATCGTGCTGTTCATAACTTTGGCCTTCACGAACGGGTCCAAATCTTGTGGCAGACGGGGTGTGTTCTTCTTTTCCAACCCTTGACTCGCAAATTTGGGGTCCTCAATGTTGGGTGTTGCGCCAATACTGAACGGGGTGATGTTGGCGCGATCAAATATCGGTGCGCCTTTTTTCTTCTCATTTGCCTGGGGAGCTAGACCCTGGAGGTTGATGGTCGTTCCGTGTGGGATTGACGCCATGCGCGAGATGGTGGGCCCAAGGTCGGGGTGCTGTGTGGCCGGCACAAACATGAAGAGGCCAGGTTCAAAGTGGATGCCCTTGCCCGCTGGGCAGGCATTGGGCTTCTTGATTATAGAATCGGCAACATCAGCCACCCTTTGCACATAGGAAATGCCGTGAAGGTCAATGTCGCCTTGTTCAAACAACCCACGGTTGGGCACGGCGCCAAGATTTCGGGTAAAGGTCCAGTGTTCTTGGGTAAAGTTCAATTCTAGTACGTTATCTTTGAACTTGTTGCCCTGAAGGCGTTGGCCCGCGAAATCGGCAGTCTTGGTGTTCATCGGTCGGAAAATCATGTTATAACCTGGGCCCTTGAAGTCTCCTTCAAGCGGACCGAGGAAATTGATCAATCCCGCTGTTTCGAAAGCATCAGCGGTCGTCCTCTTGTCCTCCTCCTCAGGATTGCCGCATGACTTGGCTTCGTCATGCTCTATGTGCGCAGCCTGAATGCGAAAATTGTTGGGAAGAAAAGGACATTGGTCGACGACTGGCTTTGTCTCGAGCACGGGCCCGTCGAGTAGGTTCAGATCGATTTGAGAACCCATATCTGTGAAGTTTGTATCAGGTGATTGATGGGAAAATGTGTGCAGGGGTAAGCAGAGCTTGATTGATGAGATTGAGGTGCTTGTGATTCTAGGGCTATCGAGGTTTCTTTCTAGTCTTTTATAGTTGAATCGAGACCCTTTTGAAATCGCGGTGAATTCTACTGTCGCTGTATTCGCGTCCTCCTCTGGTATGTCTTGCCTCAGCCACCTTCTCGAGACTATCGACATGTGCATATGCTACCAGAAGTCTCGCCATGCTCGATTGAATTAGTTGCCGCCTGATTGGGTTCTCAGCGCCGTGCGTGGTCCGTGTGGCTGGCTGGATAGCGGGCTGACATGGGTCATAGCGCTGTATATGGGCTGGCTGAGTCCATTCCAGGCCCGTTTAGCTCAGAGCTAATCCTGCAAGGGGCCGCCTTGGAGCTTCGCTTCACGATAAT
The DNA here is from genome assembly GCA_013406995.1 of Calonectria aciculata. Taxonomy (NCBI): domain Eukaryota; kingdom Fungi; phylum Ascomycota; class Sordariomycetes; order Hypocreales; family Nectriaceae; genus Calonectria; species Calonectria aciculata. Next base: position 406,360 of record VTGE01000017.1, read on the forward strand.
CAAAACTGCAGCCGCCGTGATTGGCGCAGCAAGAGAGGCCACCAACTCAATAGTCTCGGCATTCCAAGACTAGAGCTTATGGCTTCAACTCACACACTCGCCTCCGGCGCTTAGGCGCTGCGAACTATCTACGGCTGAGCCCGAGGCAGACGGGGACGCGGCCCCGCCCATTGAATGGCACTAACTTATCGTGTCAAATATGCGTTTCCCTTTAGAACGTTGTAATTGTATATTGAATTAGCGCAGTGGACAGAGGGTTAAGCCTCGCTTCCATTGACCAAGGACCCATTGGTTAACCCCAACCTTGTGTGGACGGGCTCATCTCCAATCTCAGCCATTTTATCTTCGAGCATCTTGGTCATCTTCTTGACCACGTCAGCGTATTTTGGCTCGTTGTAACAATTGAACAGCTCCAGCGGGTCCTCGTCACAATCGAACAGTTCCCATTCCTTCTCCTCGCCTCCCGGCCTGGTTCCCTCGAGACCAAAATCTTCATTGTACCAGTAGATAAGCTTGTATCGCTGGTCGCGCACACCGTAGTGAGCGTAAGCCTCGTGGATGATATCCTTGTGCATCCAGTAGCGGTGGTAGGCTACCTGCTGCCAATCGGCTGGTGTCTGGCCCTTGAGCAAGGATCGGAACGATACACCTTGCATGTATGTAGGGATGCGTGAGTTGGCAAAGTCCAAAAATGTTGGTGCAAAGTCGACATTGCAGATGATGTCGTTGCAGACAGACTTGGGCTGGATTTCCCTAGGATAGCGAATGATAAAAGGCATCTGGAAGCTCTCCTCGTACATGAATCGCTTGTCGAACCATCCGTGCTCGCCCAGGAAGAAGCCCTGGTCCGAGGTATATATCACAATCGTGTTCTCGGCTAGCCCCTCTGCATCCAGCCAATCAAGCATGCGCCCAACGTTGTCATCCACACTTTGAATAGTGCGGAGATAGCGCTGCATATATCTTTGGAACTTCCACTCGGCTAGCTCTTGCTTAGTCTTGAATGTAAAGACTTCGCCTGTCTGCTTGCATATTAATTTCAACGCGGTAACGTCTTCAGGAGCCGGGATCTTGCGATCATTCCACCACCAAATATCAATCATTTTTTCTCCAATTTTGCTCCTCGGGCCTTCGGGCTGGACAATGCCGAGGTCATTGTACGTCATGTCCTCGGCAACCCTCATTTTGGCAACCTTGGCCGCATTGGCGCGGTTCTTGTAGTCATCTGTGAAGGTGTCTGGCAAGCGAACAGGCTCTGTGTACATGTCCTTATGCTTTTCATCGTATTCCCAAGACCTGTGGGGGGCCTTGTGGTGGCACATCATAAAGAATGGCCGGGACTTGTCTCGCTTGTCCATCCAGTTGAGACACTTGTCCGTAATAATGTCGGTGGCATAGCCAGGGACAGTTTCCTCCCCAGTAGGGCTGATGAACTTTGGGTCCCAGTACTCTCCTTGTCCGGGCAAAACATCCCAATAGTCAAAGCCGGTGGGTTCGTGGTCGCTGCCCTCGCCAAGATGCCACTTGCCAACCATGGCAGTTTGGTACTTGCTTGGGCCAGACCTCAGCTGCTTGGCAACATTGGGCATGTATTTGTTGATTTTGCCATCAAGCGTCATGACGCCATTGACATGGTTGTGGGTTCCGCAGAGAACAGCTGCGCGCGAGGGGGTGCAGATGCTGTTGGTCACATAGCAGTGGTTGAACAGCATGCCCTCATTAGCGATGCGGTCCAAATTTGGTGTGTGGTTTATCCCCGCACCATAGCAAGAGATTGACTTGGAGGCGTGATCATCCGCCACGATGAAAATGATGTTTGGGGGCGCCTGGGACCCCATGTTGGCTGACAGGGGTGCTTCAACGCTAAGAAAGATTTGGCTTGAAGATGTGGCGGGAGGTTGGAGACGATGACCCAATGTGTTTGGTTGGACTCAGGACACTGCGGAAAATAAAGGGCTTTATAAAAATCACGCTCGGGCGGGAATCTTCCGCATGTGCATTATCATCAAGTCGCTCCAAAACCTGGTGTCCTGGCCAAATCCCCGCAAATCAGGCTAGCTAAAACGCATGGTGGAGACCGGTACTCGGCGAACGTCAGGTAGCCGGGCATCATGAACCTGCGAGTGCCACCATCCCCCATATTCTCTCGGCCGCGGGTCCGCTTTCCCCAACGCCTAATTTCGGGCGGTCAAAAGTAGTCTCCATCGGAATTAGGTGAAGATCTAGGCTGCCAGCCCCAGAGATTCCAGCCATCCATGTCTGACAGGGACAGGTCACCAGGTATAGGTTGGTGTGGTGGCTCGTCCGTCATGGCTGGGAAGGAACCAGCGATTGCCGAAGCGTCCAAACCAGCAAAGCCCGTGTCCGGTGTGTGCTGAAAGTCGGAAGAAAGATTCCCAGCACATTGAGGAGAGATGCCTTCCATGGTAGGTTGCGTCTGAACCGGGCTTTTAGGTAGAGAGTTGTTGCTCGGGGTAGTGACCGTATCCAAAGTATCATCCACAAACTGAGCTCTGCGTAAGATGCTGTGAACTCCCAGACTCTGGTGCGATTTTCTTGTAATAGAGAAGCGTGGTTGGCGCCCTGTGGTCTCGTCTTCAATGATTGAGGACTCCCGGCTACCTTCAGACTCGCCTGCAATATGGAGCAGCCTTAGGTTGTCGAGGTCCTTGATCAAATGACTGATGAGCACGGAATTGGGGAACAAGCGTTTGAGAAGACGAAGAACCATAGAAACCTGTTCGGTAGCAAAATCTGGGGTAAAATCGGGGTCCGTGGGAAGCAGCGTCGACCTGCTAAAAAACATCACCAACCGGCAGGCGTGGTAGCCGCAGATAGCAATATCGGTAGGCGCAAGTATTATATGGCAACCAATGCTGTCTATATCTCTAAGTATCTCGATCATGCATTTGGCATGATGAAAACATCTTCTTCTTGCCTGTGCGACGTAATCGGGCGAGCATGCTGCAATGACAGCTTCCGGGGCCGCTTCTTTGTAGCCACAGAGAAAGAGCCTGAAGATGTCGCAGTGACATTGGTGCCAACCGAGCACTGCCATAAGATATCTGACGATCCAGCGTGACCTAGAGTATTTCTGCAATTCTTCCACGCTGTAAGCTCGCGGCTGGTTGTGTTGCAAATTTCTGATTAGCTCCATGACCAACCCTTCGAGTTGTGGCATGGGCTGTCCCAAGACGCAAACTTGCCGCTTGAGCTTCATCGCATCTCGTCTCGACATGGACTGTCTTAAGATTGTTGACAAAAGCCCGTCCTCTGACACGCCGTCAAGCGACGACGAGGCAGCATTACCTTGAGAGTCTTTATCTAAACCAAATGCCTCCTCGTGACATGGAAGATCCAGAAAGATGTGGTCGTGAGAACACATTTCGGAACCTGGAAGCCCGACAGAGAAGTGCCCGTCCAGAAACATGAGACACCACATCAATCGCCTGCGGATTTCCTGTGCCAGAGGGCTCAAATCCGTACGTTCATACTGGAGTCGTAAAGCGCCGGCAGCTCGAGCGCCCATTGAAGACAACATGTACGCCCTCTGAAAAGCCCCAGCCTCTATGTGGTAATGTACAATGAGAACAAGGGCCTGTGTCCTAAAAATGGTCGGGTTTTCGATTTGAGACCATATGAATTCCTCTGCCTTTCGAATCCAAGATGTCGTGAAAATGGGGTAATATTTAACGTATTTGAGGTTCAACGCAGTAACCGCACAAATGGCGTGTAATAGCGGCTCATCAAGGGCGCCATCGAGACACCGCTGAGTAGTTGAGACTTCATTGAGAAACGAATAGGATGGGAGGGGATGTAGATGGCGGAAGAAGTCGATTACAAGGTGGAGTTGCTCTTGGATGGGTGGAAGCGGAAGAGAATGGCCAGGGCCTCGGGCCTCGCTGTTGAAGCTTGGTGAACTTGTCCACGCACTTGGCGAGGATTGCTGAGGCATTTCAGATGCAGAGCTGTGAGTGACCAGTGTCATTGGTACAGTTGCCTCCCCATTCGGTACAGTCAATCTATCCTGGTGGCGCTGCGATGCCGTTGAGCCTGGCGATGAGGCCTGGCCCTTTGTGGTCGGACGAGGCCTTCTGCCGTCGGGGTAGACGCACCGCCTGTCGCGCTTCAGACAAGACGCACAAGTGGGCAACTCGCCCGAGCACCGTGATTTTTGGGCGCGACATTCCGTGCAAGCCTGTGAGCCCCGTTTGCGCTCTGGTGGAGTTGGCGCTTCTCGAGACGACCCCGGCGAGGGCACAAAGGAGCAAGCGAAATTAAGGCGATCGCAATTGGAGCACGAGTTTGGGCCCCCGGTACACCGCACCTGATGGGATTGTCAGTGTCAGTATCCTTCGTTGACGGGACCGTGTAGCGCAAAAATAACCTTGCGAGCGCGACATTGGCTACAGGTTGTTTTGGATTTTGCAGGGGGCATTGCGCACGAGTGTGTAGGTGAGTAGAGGGATTGGCGTAGCACGCCATGAAGGGCGCAGCACTGGCGCACTTGGGCGTCTTTGTAGTGGCTTTCCCCCGCTTCCAGCGAGTGTTATAGGTCGTTGGGCCTAAAAAAAACTCGTCACGTGGTGCGGCATAGGTGGTTCAGGGTAGACACTTCAACATCCCGCTAATTAATGTGCGGGATTATCAAACGGAACGGACATTTGTAAACTTGTTTGTATAAATTTTATGGGTTATTGGATGTTTCTCCGTGTTGTGTGGCTGATTTGAGGTGTTTGTTGGATTGAAATCGCGGGTTCCAGCTTGGCAAACAACACACCCGTCTTTCGTCCGTGAAGTAGGCTACACAGCAACCCAAGACATCTTGTTATAGAACTCGCATTAAAACCTATAATTTGCTCTTATTCTCAGCCTAACTTCTTAGAAATCTCGATAGGGGTGAGTATAATGCGAGGGTCGCAAGAAGAGAAATGGTGCCTCCCAAGAGCAAGCTGTTTCGTGTCAAACGACTTGGTTCCACATCTTGAAACGACTCATCCCCGAGGATCTTGGCAATCTTACTCCAGGTTTCATTTCTCAGAGCCCCAGAGATCCAATAGTTGCCGCCTCCATCCTTGCCCAATATCCAGAAGACTTTGGCAACGTGGATGCCTTCCCACAGCTGGATGGAGTACGGCGTTCCTGGCTTGATGGCAGGTTTTGACTCTGCCTTTGCGTCTCCGAGAATGGCCGCTGAAAAATCGATCTGAAACAGATTGCTCTTGGTGAAATTGGAGAACGAGATCCCCTCGTAGGGCTGTTCGCCAAACTGTGGCACAAACCCAATGCTTGATTGTCTCACCAATCCGGCAAACGCTTCCGCCTGCGATCTGGTGCCGAGCGCGACAATGCCTTGGCGAATTGACGATGCAGTCAGCCCCAGATTGCTCGTCAGCACCGTTTTCATGGGAACCAAAGTCGGGACCAGGCCGGAAGCGTTGGAAACGTAATCGAAGCCGGGTGGAATGATGTCCGTCACAACCGACCGATACGATTTAGAGTTGTAGATGACCAAAGTGGAATCCAGGGATGGGGCCAGCTGCGACATAACGGTGCGGCTCCACCATGCACATAAAACATCTCCGTCGCTGAGAAACGGTTTTGGGTCGGCGGACGATGTCTTGGACAGCTCGCCGAGCATGTCTCCCCTAACTTGAGAGAGAAAAGCTGAAGGGATGCACACATTGCGAGTTTTGGTCCCGGCGAGACGGTCCTTGACCAAATTCCACAATTGCCGCCCTAGGACCCTGAGTAGGGGCAGCTGCTTCTCGGCCAGTCCGAATGGCTCCTTGGGGCGTGTCCCGAATTCAGCAAAGGGGTCCTTTTCGGCACCGTATAGACGAGGCACTGCCTGGCTGTTCCCACTGAGTGTGGCAGCCCATCCGTGGAGAATACTACTCAGCCCCATCATGTCACATAATGTATGCGGGAACGTTAGACAGACGAGCGTTGCGTCGTCGAAGGATACAACGTGGAGAAAGAGCTGGGGTATGTCTGTGTTCAGGTAGTCCCGAAGCTTGCGCGGGGTGTCGGGGTGAAAGGCCAGGCTCTTGAACTCGTCCCTGCCGACCAGCACCGAAGGCGCGCTCGTTGGGCTGGGTAGCTTGGAGGCTGCTGGGTGCATCGACTTGGGGCCATTGTGTATGGTGTGGCGGAGCGTCACCGCCTCTCTACCGCCATCGAAGCTGGCCGGAATATGGTATTCTAAACGCCCGGCTCGCTGACGCCATGTTAGTACGGCGCGACGCGACTTGCGGTTTTGGGCCTTACGTTGCGACGCAACCGTGCACCAAGCTTTTGCCAGCCGTCGTTCTTGGCTAGGCTCGCCAGGCTTTCGTGCAACTTGTGGGGACACAATTGGCCGTCGAATACGAATTGGAACGTGAGGATCATGGAGCGGACAACGAGGTTGTCGTCAAAGTAGTGCAGCGGGAGCACCTTGTCCATAGTTGCGGCCATTGTACTTGGCAATTTACAACAGAGCGGTGATGGGCTGTGGGAGGGATGCGGAAGCAGTAATCAGATAATCGCACGATTAAGTAGAGAGGATGAGCATCTCGTGGAATTTTGACCATCAGTCTCACGGCACTTATGGCGGGTCCTTGGTGCCTTGGGCTAATCTTATTTGGGTGGGTAAGGATGCCCCTTTTCCTTTCTTGTAGTAGTGACATTACAGGTGACGATAGGCTTTTTTTAGCTCAAGTCACAACCTTTTTTCATGCTTTTGGTGCCTTTCTGCTCAACTTGCGAAAATGATGACTGCGTGAAACGTGAAATGGGAGCAGCACAGGGGGCAGGCAAAAACGGGCGTGTACCTCGCTGGATCAGTTACAAGGACCTCCGCATTGAGGGCATTCTCTGAACAAACCCTGCTTGCCGTTTTCATGTCTTATCTATGAGCCTGTCATAAACATCTCCTTCGGTTAATGGCCGATGGTGAAGTGTGGTAAGCGTGGGCGATTGAGGGGAATCTTCTCGCTGCCGGTGAACCGGGTTTGAACCCATGTATACGAGTCATCAACTGATTTTCTCACCTGACGTATGATCGGCCACAGGTATGGACGATCTTCAGGCCCGGAAATGCACTAGTGCTGGCCATGGAATTTGGTCAACAGTCCCATCGTACTCTACCACTGACGTATTTAGGCCGTCAAACTGATGTGATTAGGCAACAAGAAATACTGGAATTCCTCATATGGAGGGGTAAAGTGCCATTATGTCGCCGGTAAAGCTAGGTAGAGTAAATTCTTTGTCGGCCGCAATACAAGCGGTTTTGTTGGGAGTGGAACTTTGGCGATTGGAGATTTAGCGGCGTTATGGATATCCCATTCCCGCCCACGACAAAATCGAAGCAGCACTCCGCTAATGCACAGTACAATATCTGTCTGTCTTGATAGATGGTGTTGAGGGCGGCCGTGTCGGACCGTCTGCTGATGATAAAACAGGCAGATCATTTCAATTCCCCGCATTGACAGGAATACGTAATTTCTTGGGACATCACAGAGCAATTCAACGGCATGGAGTATAGTATCATGGGGTTCAGATGCGGGGTTATTTCGTGCGAAGACTAGCGTTCGGCAAAAATTCTCGAAGTGCAATTGTCATCAAACCACGCGTCATTCCTATCGCTTTAACCTTCAATGGCTGGGTGGTCCTGGCAAAGAAAGTTGGAAAATTCAACGGCGCGCTGTTCGAGTCATGTCTTCTGTAGTAAGACCTCGAGTACCTGAGAACAACTGTCTTGTGCGGAGAGCTTTTGTATCATTCATTGTGAACTGGTATTCCACGTGTCAATCCTGATAAGGGAATCTTCATGATAAATCTGGAGCACAATAATTACAGGGAGATATTGAAAGAAAGATTCTTGGGGTTCGGGATAAGAAAAACAAGTCCCAACATCTCCATAGGGCGACTTGGTTGAAAGTAGTAGCCTTGATATTGACAATCCTGGAGCTTGAAAGCTTTGTTCTATCTACTTCTAGTGAAATAAACAGGCTGCAGGCTCAACCGGGTGATCCAGGAACCAGGCCACAAAGGCGGCATACAATTAGAGTTAGACAATAGGGTTGGTCAAGTTTTCGCCCTGGCCAAAAGAACCACTACCTTAATATCCTCTTGCAAAACAAACTTTGCCCTTGTGAATTGGAGACAAAGTTAGCCCCTCGCTACCCAAGATGCCTCTTGCCAAGACCGGTCGGCTCCAACGCACGGTATTGATCAATCATAAGCATCAACCACAATGCCGACAAACGCGTCGCGCTCTGCCGATCTGCAATCGCGAGAACCCGAGCCTACACTGGATACCACCTCCTCGTACGCCTAGCAGGTAACTTCAAGGATTACAAAGCCTTCCCGGATCTGGAATACTCACCGAGCATCCGCGACAATTCCCACCATTAATCCTTTGCCAATAGAAGGGAAGCGCCTGCGCATGTTACTTTCAACAGTGGTAGAGATATTGGTATCGTACTGACTAGTAGAAAGATAAGCACTGACAAATATATGCCCGCTATTACTCCCAAATGTGTTTTTGTTGTCGTCACCTTTTCATTCGGCAACGCGGGATGAACCGTGTGTAAAATGGCTTTTGCTGCAGTCATTTCAATTGAGAGGCACAAACCTAGCCATTCCCCGCAGCACTGCATGAGAACGCGCCTTTGCCCTATCGGAGGCTGAATCGTAAGCAAAGATCCCGAGCCAGCGTGACAATGAAGAAGCCTAGATTATCTTCTCTTCAGGAAATGACGCGAAAAGATACCTCTTCGAGACTCTGAAAACCTGCTGAGTTCGCTGAGGTCCATAATACACTATCAGCATTTGACATAGCATGCAGGATAAGCATGCAGGCAATCGCCCAACTTTTTGTAGTAATAATATACAAATGGAGGTATGTGAGGGTAGGGAATAGTCAAATTGATTGTCTCAGCTGGGTGTCTGAGATATAAACCCATATTACTTGCCGAAATATGCGAAAGATAGACTACACTGAGTTGGTTAGGCCGTAGGAACAAGGCGTATGGAAGAGACAACTCTATCATTTCGCAGCACCATACCTTCAGCACTACCGCGCCGACAGCAATCTACTCTCTTCTACCGCTTTTGTACTCTTTGGGGAATAGTTCAACCACAAAATAACAAACTCTTGATTTACTCCCATATAGAAGCGCTGCAAGGAGGGATCAAGGCCTTCGCCAACCCAGAGAGCTGGGATACAGCGGATTCCGGGAGAACGTGCATTGATTCCAAGCCGGGTTAGCATGTGCGCAGGCCCTGAAACCGTGGAGCCCGCATTTTGTTGGTTGTGATGACGAGTAGGAAGCGGCTCAAAAGGCATCCCCGAGCAGCGTTGCTAATTGCCTTTGGCGGTGACGGGATTCGTCATGAGTGGGTACTCAATGCTCTCGTTCCGAGTACGCGCATTCGTTGCGAGAACGCGAGTTCGCGAGTTCGCGTCAAGCTGAAGCACAGCCAGCTTTCTTTTCCTGTGCTCAAAATTCATTTAAATAAATTTTTCTCAAGACTCAGATCGTTCAATCATTGGGTCATACCGCAATCCATGGGTCCATCAACGATGGACGCGGGAAAGCGCTGAATGCCGCCTCCGTGCAGTGACGTAGATACGACTCAAGCGACGGATTCAAGTCGGCTTCGCTGTCTAGGCATTTCTGCAAGGGTCCGGATTCCAAACTTTCGGCTACTCTGTTGACCCGTGGGTGTTACAGTATGAATTAGGGAGCCCGCTCCGGTGGGAGTCATTTGAATGACCAAACGTCAGCGTTCTGGTAGAATCATTTTGCAATTACATGATAAAATCTATAGTACTATTTTAATCTACCACTAAATATGTCAAAGGTAGCACTGAGCATGATGTTTCAAGACGATTAGACATTGGTTTCATACAGTGTTGATAGCACTGTCAAACCCACGATCAACGGATCCTATTGGAAGAGCGTGCTTAACTAGGATGTAAGTAAAAATACGCATAGGCTAGTATGATTGGGCACCAGATACACCCCTTGGGTGAGCATATCTAGTTGTCCAAAGCTTGGGCTTCTAACAATCATGGTGGCCAACTGCCGTTGCACTCGGTAGGCCGGTTACAAATATGCCAGTAGTTCAAAAAGTACATAAATCGAGTGTCCCTTTCATCTTTAGGCTCTTCTTGTTTCAGCACCAAGTAACATTACAGCCATGTCTAGATTTGGCAGCAAGCTGTTCGCGAATGGCTCGACAGAGTTTGGGGACCACCCTCAAGCTGGAATCGCCTCTCTCACGCCCATCCTCCTTCTCTTCGTCGGAATCATTTTCATCTATTCCAACCAGAAATCCAAGTCCAATATTCCCTTGTTGAATCCCAAGAAGCTCTTTGAATTCACCAATTCAAGATGTAAACAAGAGTTTGCTGCCACTGGAAACAGCTTAGTTCGTTCGTGGTTTAAAGACCACCCCGACAAGCCGGTGCGAGCCATTACGGACATTGGACAATTGACTATTTTACCTCCGAAAATGGCACAGGAGATCCGAAATGATAAGCGTTTTAGTTTCGCGCAATGGACCTATCAGGTATTGATTTGATTGAACCGTCGTCTCGATTCTTCTTGGCTTACGAACCACTAGTCTTTCCATGGCCATCTTCCCGGTTTTGAAGGCTTTGCAGAAGCCGTGGGTGGATCAAACATTGTCCAAGATGTTGTTTCACGGGATTTAACCAAGCTTTTAAGTATTGAAACTAGTTGAATGATTGGGATGAACAATTCTGACCAAGGCAACCAGACAAAGTAACTGAACCCTTGGCAAACGAAACATCCTTTGCATTATCTGAAGCCTTTACAGATAAGAAAGGTCAGTGCGGAGAGTATCGTGATACACAGAAACTAACAAATTACAGAGTGGCATCTTGTTGAGTTGAGGGAAGTAGTCTTGGATGTTGTTGCCCGCATCTCGTCCAGAGTTTTCCTGGGCTCGGAGCTCTGTCGTGACGAAAGATGGTTGAAAATCACCCGGGATTATACCGTAACGGTTTTCAACGCCGCTAAAGAGCTTCGTATGTGGCCCTCAGTAACTCGACCACTTGTTCATTGGTTCCTCGCTTCCTGTCGCGAGGCTCGCGCTCAAGTCAAGGAAGCACGCGAAATTATCGAGCCGGTCCTGGAAAAGCGAAGACGATGCAGGCTCGAAGCCCAGTCCAGGGGAGAGGAAATAAAGTCTGGGACTGACGCGATCGATTGGTTCGAAGAGATGTCCAAAGGGCGGCCATATGATGCCGCCATGACGCAGCTAATCCTATCCGTCGCGGCCATTCACACTACAACTGACCTGTTGAGCCAAGTGATGTTGGATCTTGCTCAGCACCCAGAGATGCTGGACCCATTGCGAAAGGAAATTGTTGAGGTAATTTCAGCTGATGGTTGGAAGAAGGCTTCCCTTCAGAACATGAAGCTACTGGACAGCGTGATTAAGGAAAGCCAACGAACGAGGCCAACCGGGATCAGTAAGCATTCTTCATCAATTAAATTGCATCTTCCTAACATTAGATTGTAGCTTCTATGAGTCGCCTTGTTCTCGAGGACGTTCGACTCTCAGATGGCACGTTTCTTCCCAAAAACTCGGGCAGTATGGTTTCAGGCCTGCAGATGTGGAGTCCCGGAGTTCACAAAAACCCGGATGTTTGGGATGGCTATCGGTTTTTTAAATGGCGAAATGAACCTACTCGACAAGGCCAGGCACACCTCGTTTCCACGAGTCCTGATCATCTAGCATTTGGCCATGGCCAGCACGCTTGCCCCGGGCGCTTCTTTGCGGCAAATGAACTGAAGGTTGCGCTTTCCCAGATCCTGCTCAAGTATGATTGGAAATTGCCAGAGGGGGTTACCCCGACCATCCTCAAGTTTGGCCTTGGCCTTGCAATCGACCCCTCTCTGCAAATGCATCTGCGCAGACGCCAGGAAGAAATCAGCATTGAGGTTTAAGTCAGAGCTTATTGTAAAGAGAGGTATTAAAGATATACACTGCAGTTGCGCTGCACATTACTGGAGTATTCACTTTTCCCACTGCTGTAACCGGTACTCCAACAAGAAATGACCGAGAGAATACTTAATTTATTGGCATTGTTGAGAGTGCATCGACGCGAAAAGGGTTCATTATTGCACTAGACCAGAACGTAGCAATTGCAGATACATAGAGCTAATTCTCGAACCTTCCATTCGACCTCTAATGTTGAGACTTCTTTGGGCTACTCGAATTTGGCAGTGAATAGCATGTGAATAAAACATCTTGAAGCATGTTTACACAGGGATGAAGCTGAGGAGCATGCATGAACACGTTACAGCCACCAATAGACGAATACACCGCCGCCTGTTTGACTCCGGGGCCAAAGTTTGGCAATATGCAAGATCTAATCCCATGGATCAAAGCTGGCCAAGGAAGGTTTAGAGAATTTTTTCACATGAAACTCGCCTTAAGAAACCAGGAGGATGGATGTGCATGTGACGACGGAAGTTTTGGGATGGAGGAGACTATAATAATACACTTGTGCCGGATCTTTGTACTCGTTGCAAATCATCCAAAAGTTTCTCATTCATTATTGAAAAATGGTCTCTACGAAATATCTGTTTCTAGCCCTAGCCGGTGTGGAGTGGATGTACGTCCAAGCCTTGCCGAATCCCAATGGACTCAATCCGGCGCCTTGCAGCGCCCCAAACCCCCAAGACACACAGGCAACGCAAAACTCCGGACACGAACTCAACACTGGAGTACTCCCAAGATCTATCACAAAGCGCAGGATTATAGCGCGACCCAGGCCTGGGCGTCGTCCGAACAAGCCAAGTGAGACAGACGACTGAGCCAGCTCGATAACCAGGGTTTCATGAGCAAATGGTTGTTGATTATCGCATGAAACAAACTTCACCCCCTTCTGATCGCTACCGAAGGGCCATCAATTCCGCCAATGTGCCACGTTTGGATCAACACCGAGCAAAATACACACCATTTGTCCACGCTCGACTGCTTCACACTTTTATACGGATGTTATTGGTCCCGATCGCGCATGTAACTATTGTTCTTTAAGTATTCTTGCGCATTTGATGGGCATGATTACGAATCCGCCTAGATTATCCCGGCAGACTTGAAGGATATCGATATTTCTTGATCAAATCATAACACTATACAAATTTCCAAAGCCCCCAACCGTATTATTGAAAGTGATACGCTACAATGTTCGTAGAAAACTTCGTGATTTGGAAGCGCCCTACTGGTCCCAGACTTCGCTCATTGAATATCCTTCACAATTCCATGCTCAAGGGTCTTGTTGGAAGCCGGGAAAGATCTGGCAATGTTCGCAAAGCGGCGTTCAACAGTCTTGTTCGAGGCAGGGAACACTCCGGTGAGACGGCGGTCAAGAGTCTTGTTGGCGGGCAATACGCCTTCAAGGTTCTCTGCAAAACGGCGTTCGGTGGTCTTGTTGTAAATCGGCAAAGATCTGGCCATGTGCCCCGAGAAACCGCGTTCGATCGTCTTGTTGTAGGCTGGCAGTGTTCGTGCAGCGTGCTCCGCAAGACCACGTTCAATGGGCTTTTTGGCAGTCGTTAGTGCTTGGGCCAAATCATCCGATGAACTTCAATGACTCACCTTGTGCTCAATAGATAGTGGCTCTCTGATGCCGATCGGGCCAGCAAGGCCAGGGATCGCGGCCGCGGCGAAGAAGATGCCAAAAATAGAGACGCGCATATTGAAAAGGAGCGTGTTTGTGAAGGAGTGACACTATTGTAATATTATTAACGAATGGATTCAGCCAAAATCTATGGAAAAAAAGGAAGGCTTTTCCTCTACTTTAAATACTTTCTGGCTTGGACGTATCCACCAGCTAAGAAGAAATCCTCTAGAAGTTAAGCGATACCCCTGCCTTCAGAAATCTCTCACTAAACCACACCGATAGGGTCAGAGACTTGATTCAGATAATTAGAAAAATGAGTAACTGTCGATCGATATATATGCAAGATAATGTAGGAAACAAATAAGATGGTTTCAAAGCTGTGGCACAAGCCTAGCCCTAGTCAGTGGATACCTGGACTTGGTTTAGGAATACAACCTTTACAGGGGCACACTACGGATCTGACCTTAATCAAGTTACCGCACATTTCAGTCCACTCTCAGGGCAATGGGGCACCCGCGATTGGATCACCAGCGCCCATTGAATAGAAAGTGGGCGATGGGTTGATTCGAGAAGTTGCACAGGCCTGGGAAGTGGCTTAGCCATGCCAGTCCCAAACAAGACAGCATAGCTTGCAAAGCTAATAATTGAGCCCGGGCTTGGCTTATTGGAGATGCGAATCACGCCACACTGGCAACTTTAACCCAATTTAAAGCCAAGGCGCAGGACATTCATGCTTTCAGAGACACGGCACTCTCGGATTGAAGGACAACAAACACCACCATCCCAGACACAGCACATGAAAAAAAAAAAGAACAAGGCTGTGAAGAAACCCAGCAAAACTCTAGATACAGCAACGCCATAGATACCGACTTTTTTGCCTCTCGAAAAGCAGGGAAATATAGTGGACCCCATGGGCGATCTTGCGCTTTTCGTCAGTGTTGTTGACATGGATCCCTCCGCGAGCCGAATTTCGGCCCACCCGCTAGAGCTAATCAACTCATGATTGTCATGACCTAGGCAGACACCGGGCGCACAAGCCCTCGAGGTGATATCATGACTGTTGTCCGTTTCCGTAATGGCAAGCCTTATCGTCACTGACCAATAGTATCCTAGTTCCGGTAAAACTTGCCGGTGCGAACAGGTCCAGGTTTTCCAATACCTTCTCTTTGCAGAACCACGTGGGATCTGCAGGCGTATCCAGGCACAAAACGGCCTGTGAGGAAATTTCGGACTTTAAATTCCCCATCAAGGGCACCAATAATTAGAGCCCAGTTCATACGGTTAATGCGTAAAAATGCCCAAGTTCCGTTGCTTACGACTTAGAGAACAATCCGTGACAGAGAAAAGCACTCAGCAACAGTCGTATTGATACTATCTTTGCCCATCGACATGTAAGTGTCTATTTCTGTTATGCCGTATTACAGGGGTGAACATCCTTCGTATATCAAAGTTCCATTGCATGCATCTCATTTCGCAGAGAATGTCCCTCATATACCCGACACCCGGCTATGTTTCGATAATCACCATGCGGTCGGCTCATCCGGCCCGGGATTTCGGAGGAAAATGAGAGCCATTCAAGATGCCGAGAGTGTTTGATATTTAGAGACAAATTCCAGGGCAATCTTGATCGCCGAGATACGGGTTGCAGTCATCTCTTGGGTCGTCGTAGCAGAACTTGCTTCTGGGACAGCCTGGCGCACCGATGTCGTCGCATGACTGTACCTTTTGCGAGATGCAGATACCAGGGAGATCAGCTACAAAACCATACGTATCTGTGAACCGCGGATCACTCAGACAATCCGATCCCTCATCGCACCATTGCGGGTGGATTCTGAACCCTCCGCATGACGGGTATCTCTTTGAACAAATGCCTCCACACTCGTCCAAGTCGGTGCAATCAGAATCTTTGGGGACACAGATCATATTTCTCGGGCAGGATCCAACGTCAGAGTTGCAGGGTATGTTGCCCCATGCGAGTCCAAAGGAGACAAAGTTCATGGCGAACGCGGCGGTGATATAGCTGACGAGCATGGTTGAGGTGAATTGAATTTGATTTTGTATTGTGGGATTTGATTTGGTCTGTAGAATAAAATGGAATCTTGTTGAGAACGGGACCGGGAATGGGTTCTTTTATATGTAAAGGTTTGAACTAGACGTCGCTCCAGCTATCCCGACGGGTCATCACGTATGCTCGAAAAGTCCATACAAATCATTAGCATCGCAAAGGAGCTGAAAAATATTTGCCAGTAGTACGTTAATCCATGTATGAGGAATGATGTCAGCATTCCAATGTTATGCCGGTGAATTCCACTGTTGGTGGCACATTGTCACGTTTGGCATGGCAAAAAGGTCTTTCGGCGAAACAAGCTTGATCAAATGGCCCAGATTTGAAGCAAATTTATACTTTCAGTCACTAAAAAAAGAAATCAATATTGGCTTCACTTGAATTGACTCCCTGTTTGTTTCATGGTTCAGACCACTCAGGCCAAAGGATTGGTACTGTTGGTGGAGCCCAAAGAGGTCTCGACCCTTGGTCCAATTCCAGTCAGATTCCCAGACAAATTGAATCTCACTTTTGAAGATAATATACATTCGAGTCCTGCGAGGAATTCGGTGATAGCGGACTCGACCCCACAAAAGCAGAGGATTTGATATTGTCTTGATATTTTGGTGTTCACGAATGTCACTTGGTGGTTCCTCCGCCTAAGCACAAAGATTGAGGCCATAGCAGAGTCATGACAACACCTTAGCTCACCTCTATTGCGCCGATCCAGTGCATGTAGCTTATGGAATTGGCCTCAAAACACCATCCAAGACAATACATGATCCTAGCTTGTTCAGTTACGGACTACGGGACTGCTGAACGGAGCTAATTGAAGATGAATGCTAAATGGGGGTCATGTTGGCTGAAACTTATAACTCCGAAACCTAAGGTAACCCTTGAGATCAGCAACTATAAAACAGTTAAATAGGCAATTTTAAATGAATAAACAAGAGTATCTCAGCACATCTAGAATCACACCTCTTGATAGAGACACAAAATTCTACTGTTGGGAAACAAAGACTGATGGGAATTCTTTCCATTGACAAAGGAAATCTATTTTATGCTCTATCTATATCTATAGTCATAATTTATCGTCATGGCAATTTTTGCCGGTCTAGTCTAGTCTAATCATAAAACATTAGAAGTTGAAGAGGTCGCTATGGTGTCATGTAACACACCCCAAGACAGGTACAATCTAATACATGAAGAAGAAGAAGAAAAAGAAGAAAAGTAAAGGTGATACAGTGATTGAAATTAGGCAGCAAGCGCGACGCCCGAGAGGGAGGACATCTTGCTCTCAAGAATTAATTGGTAGTATTCTCCCTCGGCGGCCTCGTTGTGCAGGGACCAAGCGGATAAGATGCCGTGGCCGAGTGTGTTGACTGTGGTAGTCGAGCCGTTGTGGCATTGAGGGCTGTTGGTGAAGCACTGAGAGATGGCTGCCTTCACAGTCATGGGATGCAGATGCTCGGTGGCCGATTCCAGGTGGCTGTCGTCAGTGTTGTAAAACAGCCACTGTGAAACGCCAGAGAGCGACTTCTTCCGGAGGGATGCGGACCTGAAGGTGGCAGGCAGCGGGGGCGGCAGGGGAATATCCTCCATCTTCACCTTGCCGAAGGGAGGCGTGGGAGGTCGTGGGGGAAGCTTCTTTTCGTTGGTTCGGATGCAGTTGTAAATGTGTGTCGCGATTGGAGATGGGCGTGGCCGGGAAACAGGAGCTGGCGTCTGCGGCTTGAAGGAGCCGTCAGTCACCAGGCCGACTCTGATGGTGGTAGAAGCCGACCTCTTGAGAGTCCCCTCTGGCAACATGAAAGATGCAGGTCGGTTCATTGAGGCAGATGACCACCTTCTATGGCATTTCTTTGGTTCTACTGGCGAGACGAGCGCAGGGATTGGCGCTGCGTCCACCCTGGCTTCCGCCTGATCAAGGGTCTCGGCTAGCGGAGCCCTGTGCTTCCTTCGCACGCTAAACTTGCTCCTCAGCATGTTTCCATCCTCCTCGGGAGCACTGATTTGTGCAGAGGGCTCGGGCTGCTGAGACGTGTTTTCAGGCGCGCTTGAAGGTCGAGGTTGGCAGACTGGCTTGTCGTAGACAATGGATGTACGAGGAGTAAGCTCATCGCCTGTTTCCATGGATAGCTTCTGGTGGCTCAATTCGGTGGCTGAGGCAGACCTTGACAAAGGCTTTTGGGTTTCCTTGTCGGAAGAGGCGCGAGGGATGCAGAAGAGCTGAAGAATCGAATCCCAGCGAGTCTTCTTGTTTTGGGAGTTGGTGATGGACATTATGGCGATTGCTCGTTGTGGCGTTGAGTGTGGTATAAAATGAGTGGCGTTGAGCGTGACAGGCTAGCTGGTGCAAAGTAGAGAGCGAGAGAGAGAGAGAGAGAGAGCGACGATTCAATAAATGAATGTGGGTAGACACGATAGCCGAGGCTCGGTCAAGTTTGATGTAGAATGGAAGCTTGATGGAAGGAATGGAAACCTCGGAGTGAAGCGGGACACAAGGTGCCTTTATGGGGAGCGTGAAGATGGTGAATGGATTGATTAATTACATGGGGTGCCAAGCGGAGGCTGCAGCAGAGAGCATCGCAGTAGCCGTGAACGGAGATCCCGGACAGGGAGCTGTGACAATATTGGGTGCTAGCCGCAACCGTGCATATATTGACAACGCAGAATGCCATCACAGCGCAAGTCAGAGCCAGACTGGTTAATGAGGGATGGGCCACTCGCAACGTTGGATCACTTCAGCCTCGGCGCATGGTCCTGCCAGCGATCCAGAGCCGCTCCACTTGTGCAGCGGTTCCCCATATTATGTCTTGTTCCCGCTCGTGCTAGTCTCGGTTTTTTTCATCCGCACCATGGGCGGCACGGGTTTGTGCACTCGGCCAAAAAGCGCTGCGAGAACTGCCGACCGTAAAACAACGACGAGCTTCAGCCAGCGTGAGGCGTTGCCGAATGAAGGAACAGAGGCGTAATTTATTGTGAATCCAGGAGTGAAGTCTATTTGTTGAAACAAATGCACTCGTGCGTTTGGAGGCGGTATGACGAGCTGTGTGATTCGACCTCACCTGTGAGTGACCGCCGGATTGATTTGATCATCCAGCGGGATTGCCATGGTAGCCTTCGAGAGTGTGAGCAGTCAGACGGATGCTAATGACTGCCGCCCTGCCAACTGTCACCCGTCCCAAGCTACAGCAGTCAAACGCACAGAAAAGGCGCCAGAAGCATCGGCGAGGCCTTAGCTGCAGCGTAGCACCTTTGATTAAGGGCGCGAGCTGGGCCGTGGGTCGCTCACGCGTCTCCACTGCAATTTAGCCCGCAGCTCTCTTCTCGCGGAGGGTTCGTGTCGCTGGCCAATGCTCGGGTCCGCCGATCCGTTTGATTGACGAATAGATCAACACCAGGACAGGCAGCCCTCGTCATAGATCACTGACGCTGATGCAATCGAACGATACCCTCACCCGTTCTCGGCTAGTTTCCCCCCCATCACGACGGCAAGATCAATCACAACGGCTGGTCACGAAGGCACTAGCCAGCCTTCGAACCTTCTAGCGCGGGCTGAGGAATGGGGTCGTGCTCACACGGACCTCTTGCCTTCATTTGCGCCCAGCCATCACGGCAGGGTTAAAGATACGAGGGTGCCGTTGTTTACTTTTTTTGCTTTTTCTTTTCTTCTCTGGTTCCGTGATTGCTTTTTCTCAGCGGCCGGCGTTTTCTGCTGATGACGATTGCAGATTTTTCTTCAACCCCGACATGGCCCACACGCCGCCGTTGACGCTCCTGCGATTTCCCCAAAAGCCCTGGTCATACTCTGATTCGCTCTTTTGATACTCTTGTGTCGGTCTGGCAGTTACTTGCACTGCAGCTATACCCCAGAAGCCCATCTCGCGTATCTGAATCAGCCGTGTTATGTTCCGAATCCTCACGCCTCCACGGGTCAACTTCACCAGATTGGCAGAGCCTATTTAAGTAGATTCTCTTACCACCTTGCAAATGGTCCCTTCCCGTCACATTTTCCACATCCATAGAATAAATCAACTTCTGGAACAGAATATGCCCCAGAATAAATCTCCGTTATGCTCTCACAATTCCTGTAGAAGTCTTCTTCATGAATTCAGCTCATCAGCTGAGCAACGTTTTAACGCGTTTGCCCATCCCTATAGGGTAGGCGGGAAATAAGAATAGCTAAGCGAGCGACGCATAGGGTGGATTACAAGGGATAAAGGAAGGAGATTAGAGTAGTAGAAACATTTCTTCTTAAGCGGGTCGGTAAATTTATTTCGAAACCTGACTGTAGGAAGCCTCAGGCTTGTTTACCGCAATCTCTGACCAAATCTTTGGCCCGAAGTCCTTGTGCAAGTCAACGACGTGCTGAATCAATTGGTTCTTGTGGCGAGTAAGTTGAACAATAATCTAAAACCCATGGCATTGAAAAAAATCCTAGTTATATACATCTATCTATTCTGTTCATCCGTCTTTATTCCTTCTCAAACAACACAGTTGCGGTCATACAGTTGGGACTGCTGACACTGTGGGAACATGGAGCTGTATGGCGAGTTGAGGGCCGTCGCACTCACACTTGCAAGGTTGCAGTTAATGTGTGAGCTGACGGAAAATTGAAAGCTAACACAGCTGGGGTTCTGCTGGCAGTGAGCCTGGCAGTCAGCAAGCGTGGTGATGTCTTGGTTTGATTCAATCAGAAGATCGCCGTTGCTGCATCCAACAAGCCCGCACGTGCTTCCGGTCGAGGTTGCTTGCGCCGAAGAGGTTGTCTGCGTTGAAGTGGTCTGCGAGACTGGGCTAGCTAGTGTGGCCAAAGTGGTCTGTACCGAACCAGCAGACGTGGAAGTTGCGGCTGATGTGGAAGCTGCGGCTGATGTGGTTTGCGATACAGCAGTCGAGGTGGTCTGTGCCGAACTAACAGACTTGGAAGTGGTGACTGAGGTGGGTTGTGATACAGTAGTCACTGATGATACCGAAGTAGACTGCGACACCATGCTATTTTGAACGGGATATCTACTCTCAGGGGCCACTCCAGCCCGTGATGTTGAGGTTGATTTTGTTGTTGAGGAAGGCTGCACCAGGCTAGTTGTCGAAGTCCGAGCTGCGCTAGATGTGGTCTTTGATGTCGAAGTAGCTTGAGAAGCTGAGCTAGTCTGGGAAGTCAATGTTGTTGAAGGCTTTGAGTTCGTCTGAGATGTCGATGTTGTCTGCGATGAACTAGTCTGTGTCGTGGAGCCAGTTTGTGTTTTGGAAGTGGTCTGCGGCTTTGAGCTGGACTGCGTTGTGGAAGTTTGCTGGGTTGACGCAGCCTGTGCTACCAGGACGGTTTGAGTGGCTGCAACGTTGACAAAGCTGGTAGAGGTCTTGATAACGGTGGTGGACTTGGCCGGGAGAGTTTTCTGTGTGGATATTAGAATTTGCATCATAGGTCTGGCTCCGGGCGGCTGCGTACGGTATCAAGCACAGTCGTAGTGGCAGTAACAACAGTCACGGTTGTCTGCGCTGTAGGGGACGGAGAAGCGATAAGACAGGAGCAAGCCTCTCTAATCTTGGCAGAATCACAAGCGTTCGGGATCCAAATGGGGATTGGCACAGAGCCGTCCCTCTTGGTCTGCTTGTTGGGAAGTGCTGCAGCCATGGTCACAGTCGTAGTACCCGTGGTCTTAGTTCCAAACCTAAGCAACGAAGCGCTGTTAGAAGACGCGCGCCAAACATTCCGAGGAGGTGTCGGGGCTTGAACTTACACCACGTTTACGTTGGTGGCTGTGATCAGAGGCGCAATGGTAGTGGTGGCGCGTGTGGTGGAGACGGTGTACACCGTACGCGTGACGGTGGATTGAATGTAGGTCGAGCAGAAGGCGCTGGCCTCGACGCGATGTCTGCGCTTCTCCATCTTCTTGAGGCAAACCTCGTGATTGTCACACGTACCTCTCTTCTGATTAGTGTGAGAACCAGGAACTTCAATGACGAGAGTGTCAGGGTTCAAGATTGGCTTGGACTGCAGCGCCAGCGCCGCAGCCTGCGCGGCAAAAAGAACGACGAGTTTAAAATTCATGATCCCGCGGATTATGTTTTGAAAACAAGGATCTTTAATGAGTGGATGAATGAGTGAATGAAGGTTCAAATTATGGAATGAATCTCCAACCTAGTGAGTGACTGTGGACCTGCCCTTGCAAAAAAGAATGAATTAAGTCTGCCCATCAACAAAAAACGAGACGAACGCCTCGTTTATATACAAGCAGGGGGATCGCCAGTGATTAAAAAGTCCCGCATGATGCTCCTAAGCGCTGCGTGATGCATCCTTTGGCTGGGGACCTGATTCAGCCGAATGGCATGCAGAGGAGCCCATTGAGTTAAGTGAGCGTCGATGCTAAGCTCGATCAAGACTGGAATAAGGTTGTGTGGGAATCCCGTCAAGGCCTAGATCACCCTTAGCTACCAGAAGCTAACATAGTGAGTGATATTGAACAAGACTGGACGGGAAAAGGCTCGAATCCGTCATTAAAATCACCGGTACTTATAATTTTTCATTGATAATGGGACTTTTCAATCATAAGTAGATAGAAAAACTATCACGGTGCCAGCTCGGTTGGCAAACATAAAATGGATATCTGCAAGAGGCTCTTCGACTCAATCATACCCGTGTGCGAGAGCTAGTCATGTTTGAACTCTGGCAACAGCTGGGCTCGTCAGCTCTTAAGCCCAAGCCCAGATCCTAGCTAGTTGCTCGACGGAAATCCCGCAACAATCTATCCACATATCCTTCCATTCTTCTCGATGGACCTTGCAGTGGAATATCTTAATACTGTGGGTTTTGAGGGATTTGATCCCTATTGTGGTTATTTGAAATAACTCTTTATCTGGCGGGGCACGGACCGAGAGAGCTACGTAATCGGCAGGGCTCATATGAATGAACAATCAAATGTGATGATCCGCTGGCTCCCAAGCTCTTGCTCGATCAAAATGGATTGGCTACTACATATGAGACCCAAGTGAAATTTTAGTCGTTGTGAATGACCGCTTTTGCGGTCTCCTCAAGAGCTTTGGC
This sequence comes from Calonectria aciculata, assembly GCA_013406995.1. NCBI lineage: Eukaryota > Fungi > Ascomycota > Sordariomycetes > Hypocreales > Nectriaceae > Calonectria > Calonectria aciculata. The sequence goes on from VTGE01000017.1 coordinate 429,106, forward strand.
TCAGCCCCGCATCAGCCCCCTTAGCTCCCCTTGGTCTTCTGGGTCTTTTGTAGTCAAATAGTCTGACATGCGTTCCTTTATTCTTTGTTCAGAAATTCAAGAACCACATCCTCAAAAGACACACATAGCCCCCGAAAGACTCGTCTGCAACATAGTCCCAAATCCAAGGTCAAGGTGGACTTTTGAGCAGACCTAAAGTTACTTCTATTGTACCGGCCTCAATTGCCATTGCAAGAGTATTCCCACCACCCCCACATTTCTATTTCCGTGAGTAGAGTAGCTGGCGAGGAACAAGGCATCCTGGTTTCCGGCTGCAATGGCAGAATTGGCACTGTTCTGGATCCACTGCTGGATGTCCGTGAAGCCGTTGGCGATGTCTCCGTTCCCGGCGAGGTTCGCCACGTGTGCCCAATTCTGCCCCGTCAGCACCTGTAGTGTGATGTGGCCCTGGAAGGTGACTCCGTTAATGGTGACGGGTCGTATTACGTTGACGGTGTTCGCGTTCCCGTTGATAATGTTAGCGTTGACGCGCCCAAAAACCTCATCCAGAACGCGGCCCAGGTCGGTGGCCTGGGGAGGCGGCGGCAGGGGGAAAACGGCCTGGACTGCGGCAGCAAGAAATTCTCTCAGTTCTTGATCGGCGCCCACTTGCTGCTCGAGGGGCAGGAAGAAAGCGATGACGGAAATTATGGAGATGGCGGTAGAGACAACGTTAACCAAGAGGGGAGTCAAAGAGTCACTAGGCGGGGTTCCAGCAAGGATATTGAAGTCACCGGCCCGGGGTACGACTCTGTTTCAATAATTAGTGAGTTTTTAGAAAAATGGTGAAATAGAAAGAGCTATTTACGCTGGTAGTTTGCCCTGAGGAGACTCTGTAGTAGACTTCTCCGGCTGTGGAGCAGCCAAGGTGGTTATCAAGCTATTGAAGCAGGCGGATAACACCACAAAATACTGGAACAACTTCATATTTTCTGAGGATCCTTAGTTGGTGTAGTATTTTCAGTAAGTAAATGATTTAAATAGATTGCAGCGAATGCATAGATGCTGTATTCATAGGCCTTCAAAGGTCTTTATACAGGCAGATTTATGACTCCATATAAATAGATCAACATTTTAAATTTATAGACATTAAATAAACATTTACATAATAAATTTACAATTGCTTTAGAATCTGTAAACGCTATGCTATCGTGGTATTTGGCGTCGTGGCTATGGGATAATTATAGCATATTATTATGTGATTCTATCACCTGGGGGCCAGTCCTATGGGGCCATTCATTCTTCATGAGCACATAACAGAGTTCACCAATAGGATATCGAGATATTATTAGAATCTGAAAGAGGATCCCCGCTGATGCCAGTTTAGGCATTGATATAACGTCAGCCTTGGTCGGTCGCTAACAACAAGCTTGTGAATTGAGCGAGGATTTATTTCTTGCATGATCCAACGTCAGACTTTTAAACGCTAAGGCTGAACGCACTTTTGCATTATAAACTTCATAGCTTTGAGTTTTCTTTTTAAATTCGGATAAAAATAATTATTACATATCAATTTGAATAGCGTGAGAAATGATGCTGTGTCTGCTTGATCTATCTCAACACAGCCCCTGTTTCATTTGCGACTACGCATATTTAAAGGTATTGATGATATCTAGGTAGTGGGAATTTTGATAGTTGGATTTCTACACAAACCTACACACATTAAACCGCACTTCTCAATCTTTGATTGCGCTTAAAATGCATTTTCTCACAACGACTTTTGTCCTTCTTTCTTTTAGTAGCTGGGCAGTAGCCACTCTCTTTGACGTTAACAACCTACATGCCCGGTATCCCTCCCCGTCAGGGCTTAAACTAGTCATACGCCAGAACTGTGGTGCAGTCAACGGACCATGCAACAAGAATGGCTGCAATGGCCTCAATGACCCAGACAGCGACATCGGAGTTTGTCTCTCTGGCGGATCTATCCAGGGCTGTCCCTGCGCCAGTGCATGTGGCCCAACGCCAGGGCCATGCGACCAGAACGGCTGTGCTGGCATCAACGATGATGGAAGTCAGTTTGGCATCTGCACTGCAGGAGACTTCAAGGGCTGCAGGTGCGCCTCTATCTGTAACAATGCACCAAAAGGCCCCTGCAATCAAAACGGATGTGAGGGCATCAACTCCCCAGCAAAGATGGACGGGATTTGCACAGCCGGAAGTGTTATAGGATGTTCCTGTTCGAGCATTTGTGGAGATACCAGCGGATCGTGCTCGGAATCCTTTTGTCAGGGCAACGCACTTGGCTTCTGCACGGTTGGCGATTTGAAAGGGTGCCCTTGCAATACTGGATCTCAATCTTGTGGAAATGGTCAAATAGGAAAGTGTTCTGACAACGGGTGCAACGGTATTGTAAACCAGGATGATGGTTTTGGTATTTGCCAGAGTGGTGGTAGTATTCAGGGATGTCCATGTGCGGCCACTTAAATCACTGGAAAGTAGAGAAACAAGACGAGATGATTTGATTTCAATATCGGTCGGGTAGCTGAAAGTACTTCAAGCAATCTTACTCCTTTCGCGATGGCTACCTAAACGTTTATCCTCAAATGGAGAAATCGACTGCTCTCGATTAACCTCCATGAAAATTCCAACCATAGCCCAAAACGAGGCACAGGAGCCAGATTAAGGTGCCTTGTAGGGCTTTGCGATCCCAGAAGCAGGCCCATCCAAGTAGCTTAGCCCAAGCTCAGTGGCAGCTCAGCTTAGAGCGGCAGGAGCTCAGCTCTTGAAACGGAAATGAATTTTGGTACGTTGGAGTTTGGTCTCAGAGTCATGTGGTATTTATTTTCAAACTTTAAAAAATTGCAATTCCAACTAAACAAGAAATCATGCCGTGGTAGCCTATGGATAAGATACCCGCAGCATTGGATTCTGATGGTGAAGAATTTGATGTGGTCGTAGCACTTGCATTCCCACCATCGGAGTTGCTTGAACCACTTGCCACGGTTTCTACGGGCTGCATTACAGCATCAAGTCTGGGCGTTGTTAGAGAGTGCAATGAGTGCTGATCAGTAACCTAGTCATACGACTAGGTATTCTTTAGGTACTTACATATGAATTAGGCCGTTGTTTGTTAGGACATTGGGCTTGACTACTTTGGAATTGTTGAAATAGATGCCGGTATCGTTGACACTGACTTGGACTATAGTATTCTTCTCCATTGTCTTCAGAATCATCTTATCTTTTAGATAATGCGTATATGTGACCTCCGCCAGAGTGTGGGCACTTGATTCGAATGCCAGTTAGTTTCTTTGTAAGGCAGCATGAAGCATCCACATAATATCAAAAGCAAAGCAACAAAGAGGGAGAAGGCTAAATTACGTACAGCAATGCGCTCGTCAAGCCATCCTTAGAAAGCTTTGTTTCGGGATTCCCCGCCTTGTCAAAGGCCTCCATAGTAGGAGCAAGACAGGTGACATTCGGCGCGGTATTAAGAGCAGGATATAAATTAGTCCTGTTGAGAGCCACATCAAGGCTCGAAAGCGTCTTTTTCTGAGACTGAATCGTCGTGGAGCAAGTCCTCGGGGGCGCCAGAACGCTATAGTGATAATACTAAGTAAGTTATTCTTTCACAGAGGGCCTCGAACTTACCCTTCAATGATCTGAAAAACGTTGGAGTTCTTAGGTCCCCATTCACCATCAAAGGCAATCATCTTGGTATCTTGAGCCAAACCGGACCTCACTGTCACTACGGGACCCGGAAACTGGCTGGTATCCCTGCGTGCGCTCTTCTTTGTGCCCGAGGTAACGACAACTTGACCCGTAGCATCACTGCCAAATGCATCCTTCAGGGATTGTCCGACTGTGCGATTGTTGTACTTTTGTCCCTGCAGCATAGTCGGAACAACCATGTCGTTTGATTTCGCAAAGTCTGCGCTTTTCAGCGCAGCCACCATCGTCTGGTATGAAAAAAAGGTCTTTACGTCGTCGGAGCTGAGCTCCGTGACATCTGATACCCCAGACTTGGTGAGATATGTCCTGACAGCATCATTTGTGGGCACAAGGACGGTAATATTTGTGTCTTGTGAGGAAATGGTGCTTTGTAGTATCTGAGGGAAGGACGACAGCAGAGTGCGAAAAACAGAAACATCATCGTATTTCGCGAGAGCTTTAGACAACTGCTCAGCTGCTTGAGCATGAACGAAGCCAAGTGCGGCGAAGTTAGTCGCTAGACAAGAGAAAAGGAAGCGCATTGTCAGTTGTGAAGTTTGCAGTGTTCATGAAAGAATTATGTCGCACTTCGGCCACTCGGCCAGAGCACCAGGTGGTCCTTTTGTGGGATTCCGACCATCGTAACACTCCAAATCATCTGCCATACCCGAGCAGCTGGATTTGTGCACCTCAAGATGGAGTGGACGAACCGGGCGCAGCCAACACAGCCTCAAATGAAACCATGTACAAGAACCCCGCATCTGGTCCACGAACAGCGAGACAGAATGAGCAGAAAATGCAGAGGAGGCTGAAGAATGGTTGTTCAGCTGAAAGAAAAGGCGTTGACTAAATTCTTACCTGCATCAAGACTCGGGTCAATCCTGAGAGCCTAATGCCCATGCACTGGTCATCAGCGTTGAAAATTCATCCCGGAGCCGGTTATGGAGCACAATCTTGTTAATCTCGGAAATCCGCACCTGCACTTATGCAACGGAAAGAAAGTATACGTGAACGGCCCCCGACGAGAATGGGACTGTTGTGCTGGTTCCGCGAATCACCACGTACCAGCGTCGAGAACCGAATCTTGTCCATGAGGGGCACAGGCTAGTGAGTGGCTTCGCACAAGCCACCAGTTAGATCTCTGCATCATTCGGGAATACGGCAATTAGCATGGGATTCAACTAAATAAATGATGAGGGTTGCGAAATCAATTTAGAGGTACGAGTTTATGCGGGTCTATTCAAATTTTGCGCAATTACGTTTGTGAGGGTTAAGCAAGGATGGGTGCAAATATAAGATTTCCGATCTAGGCTATAGTGAAAACACAAAGGTTTTAATACAACAATACTTGACAATAAAAGAGATCTTGTTATTGTTTTGGTAAGAAGAAGACAATAAGCTGTTCGCAGAGGCACTTTCAGTGCGTCATCAATGAAATGTAAAGTGTGAGTGGTGGAGATGTCTTCTGCGATATGAACTATTCATCAGGCCCCGACTTGTGCAATAATGCCCGCCCAAATTGATGTTCAGTTTCCCGCAGTTAGCCCGGCCCCGTTTAAACTACGGGGGTAAAGGTCAAAGGTACATCGGAAGGGCTCTGGGCAATAATGTCGTCTATTATTTGACCAAGGAACGGATCAGTCGGGGTAGTAATGGGACGCCATCCAAGCTCAACTGGCAGTCGTTCGTTTCCTTCAATTTGTCAGCACTGTGTATTTTTTTTCAAATGGAATTGGCTGAGTATCTGTGATAAGGCACTGATACTATGACGTACTGAAGAAGTATTCAAGGTAAGCCCGGTTGGCCACCGGCTTGTCGGGACTTCCGAAAATGCACAAGAGCATAGCATTCTCACCCACAATGACAGGGATCTGAGCTTGGGTAATATTGAAGCCGGGGTTGATTCGGCTCATATCTAAGGCTTGTCTGGCTCTGGCATTGGCAATGGAAGTGATGTTGATAGTCTCATCGTCTCCGAAATAGCTCACGAAGTTGTTGAATGTCGTTTCGTCAAACGAGTTAGTGGGGTCAAAAACAGCATCGCGCCGGGAGAGGCTGCCGTCATGCTCGACTATATTATGCGTGTGCATCATCTCGAAATCGAAAAACTAGACACTGTTAACTGAATGGTGACTCAGATATCAAAATGAGGCACTCTTACTGTGGCATTGGGTGCGGGGTTGACCACGAGAGCTGCCTCGAAAACACCAGTAGCCCGTGATTCTTCAATACCCAACCCATTTTGAATGCCTGCGACAACAACCTCACGGGTCATGTTACGGCCGTTTCGGTTGACGAACCCATGATTTGCCAAAGTGTTCATCACGGGACAAGGTGAGCGAACTTGAACATAGAATTAGTTGAATGAATTTTGCAACCTTCTGCGAGATGTTGTGGGCTTACTGTCTCCAGATCCGGGTGCCTTCCACTTGAAGTGGTTCGGTTTCAATAGGCTCACACTATCGTTTGAAGGGCGCCGACCCGGGGAATCTTTCGAACCGATGGTATCCTTGTTTGTATTACACAAGTTGGGGTAACAAAGAGCAGCGGGTATTAAACCCGTGATGAGAAGCGAAGACAGATGCATGTTGAAAATAATAGAAAGTAGTAGAAGGAGTTATGAAGCTGAATTGATTGTAGTGAAATAAGTGTAGAATTAATCCCCAGCCATATGGCCGACAAGACTGGCTTTAAATCATTTTCATTGAATTTACAAACTACTTCTCATCATGGAGCAATGGGAAAGGGAGCATGAATTTGCCACATTAGATGGCTTGGGTTACGCCCCACAGGCTCTGCGTCGCTCCGAGAACGAGAATGGAGCTCGAACGAGCAGCCTTGCGCCAAACAGCCGGCTGACGACATGAATTGTTACCAGACTAAGCTGGGCGTGGGTCAAGGTAATCCGATTGTGAGACCAAACGGTGTGTTAGTGCGGTTTTTCGGCGATAGTATGAATTGCTCAGCTCGAGAAGGCCATCTAAATGGGATTAAACTTATTTCCAATCGTACTAGATATTATGTGATTGGATATCGCATGAAATTAAGTTGACGGTTATCAAGGTTTGGAAGTGTATGGAGAATTTGAGAAGTCCGATCGATTGACAACATCCTGGCTTGGATTTGGCTTGGATTTGCCATAACCTTATTACGGGAGGGGCGGGGAAGACGCATGGAGATTGTGCCCAATGAACCAATAGCTGACAAGTGATTTCAAGTTGAGGAGCTCGTTTTCAACCATTCTCGTTCTCGTTCTCGTAGAAACCCACTTCATCATTTTTCATGACGCTGCCAAGCGCGGGGCAGCAACATTTCGGGTTAGCGAAATTCATGGGGGATATTATTTTTCCTGACGCTGAGCTCCATCACTAACCAGTTAGTTGCATGACCAATTGTAAACGTCTTATTATTGTGACCTGTATCTTGTACCTGGTGCACGATGACGGCAAATGGGGCTTTGATAGCGCTTTGCCCGATTCGTTTTAGCGTGTCCCAACACTTACCAGAAGCTTTTATCGATATCTATTATTACTAGGCCAATTGTGATTATCAATACAAAAGACCAATCAGAACAATATATAAGGAAATCATACGTGCCTTACTAGAAGTTTGTATTTTTGGGGGGGGGGGTTGGGAGGAAAGCTCTAGCCCTTGATGGTATCTTCATGTTAGGAACTACGGTTCAAAAACCCAGATCTATCGCCGATGACATAGGTAGCATAGCACGGAAGCATGTGAGGTGGAGTAAAAAGTATTGAAGGGCTATTCTACACTTGACCACTACTGCCAAAGTACACAAACTTGCTATTATTGAAGCCATTTATGGCCGCACAGCATAAGCAGTGGTTGCCTTGATATCCCTCGAGCTGAATCCGACTTGGAACGCAAACTCTCCATCGGGGACCTTCCAAGTCTGAGCACTAACATCCCAGTAGCTGACATCACGGCGCTGAAGCGCAAAGGTAACCTCTTTGGACTCGCCGGGGCTCAGCGCAATCTTGTCAAATCCACGCAGAACCTTGACCGGCGTCCCCGAAGGAGTAGTGTCTTGGGGAAACGAGAGATACAGCTGCACCACTGTCGCTCCAGCGACAGAGCCCGTGTTACTCACACTCGTCCTGATCTGCAGGACGGACTCCCACAGCTCTTCGTTTCCTCCGGGTAGAATCTTTGCATCTGCATCAGGCACTACTGCAATGCTGTCCAGCAATTTCTCAACCTCGAAGGAGTTCTCCAGCTCAAAGGTAGTGTAGCTCAGCCCAAACCCGAACTCGTAGAGTGGTGTGATGTTGAAGTGATCCAGGTGGCGGTAGTCGATGAGCTGACCCTCGGTAAAATCAGCCTGCCACGCGCCCGGGTATGTAACCTCGCTCTCGGTCAAATTGACGATGGGAATGTCGTAGTCCTTCTTGTCGGCCGGTATGGAATATGGAAGTCGCCCCGAAGGGTTCACTGCGCCCCAGAGAACGTCCACGATGGAATTTCCAGACTCCTGACCAGGAAGGTGTGCGGCAAGGATCGCCGCCACGTTGGGGTTGCTGGCCCACGGGAACGTGTTTACGCCCGCAGAATGCGTCACGACGACTGTGTTGGGGCAGTTTGCAGCCACGTTCTCGACCGCGAGTGTGGAGTTCCAGTCAGCTTCATAGCTCGTGCGATCCCAGCCTTCCGAAGCAAAGGTGTTCAAGAAGACGAGGCAAACATCGGGAGTCGGGTAAATGCTCTTGAAATTGCCTTCCGCCAGAACCTTGTTGCGCATAATGTACTGGACTCGTGCGCCAGTCTCGTTTGCTTTGGCCAGGATAGCTTCCAGTGGGGAAACCAGGTAGGTGTGGCGCCCGGTGCCCGAACCACCTCCAATGTCCAGCGTGCCGACTTCGAAAGGCTCGGTACCGTCAAACAGCAAACCGTCGACCGGTGGGGAGGCATCGTTTCCAAACACCCCGATGTTCGCGGGTGCCTTGAGAGGCAGCGTGTTGTTCGTATTCTTCAGCAAGACGATGCCCTCGGCCCCGATTTGTCGAATCAATGAGGCATGGTCCGCTCGGACATCGCGGCTGGGGGGGACCAGGACGCTCTGTCCGATCTTGATACCTTGGTGGGCAGCGAACACATAAACCAAAGAAGGATCAGGCGTGGGGTACTCATTGTCTTGACCCAAGTAGTAATATGGCAGCATGATTCTGCTAACCATGTCGTCAATGCGTTCTTCAGAGACAATGCCCTCATCAATCATCTTGGTCACGTTCTTGACTCCCCAATAGCTGTCTCCTGAGCCGGTTTGGGTGGCAGCAATATCGTAACCACCAGGCATGTTCAGATCCAGACCACCCAGGATCGACTCTGAGCCAGAATGCGTGGCGAACCAATCGGACACGACGTAACCCTGGAAGCCAAGCTCTTCCTTTAGAATGTCGTTTATCAGCTTGGGATTTTCGCACGCATATGTTTGGTTGAGCCGATTGTAGCTGCACATGACGCTGGCTGTTCCCGCTCGGACGGCATCAGCGAAAGGCCAGACGTAGAGCTCTCGCAGGGTCCGGTCGTCGATGTTGCTGGAAATTCCCATGATCTCGGTTCCGTTTTCCAAAAAGGTGTTGGATCTCTGGGTCTCTTGCTCGTTTCCGACAAAGTGCTTTGAGCAGGCTTGAACGCCAGTTGACTGAATTCCGTGGACACTTGCTTGCATAGCTTTGCCCGCGAGATACGGGTCGGGGGAAAATCCCTCCCAGTTGCGACCACCCAGGCCGTGGCGACCAATAGGGCCGGCTACAGGTCTATTGTTAGGTTAGCGATACCGTCACTCTGTCTGCGTGTCAGGCCATTGTACCCTAATTGAACATGAGCTCCTTTGCCCCGGAATTCCTCCGCCAAAGCCTTGGCTCTATGATAAATGAGTTCGGTGTCCCATGTTGCGCCGGCGAGTATTCCCGAAGGGAAAATGCTAACAAGGTCTGCTCTGTTAATGGCCTGTGGTCCGTCTAGCATGCAAATGCCAGAAAAGTTGAGTCTTTTGATGGACGGAATATTGCCGATGCAGCCTGGTGTGTTGAACCCCAAGGTACCCGTAATCATTCCAATCTTTTCGGTCAGATTGAGCTGCGACACAAATTCCTTGGTCTTCGCCACTGCTTCTGTCGCATCTCCATAGTTGACTAGATAGATATGCCTTGTTGGTTATTGCACTAGAAAGAGGGCTTGTCAACACTTACCAGTATATGCAGCAGAGAAGGGAAGAAAAATGTGGCTGCACAAGAGCCCAAGCTTAAAGAATTGACCCATTCTTTTCGATCTGTCAGCCTTAAGCCTTGGTTAATTGGAAATTGCAGACTCTCTGGCCCTCTTTATAGAAAATATAGAGAGCTTTACCGCGGCCACTCCACATTCTCCAAATGAATGGTTGAGCCTTGTTACGCTCGCAACCGGTTTGCGATTTTGTCACTTGCAAGGATGAATGTGCACGGGCCGATGATTCGCATTTACCCTGAAGAAAAAATGCACCAGTTGATGAACTTTGATCATGTTAGGACAAGCCCCATGGTGCAACTTCGAAGGGACCCTCCACAAATTCACCCCAGGTTTTCTCTCATTGCCATCGGAATACTCGGTTTTGGTCACATCCCCGCGCACTCGGGCGTTGTTCGGCCGTTTGTTCCCCATGCCGTGACTTTCACTGCCTGGACATGCGGGGAACCTGGAATCACTGGATGCATGACCCTCTGGCAACTGCGGCCGGCATCAGCCAATACCTGGAAGCTGGACGACATTACGGAGTGTCCTATGAGGACGGTTATGCTTATTTTCAGTTAGGTCCTTTGATTAATATTATAAACGCCGCCGGGTAATTCCCTAAAACATAATGTGCTTGCGACACATGTTTGCGACGAATCACACCACTGAGAACTATTTCCTCGCTTACACTTTGTGTCTGGGTTTTCCCTCAAAAATAAGCTGCCACTGTGGTTAGGTGCGATATCTCTCTCACTATTCCAGAAGTTATTATCTTGCAAATGCAAATCGATGATGCGCATGATCAGAGTTTGAACTAGCTTAATGAGGAAAGGATTTTACGGAACGAAAAAAAATCCTCCAAAGAAATGGGAGCCATCTCCAATCAGTGAATTTTCGGACTCGGGTCGCTTAGAAAGGCTACCTGCGAATAAACAATCGACGATGCGCGTTCACAGCCCCGCCACGACTCTCGGACAATCCCCTGATCAGTCCAGAGGTAAATACGCTCGCATGCTACAACAAAACCACTCGGCCCTTTTGTGGGGGATGACGACCTGATCTTATATTTCATCCGCTGTGTTGCTAGCAGCAGCAATCAGGATGGAGTGCCACACCTTTCGTCCCCTCACATGATGGACGGCATTAGAAAGGGCGGGCTTTTGTGGTCTGCCAGATTAAGAATGGGGGAAAGGGGTGCCGCCTCGTATCCCTAAGCATTGATGCGCACTGTCTCAGTACGGCGGCCTCACCCGGGGTTTGTGCCGAAACTTGGCCGTTTCTACAAAGGAACTGTGTGGCAGAGCCACCACGGACGGAAGGCGTCTGGACACACTAAGTCTGCTTCGCCTCCTTCTCGCGCCAATAATCACCAACCTTAATCTCCGCGACATGCGGTGAGATCCATCATGGTGTTCTGGGGTTGCACGCTTTTGGTGTGGCCGGAATACGAGACTGCCTCAAACAGCCCAAATACGCGTATTTGCGGATTTTTTCAATACGACTTTCCCTGTCTGCTTGGCGCGTATTGCTATACTCGCTCCCGGATAAATTACCCCCGAGTTCGCCCAGTGGCGAGATACGACCGAGCTATGCATGTTTGCATAATGTGCACTTCTGGTTGCACCAAACGGAACTAGCCGTACGATACAACCCTGAGATGAATGTCAGTTTGACACTTTGCCGTAGGGCCAACCTGCAAAAAGTCCGCATCATGCCTAGCTCGCTGGATTTTGTGAATATTACATGCCATTTTAAATGCACAATTGGTGCATAAACTGGATAAACCCGTCCAGATGCCCAGGAGCAACATCCCAACCAGCGTCAGATTTGGGGCTCCGTTGGGTGGCCTTGACCCGACTTGCTTAACCTGTAGATACACGTTTCATCAAATGTTTCAAGACGGTCGACAGCTTCGCCTCAAATTGGAATATGGCATTGTGAAAAAAAAGTCTTCTTTTACTCGGCAAATGCCATCTGCTCGATTGACTCAAGCGATGTTCTAAATTTAGACTTGTAACAGGGGATCAAACCCGAATCAACGATACGCGTACATTTGTCGTTTACGACTATGGTCCACACAAGTGCGGTCTCGATGCGCCTACTTGTGGAAGCTGTAGTCGTTGCTAAAATGAGATGTTCGTAATCAGAAAAGGCTGAGCCAGAAAGGAGAAACGTTGTCAGTTGTATATGTATGGCAGCTTGCCGCATCGAGGGACTTGACCTAGTGCTTCTGCATCAAGCTTTTCCTTGTTCCCTTTGTCTTCTCCCCACCAGCCATTCATTCGCCTCAATTCTTATCCCGTTTCTTGCCCGGGCCTGTCGATCCTTTTGTTTACTTTATTTTAACCTTTGTCTTTTCCCTGCCGCCATGTCGGATCCACTCCTTTCACCTCGCGCAAGCTTCAAGTTCTATGATTACGACCCGTCCCTACCATTGGCGTTGGTGTTTGTGGTTCTCTTTGGCCTCTCTGCCCTTTTACATGTATGGCAGCTAGTGCGCTCCCGGACGTGGTATTTTATCCCATTCGTAATTGGGTGTTTATGTGAGCCCATTCTGATGGTACAAAGGCAGGGTCGAAGCTAACTAGCCCAAGTTGAATCGGTGGGATACGTCGGAAGAGTCCTGTCTGCGCAGGAGGCTCCCGACTTCACCATGAACCCCTACATAATCCAATCGCTCCTCCTCCTCCTGGGTCCAGCATTTTTTGCAGCATCAATCTACATGGTATTGGGTCGTCTCATTGTCCTGCTTGAGGCCGAAGAGCACAGTCTTATCCGGCCAAAGTGGCTCACCAAGATTTTTGTAGTGGGAGACGTTCTTTCATTTTTGGCTCAGAGCGGCGGAGGCGGCATGCTAGCGCAGGCCAAGGACTCTGACGCAGTTCAAATGGGCGAGAACATCATTGTCGGCGGCCTCGGCATTCAAATTGTCTTTTTCGGCTTCTTCATGGTTGCGATATTAGTTTTCCACATCCGACTGTCGCGCTCGCGAACGAGGCGATCATATTCAATCAGCGCGCCATGGAAGCTGCTGCTCGTGGTCTTGTATGTGACCAGCATACTGATCATGGTGCGGTCCGTGTTCCGCGTCATAGAGTATGTGGAGGGATCTGGGGGGGAGCTTAAGAAGAAGGAGATTTACATCTATGTTTTTGATGCAGCGTTGATGGGCATCACGTCTGTTGTGTACAACGGATTCCATCCCAGCCGCGTCATCCGCGACAAGGCAAATTTCCGCACGATTGCAAGCGCCGAGGTTCTGGTGGAAGGGTATCCAATGCAGTCGGGGGTGCATGACCGATGGAGCAACGTGCCTCTGCCTTGAGAAGAAGGCAATATGAGGTCGTTCACGATACAACCTTGCGAAGGCGACGTTGACTTGGCGGCCGCTGATGTGGCTGGCCTCGTTCTATTCCCGGTTATTCACCGAAGTCGTGGTACACTTTGACGGCCGGGTGGACCCCACCGGCTTCCGAGGGGCCAATCAGAGCCCGGGATCTCACACTCGCGCCCCTCTCTGAGGCAGTCAGCCCCCTTTAGTAGATGCCTCAGTAGATGCCTCGGTAGATGCCTCAGTAGATGCGGTACCAATTGATGAATAGAAGCAATCCATAGACTTCATGCCAGAGCAGTTGTTGCCTAACCGGGCTCCTCTTATCGCTGATTGACGGCGCGCGTAAGATTTAAGCGATGCGTAAAGGCTGGTCCGAGTGGATCCCAGAGCCTCTTGTCCGTCAGCTTGGCTGCCGCTGCTGCCTGCTCTCCGCCTGTTCTCCAGGCGCTAGTTGGCCGCTGCGGCAGACGGCTCCGGCCCCCAAAAGCAACTGCGCGCATCTAGGACTAGGTGCGAAGTCTGTGCGATGGAGGAGAAAGCAACGGTATGACTCAACTACCGTGAATCTGAACGATGACGAGCTAGTGTGCCGATTGGCTGGCCGCTGAGTGCCTGTAAGGCAAACACGGGTGGCGGAATATATGCTTTTGTTTGAAGACTACTTATAAGTCCTCCTCGACGTCTTCAAAGGGTCCTTCTCATCAACTCATCTCAATCAACTCCCTCCTCTCCTATCTACAACACATCTTCCTTACCTTTCACGCTTCTGCTACCTCTAGTCATCTACATCCATCCTTTTCCCTCATTCACCATGGCTAGAACGAAGCAAACTGCGCGAAAGTCCACTGGTGGCCGCCGGCCTCCTGCGCCCCGTGCTCACGCCCGAGAGCACGACATTGAGTTCATGACTCTCCAAAAGGAAGCAGAGCGACGAGAGCGAATCCTTGCCGATCGCCGTCGAACCGCTGCCAAGTGGCGCCCCAAGATTCCTGAGGTTCGCAAGGTCAACTTTGAGAACTTCAAGAACCGCTTCCAGGACATAGACGAGCCCGATTATGCCATCGAGGTCCTCATGGCTGGTCCTGGACTTCAGTCACAGATCCGCCGCGAGCAGGGTTGCCGCCGCCGAGAGGACTTTGCTCGTCTTCGCCAGAACTACCTCAACTTCCGCGACAGCCCGTCCACCCAGGAGAACAAGATCAGTTCAGCCGACAAGCTCAAGCGGGAGAAGCGCAATGAAGCCCCTCTACCTTCGGATACCGATATGCAGCGCATCCGTATCCAGTCTCAGCCCGTCCTTGGACACTTGACTTCCCTGCTCAACGACACAGACCAGAGGTCGACACCCCGCACATTCGTCAGGCCATTCAAGGCTCTCGTGCACTTCCAGCCCAAGATGAAGGAGATTCTCACAACGCTGGAGGAGAAGTGGGCAGACTTTGAGGAGTTCGGTGAAGAGGCTGAGGCTCTTGAGAACCCTGCTAGCGACGATGAGGAAGTTGAGGTGGTTGGAGAGACCAGCTCCGAGGACAACAGCCAGGACAACGACGACACTGAGTCGATTCAGTCTGTTGACTCAAATGCTGATGAGGACTTTGACAACTTGATGGATAGCCCCGAGGCTCTGCGTGACATGCGATGCTATGTCGACTTCATCGATAAGGAGGTCATGCCTCTATACCAGCAGTTCGATGGCAGCACCGCCGAAAAGGTTTCCTACGATGACCTGTGGTCTCTCTTCCGTGTGGGAGACCTCATCTACATGCCCACCTCGGGCGAGGCCGGTGGCCGCTACCACGAGGTGTGGCGCATCTACCGCATCGAGTGTCCCGACCCGCAGACGACATATCCCACTGCTGTTTGGGACTACTTCGCCGACGACTTCCAGCAGGATGACAGCAACAACAAGTTCAAGATTTCTGCTTACTACATCGACCACGATGGCACCGGCTTCGGCGCTGTCCGGCGCAAGTTCGAGATTGACTCGTTCGTCGGCGAGCGCCAGATTGAGTCTCTGGAGGTCTTCCCCATCCGCTACCGCCACAACCACCAGAAGCTCCTCAGCTCCCTCGAGGACCAGGGCCGCGGCTTCCAGAAGTACCTGGAGGACCGCCACCAGCAGTACAGCGCCTGGACCCTGACCAGGAACCCTCCCAACAACAGCACCGAGCCCGATGACGAGATCCTGGACAATGAGGACTACGAGAAGATGCGCCACCCCGAGTTTGTCGAGAGCGACGTCATTGTCGATCTGACCGAGGCCTACCAGAAGATGCCTGACTGGCGACCCCGGTTCCACCAGCCAACCGTCAACAAGTCCAAGAGGTGCGAGGTCCAGGACGACGAGATGCCCATCCAGCACTGGTTCAACGGAGTCCGCCAGTCTCGAGCATACGCTCAGAACGAGATCATCCAGAAGGCCGACGGCGTCGAGACCCGCCAGCGCCGCGAGAACATCAACACCGACTCGTTCCTCCGCGCCCGCATCCAGGGCTCTCGCACCTTTGAGACCAACCCCAAGGCCCTCGAGCTGCGCGACGAGGACCTCGTCCTCCTGCCCAAGCGCATGTTCGCCTACGCCCTGCGCGAGCGTCGCTTCCTGCCCATTGACCTGAACCTGCTCAAGCCCGTGCGCCGGGAGCCCGGCGTCTTTGAGAACCTCAGGATCCAGGACGACTACAAGGACGTTGTCCGTGGTCTGGTCATGTCCCACTTCCAGAGGAAGGCCCTGGAGCGCCGCTACGCCGACGCTGCCACCGAGGGCCCCAGCCAGGATCTGATCCAGGGCAAGGGCCGTGGTCTGGTTGTACTGCTGCACGGTGTTCCCGGTGTCGGAAAGACTGCCACGGCTGAGGCTGTCGCAATGGAGAACCGCAAGCCTCTGTTTGTGATTACTTGCGGTGATCTTGGTCTGACGCCTCACGAGGTTGAGTCTTCGCTGAAGAATGTCTTCCGCCTGGCACACCTCTGGGACTGCGTCCTGCTTCTCGATGAGGCGGACGTGTTCCTTTCCCAGCGATCCAAGGCGGACATGAAGCGAAACGCTCTCGTCTCGGTCTTCCTCCGAGTCCTTGAGTACTACAACGGTCTTCTGTTCCTCACCACCAACCGTGTTGGCACCATCGACGAGGCCTTCAAGTCCCGTATCCACCTGTCCCTCTACTACCCTCCCCTCGACAAGACCCAGACCCGCGACATCTTCCGCCTCAACATCTCCAAGCTGCGCGAGATCGAGGCCGAGAGGCACCGCATGACTGGCGAGCCGGCCCTCGTCATCAAGGACAGCGAAATCCTCGACTTTGCCGCCAAGCACTACGAGGAGCTTGCCCGATCTACCGGCTGCTGGAACGGCCGACAGATCCGAAGCGCCTTCCAGATCGCTTCCAGCCTGGCCATCCACAACCACACCCTCCAGTCGGATCTCGCCCGTGCGCGCGGCCAGCTGCCAGCCGCAGCCCCTGTGCTGGATCGTGCCCTGTTTGAGAAGGTTCAGATGTCGACTCAGAGCTTTGACAGGCACATGAAGAAGGAGTCGGCCGCCTACGATACGGAGCTGCCGATGAGGGGAACTTTCTCCCAGGACAGCCGCTTCGAGTAAGCATTTGTTTGGAACCTTTCTTTGTCTTGGCCTTGAGGAATACAACGGCTTTAGTAGTTATTTGATGCAGTGATGATAGCAAATTTTATTCAATTTATAGCCTTCTTGATCTGAAGACTTAAATTCACCGATACCACTCTTCTGAATCTGTGAATCAACTTGTAAAAACATGTGTTGTCAAGAACTCATAGGTTTGAAATTGCATCTGAAAGATCTTTCATGCCGTCCAAGAAAACATCAAACTCTTGTTTGACCTTCTCCTTGTCCTCATGAATGTCGTCGGTCCACCGATTAATGTAAATCGTCTTCATCCCAACATTTTGAGCGCCCCGCAGATCGTACGCGTGCGCCGCCACCAGCACCACTTCTTCCGGCTTAAGCTTAACAAACTCCAGCGCCTTGCGATAGGCATCCGGATGAGGCTTGTACAGGCCCAACAGCTGGCTGGAAAAGAGCATGTTGAAGCTCAGTCCAGACGAGCGCGTGAGGTCGAGCTGCAGACGCGGCGTGCCGTTGGCGTGCACGAAGACCTCGAGGCCGAGATCCTCGCGGACGCTGCGTATCGCTTCCCGGACCTCTGGCCAAGCCGGCTGCGAATGCCACGCCTCAACCAAGCGCGCTTTGGCACCGTCATCAATGCGGGGCTTGTGCTCGGGCGACCCGTCGAGAAGCGCTTCCAGGGTGCGAGCGAGCGTGGTGTCGATGTCTTCGGGACCAATGTTCTCGGTGAAGCGGCGGTTGTTTTCCAGAAAGTACAGCCTGCGCCATTCCAGGGCCAGCTTCGAGGCCTCGGGTCCGGGGATCGAGAGCGGGAACGCCTGGACGGCGCTGCTGTGCCAGTCGAGGCATGTGCCCATGAAGTCGAAAAAGACTGCTTTTATTTTCGTTGGTTGCGAGGACATGATGAACTTAAGGGATCTCCACAAAGAGATGGGCGGGTTGATGCTAAAAACTTCAATGTGATAATGATTTCCCAAACGTGCATTGACCAGTATTGGTTGATTAGCTGTATTAAATACATTCAGAGGAAACAAGAATGACGATAGGGCGCGACAGATTTGTAATCACAAGGCGATCAATATACAACCGTGTAGTATAAAGGGCGCCATGGAGTTCGGCATTCCCTGTTTTTGGCCGTAGGATAAGCGCTAATGCTAGGAAATAGGAAGGTGCAGCATGGTGTGCTCAGCCCAACCAAGCGGAAACAGGCAGTAATCACGACATTATTACCGCGATCCGGAAAATGGCATGAGTTTGAGGAACTGATTATAGATTTCAGTTTGCAAGTTTTATTCGAAGAAAACTTCACCAACAATATTCAACCCATCGTTTAACCTCTGCAACCGTCAACCCAAACATGTCATATCGAATACCCATACAACTCCCATTCTCCATCGCCCAAAAATTGACAATTCCTGACCAATCTTACAGAGGATTCCGCTTTTTAAAAACATGAATTCCAAAAATGAAACGTTTCGTAAATGCGCAATGCGACATCTAGATTTTTATGGGCCTAGGCTCTGAATCAACCAGAGGCAAAAGCCTTCAACCTCCTTTGCGTATTCTTCCCTTTAAACTCTTCGAGGCAACTGGAGATGGAACCCCGCGGGGGCATTCTCCATTCCGATCGGACCGCCTTGGCCGACAATCCCCGCTTGGCCATTCTGTCGCCCTCGAACCTTGTCCACCAGTCGCATCATATCCATCGGGTCGCTAGGCTTGCGGCCGAAGCCCTGTATAAAGACCAGGGGATCAAATGCTCGGCGGTTCAACATGTACGGGTCCGCTCCTTGTTCCAGCAGCCATTCTGCATATTCCCAATCCTGCGCCGCGCGCGCGTAAATGAAGGGTGTCATATTTTCGCCCCTCGGAACCATGCAGGCGATCTGATCCTGGAAAGTCACGTACCTGATGTCGTTGACACGTGCGACTTTTGACGATAGCAAATGTTCGGCCATCGACCGTCTCTAGTGAAACGGCTTCGCTCCTAAACCTCGCCAGCATGTGATGCTGTGGAGAGGGTGAGCATATGCTGGGTTTAAACCGTAGCGAACGAGAGGGTCGGATGTCGCAGGGTCTCCGTCCTTGACAGCTATGTTAAAAATACGAGAGTCTCGGTTGTCCAAAGAAGCATTGTCGTACGCTTGAGCGATGTCGACGCTAGTTTTAATAGCTGTTCCGTGAGACAGGAGGAAATCGAGAAAGGCCTTGTTCTTAACAGTGTGTGTGATTGGGTTCTTGCACAGCGTATTCAAGACCCCATTCTCGCTCCACATTTGATTTGGATCCCAGCCGAATTCCAGAAACACTCAGACCATGGACAGCGGGTCCGCCCTATTAGTGTCGAAGAGGTTGACGTCGCCCTCAGTGCCTGGATCGTTCCAGGATCGTCGAACAACGCCTTCATGCAAAACTGTACCCTGCTCCAGGAGGTGCCGAGCGACAACGGGTTGAAGGGCAAACGAGGCCAGTTCTAGCCCATATTGGCGTACGGCCTGGCTTGGGTGATGTTGCTTGATAAAGGTTTCCACCTGGGTGAACAGCCCCAGCTCGCACGCAGAGTAAAATTCTATTTCCTTGTCGTCCCGGCCTATGAGGTTGGCCGTCTTAACATACTCGGGCTTTGGCAGGCGCGCCTGTGAGTTTGGGGCACCATGGGCACTTGGCAGACCAAACCGGACTGCGGGCTTCTGGTTAGATTCGGCCCTGCGTCGGCCCTGATGGCAATACTCCATCCATGCGATATTGCGACGTATCCTGCTCTGGGTTTCTATTTTATCCATGGCTGCGGGGAAGGATTCAGAGACGCTGGAGAGGAAATCTGCGGGGGATATCTGGCAGCTTCATGGTTTAATTTAAATGACTTCGTCGAGACAGCTGACTAACACAGCCACATCAAGAACCAACATCTCACAATGACCAACAGGGTAAAAGGAATCAGCCTAGGCCTGTGCACTGCGATACATTTGGTTCTGCGGATTGTTTGATGATGCACGTTCCATCACTCGTGTGATGACCTCGGCAATGAGCTGAAGACAATATTGGCATACCACAACACGGGTTGCCTTGAAGTAGACAGGAAACTATCCGCCATTCTTTAACGGGATGGTACCCAATTTAGTGTGGGTTTCATCAATAGCCAGAAAGGTGTTATGGTCCAGCTACAAGATTTTAGCGCGAAAAGCTTTTTGGGTCGACTCGACTATTCCGATACCCTTATGGCCACGGTTGCATGCTCACGCTAATCTGCTCAATATCAGCACGCACACAAGAATATTAAGAATCCAGTACTAGTGTTCAGCATAAGGTACATAATTTAGCGGCGTTTGGTCTGCCGAATAAGGTGCAGACCTTTTATAGTCCTTGCTTAACTAACCAGAGGTTGGAGACTAAACGAGAATTAAATTCTTTATATAATTAGCGAATATGCCTATTGGAAGTAGTTTTGTTACTGCGTGAGCGAACTGTCATGCACCAAAACGGCACAACTGAGATTTCTTCAATGCCCCCGCGGCGATTTCCTACTAACCGTCTCATTCAAGTGACTGTCCGCCGCTCGTAATCCAGTTTTCCCTGTCCGGCCGCCTGAAGCCCCGCTGCGAACCCTTTACTGCCTACAGATTGTCCTTGCTCGTCCATTTGCCAGTCCAAATTACCCACCAGGGGTTTTCTTCAGTCTTCCCCACAACACCTTATTCTGCTTGGCTTCAGCCAGCCTGAACATGAAGGGCAAACGTCCCATTACATATCTATAAGGATGCGCACACACAAGAAATAAGGAGAAGAGAGAAGAAAAGTCCCCGGAAACAGAAGAGCTCCGTAAGTAAAACTCTTATTCCTCAGGCATTATCAAATTATGTACCTAGAACGTAAATCTAAGCACAGTGATATATAAGAGGAGACTCGCTAACGCGGGTACAGGTCGCGGAGCAACAAGGGGCCGGATTAAAAATGTCACATTCCACTAAATTATATTAGATAGATGCACCAGCTAAAGAGGCAGGTCCAACTTACTGCCGGAGGGAATGCAACAACCCGGCGACAGGGACGGGCCGGAAAAAGGACCACACTGGCCAGAGCAGCACTGGCTGGCATCAGATTGGGCACAAGCCCCTGGACCTGGTTCACCGTTAGATACTGAATCAATAAATGAAAAAGCAATAGTCATACTTCCGATTGCAAGGCATCCACACACTCCATTAGCACAGGTACCGGAGGGGCACTATTAATAGGAGTTAGTATCTTGTTGTGTTGGGGCAGAGGCAGTTCTTCAAAGTGCATCCTAGAAGACGGAAAGCAATATGCCAAAACCGAGAACATACCACTTTCCCACACGTTCCGCAATTTTTAGGGTCAGAAAATAAGTCCGTACATGCGCCATTGCAGAGAGTTTTGCCGCTGTCGCATGCACAGATACCAGAGATACAAGAGGTCCCCGGTAGGCACTAGACAGGTTAGAGAATGTACAAAAGACAAGTAATTCCGACATAGCGCAGGCAACTTACAACGGTTTCGCAAGCTCCACAGTTATTGGGATCAGAGGTCAAGTCCAGGCATGAGCCCCCGCAGAGACCTTTTCCAACGGTGCATGCACATTTACCAGAGCTGCAAAAGGATCCCGCTGGGCACTATAGGGGTTAGAGTCTGCATATATCACGAATGCTCTCGATACCATAAATATAGAGAAAGGGCACTGGTAACTCACGACAGTCCCACAAACTCCGCAGTTATTGGTGTCACCCGACAAGTCTACACATGTGTTTTGGCAAAGAGACTTTCCGCCATCACAGGCGCAGGCGCCAGATTTACAAGATGACCCGGATGGGCACTAAAAGGTTGATATTAGAGGGCAAATGATTAAACCAAAATAAGGAGCAGTTATTGGTAACTTACGACAGTTCCACAAGCTCCGCAGTTGTTGGAGTCACTCGATATGTCTACACATGTATTTTTGCAGAGGGACTTTCCAGCATCGCATGCGCAAGCACCGGATTTACATAATCCAGATGGACACTGTCAATTCATGTTAGAAGGCGAATAACCATATCTCATTCCAGCATCATACTAAAATGAGAAACAGTTATGGGCAACTTACCTTGGTTCCACAAGAGCCGCAATTATTAGCGTCGGATGATAGGTCCTTGCATGTGCCATTGCAGAGACTTTTGCCACTCCCACACACGCAAGCACCAGATCTACAAGACGCTGAAGATGAGCACTGCGAATTTCAGGTCAAAAGGCATACACATCATAGAGCATTTCGACATCGTACCTTTATTCCACAAGTTCCACAATTGTTCGAGTCAGATGACAAGTTTACACATGTGTTCTTGCATAGGCTTGTGCCGCTTCCGCACACGCAGGCGCCAGATTTACAAAAGGATGAAGACGAACACTATAAATTTCGTGTCAGAAGGCACACAAATCAGGAGGCATCTCGATATCGTGACTTGCCTTCTTTCCACATGCGCCGCAATTGTTAGAATCGGATGAAAAGTCTACGCATGTGCCGTGGCAGAGGCCTTTGCCTTTATCGCATACGCACGCGCTGTTTTTGCAAGAGGATGAGGATGGGCACTATACAATATATGTTAGGGGGCGTAAATCATGAATAATTTGATGTTAGGACTGGATAATAATTGCCCGTCACTTACAGCAGTTCCACACGCTCCACAATTATGCTTGTCAGTCTTCGTGTCGGTACATGCGCCCTTGCAAAGTTTTCGGGTGTCGCATGTGTTCTTGGGGCCACAGCTCCAGCAAGGTCCGGTCCCTTTGACAGCCAGAGATGCGCAGGCCGTGTCATAGGGGAAGCTGGTCTTGCACCACTTTATGCAGGCACTATCGCTAGCCCCATTTGGTTGGTGAGCCCAAGCCGTTGTAGCTGTTTTTTTCTTGTCAATAATCGCATCGTAGAAGTGTATAGAAAGATAAGTCTTACCAAGAACCACCGCAATAAACGAAAACAGACGGACCATTTTAGCTCTTTTTCAATATAAAATACTGGTAGGGAAGGATATCGAGAACTTTCTACATGGCTTTTTCGGGAATTCTTCTTACATTAAATTAAAAGATCTCCCCTGCGAAAGCCCAATTGACGGAGGTTGCCGTCAACATCTCTGCTCAGTGTGTAATTCTTACGCACCTATTCGTTAGCCACCTTCCGCTAAAGCCTAAAGTAGCTTGCCGCCACACCACCACCAGTATTGCCAGTAGCTTCCCAAACGAACCGAATGCAGCCACGATCAACTTGTTGCATACGGCTGCTACAATAACCCCTGTAGGTTTGCTCTCCTATGACTTGCCTCAGTGGCACACTACCTGCATTCAACATTACCACGAAAAATGCAGTAAATGCCAATATTTCAATTGGAATATTCTCTGTAGAATTTCTTTTTTTGGTTTTCCCCTCTTTGTGATAGAGGTAAAGCTGAGTGAATGGTGCATGAACAATGTTTTTTTAACGAAGTCACGGGGTGACAAACGTAAAGGGACTGAACTGCACTGACGAGTAGTCGGAATATCCCGTTCACTGGCCCCTCGACTTGAGTTCAGGAAGATCAACAAGTCAATCACCACATCAAGCTCCCAAACACGGGCGATGTGGTTGGGGTAAATGGAGCTCGCTTGGCGTGTGGCGTTGCGCCCGCTCCCTCAGCCGCATTCTGGCTCAGTATTAGTTCGTTGCCCACTCATATCACATCTATCGGAATTCGGCAGCGGCAATACGAGACTAGAGTTCAACTTCGCTGTCGCACTAACTCACAAGCGAGGACGCATTGACGCGGGCGGTGTTCTCTTTGGAGCCATGCAAACCTGCTACGGTATGTGGCAGAACTATCCGACGTTAGGTTCTTCCTCGTCAAGCCAGCGGGTGAATCTGTCGATTTTGGACCGTTGTACTTGGCCATGCATGTCTAACCGCGAAGTCAAGCGTTTGATAGCGGGTCAGAACTATTTGCCGAATGCCGCGAGACCCGTTCTACGGCACAAGGCTGCATGGCTAATGTTTCCGTCAGTAATACAAAGAGGATACAATATTTTCGTAAAATATAGATTTGTGTGCGTAAAAAAAGACAAATAAGGATGCACAGATATCTCCAGAAGCCATAGAGTTCCATCCACGCTTCTAGCCGACGTCAATGGGTTGGAGAAGCAAATAGGTGGCTCATTTTACACCATTCACTCTGAAAAGCCAGGTACTGGAAGCTTTCTAGATATCAGCGATAATTGGGGATGATGGTGTTGACGACGAGCTCAGTGTGCATGAAAATTTACGCCCCCCACTAACCCAGGCACATGGCCATCCAACGCTTAGGTCAAACCATCCAACGAACGGTTGCGCAAAAATTCACAAATGGTCCAAGCTAAATAGCCACTAATAAAAATTCAAGCCATTACATAATGAACCCAAGCCAAAGCTCTCGGCACTTGCCTGTCATTTCGGCACGAGTTATTGACCTTTATGTAACCCAAGTTCATTATACCCTAGCAAGGGAACGGAAACGGCAACACGATACCCCACACTACGTTGCGTCATATCGTCATAAGCCTGCCGCAAACTAATCTCAGATCCAAAATAGGGACAGATACAAATTCCAATAGGAAACCAATCATCCAATGAAGTACAAGCTCATGCCAAAATCATAAAACCCAATGCCACCGCCATCATCCAAACCACGCCAGTCGACAAGCGCGCCGCATCAGAATACACGACAGCACGCCCTATTTCAGAGCTCTCGTCAACGCTGCAAACCGTCTTGCACGTCCCATCAGCTCGCTTCCCCGGAACCACATTCTTGTCCGAGGTGTTGTACAAGATCTCAATCCACTGAATCTGCTGGAGGGCCTGGTCGAGCATGGACATGTTGCCGCTCCATGTGCCGCCATCGCTCCACGAGCTGAAGTGGAGGTTGACGGGGTCCTTTGGCGTCTGGAATTCGATTCTTTCGGTTTCCTTGCCGTTGACGTACCAGACGACAACATCGCGGGACCAGTCCAGACGGTGCGTCACCCATTCTGTCCAATCCGGCGTGGAGGAGTTTCGAGTCGCCTCGGGAATAGTACCTCCATCATCTGTGTAAGATGGCTGGTTCGTGTACTGGATTTTGTCTTTCGGGCCCCGGGTCAACATCTCAATGTCGGACTCCTGGATGTCGGCAAGCTTGCCAGTGGCATCCCGGTACGTATACATGCCGGTGACGGCGCCAGCACTCCCAACGGTGCGAGCCAGCATTCTCATAGACACGTAGAGATAGTTGGAGTCGACACTCTGGATCTCGGCGGCAGTCTGGAAGCCGGGCAGACGCTTTGTGCGCAGTGTCAGGTACGTGTCAGAAGCAGGGTTGTTGTCTTCATTGTCCTCAATGTAGACATTGCTCTTTGAATTGGCCATGAGAACGCCCGCATCGTTGGACAGTCCCTCGCCTGGGCCATAGCTGTTGTCCCAGGTTTGAATGTCCCATACATCTTGCCAGTCGTCACTCTCAAAGTAATCGCTGGAGTAGGGCGCATCCGAAACCTTTTCATAGTCCCGAACGGCGGTCGGTACCTCAGCATACTTGGAGAGGCTGCGGAAGTCGAAAAACATGTGGTTTTTAAAGTATTGCGGAACGGAGCCGTTGGTGAGGAAGCAGTCGCACTTGTCGTCGTCGACGGTGCTTTGGCCTTGGGCCACAGCCGCCATGACGGCGAGCCACGGCCAGGAAGCTTCACCAAGCAACGACTTCATGGCTTTTGCGCGAGAAAAACTGTTGAGGAGGAGTGAAGCTTGCAGATCCTGACGCGGGGCATCACGAACTTGCTGACGGCCACGGCTCAGGCACGCCACGACCCCTGCATGGGCTGAGCTGGCTGAGCCGACTCAGCCGGCATGCTGCAGGCGGTCTCGATTGGCAGAATTTTATGGTTATTAGCCTAAAATTAGTCTTATGCGCGCCGTGTTACACTGCGAGTGATGTTGACGTCGGTGACGGCGGCGCGCAGGCACTGCAGATTGGGCGCGATGCAGGGCTGGTTGGCGATAGCCAGAGTGCACTTTCTCCGCCGTCTCCCTGCAAATGATTGCCCTGCGGCGGAAACGAAAAGTCAATTCAGGCCCTGTTGGTGGGGGGAATTGGAGAAAGTGGAGGCCTCATCCGGCTAAGTATCCGATGCACTGACCTGATCGGTCCGTGCCGAGAATCCAATCGTGGGCACCTGGCAGCACAAGCACACGGGCTGTGCTCGCTTACCCTACACCAAATTCGAAATGTGATGTCGACCACCAAAGTTATCCATTTCGAGTGGTTTCCTAGTCACAAACATCTTGATGCTGCCATTTTCGGCCATTGAAGTAATGGAAATTTCTCATTCCATTCTTTTCTTTGCTGGAGCCTGTTCCCCTGGCGACCGCCACTCCCCATGATTGACACAATAGTTGGATGGCAAGTTAGGCAGACGTGTTAGAGACCAACCAGAGGCTGGCGATCAGCACGAGATGAGACTTGGTAGCTAGCAAAACCCAACACCACCCATGAACATTAGCATAACTTTTATGTTTGTTTTTACTTTTTCTTCCTCGCTCCTTGCACACAGAGTGATAAAATTCGAAGACGTGGACCTTCATTCAGATGAAGACACTTTATCACGCATTTGACCACAAGCCTGAGTTTTAGCATCGCCAACATGGAACAGTTTCTTCTTGCGAATCTCGACCGCTACCAAACGCTGGTGCAGCGTTTCAGCCCACCAAAGCCAGCCGACCGGCCAAAAGCAAAAGAAAGCCTGGCAAGTGCGCCAAACATGCTCGTCACAACGCGCCTTCGTCCACTGCTTGGCGACGAGCGCGACGTGGGCTGGCCACCGTCTGTGTTCCCTCGAAGCAGGGAGCCCAATGTGTTGGACATCCACGAGCTCAGGCACATGGTTCGTGGACCGCCTGTACTGCGGGTAAGCTGACCACTGCTGTTGCGCGGCCCGTAATTTCCGCCGTTAACCACCAATCACCAGTCCTTCAACTACGAGGTCGACCGCATATACAATGCGGAGGCCACAACTGAGCAGATTTACACCGAAGCCGTCAAGCCGCTTGTGCCTTGGGCTTGGAATGGTGGTATCGGCACGCTCTTTGCATATGGCCAGACTGGATCTGGAAAGACGCATACCGTGACGCGCCTGGAGCGCCATGTCGCTGTGGAGATGTTTGGGGGCGGCCTTGATGGGCACCGCGACGTTTATTTGACGGTTATTGAATTGGCAGGCAATACTGCGCGAGGTAAAATGAGCAGAGTTGGAACTATTTGGATGGCGCGCTGACGATTGGATCAAAGATCTCCTGAACAACTGCGGCCCCGTCACTCTCCTCGAGGACTCTTTGGGCGTCACGCAGCTGACGGGTGCTGTTGAGCACCGAATCACCAGCACAGATGAGATGCTCAACCTGATTGATGTGGCAACTGGCTTCAGGCGCACAGAGTCGACCGAGAAGAACGACGGGTCGTCGCGCTCGCACTCCATCTGTCGCATCCGCGTCGAGGACCCCGCCGACAGGAAAACTGCCGATGGCCTGCTTTACCTCGTCGACCTGGCCGGCTCGGAAGCCGCGCGCGACTCGGCCAACCACTCAGCCCAGCGGATGCAGGAGACGCGCGAGATCAACACGAGCCTCTCTGTTCTCAAGGAGTGCATGCGCGGCAAAGCCGAAGCCGATGCTCTGGCCGGCACGCCGGCGGGCAAGAAGAAGAAGGTCCATCTGCCCTTCCGCCAGAGCGCCTTGACAAAGGTGCTCAAGCACGTCTTTGACCCGGCCAACCACCGGCCCTGCAAGACTGCCGTCATCGCCTGCGTCAACCCGTGCCTTGCAGACGTTGGCTCAACCAAGAACACGCTTAGGTACGCCGAGACACTACGGGTCTTGGTGCCGAGCGCCAAGCCGCTGCGCTCCGAGCCCAATGTGCCGATGACTTGGTCGAACCAGCAGGTCAAGGACTGGATCAAAAACAACGTAAACCACCACACTGATACCATTTTCTCTTGGCGACATGCTAACCTGGATGTTCTAATGCTAGTCGGGCACTCCTCCCGTAGACGCGACAATTCTTGCCCCGACGGAGACGGGAGCGCAGGTTTTGCGTCTTGCTGGTCCCGAATTCGAGGCCCGCTGCCTCAAGAGCCCTGGCGTCAGCCAAGAGCAGGCGAAAGCCTTCCGCTCAAAACTATGGCAACTGCACATCGACTCCAAGCACGCCCCGGGTTCAAAGGAGGGTTCCAATGGGGTCTCGTCCCGAGAATCAAATTCGGAGCCTCGCGCATCGAGCCAAGATCCGAATGCAAGCAACCTGTCACTTCCGTTCAAGTACCGCATTCGACCGGGTATGGTGGTGAGCTGGAACCCGCGGTCGGCATTGTCCGCGGTATCATCAGAGATGAACATGGCCGTGGTTCTCTGCCCAGCTGAATCTGTCGAAAAGACGGTCCAGGATGCTTCTGGGCAGCTCGTAACCGCCCCTCAAGGAGACGATGCATCACCTGAGTCTGTCGAGTTGCAATACTTGTGCGCCACGGTGACCCCAGCCGTCATGTCGGGTGCATACGAGGTGCAGCTGTGGCGACAAGTCATGGTAAGCCTTGAGCAGATGGAGGCCGAGGTGCTGCTAGAGTATGATGCTGCGACAAGGTATTACTACATTGCAATTTAATCCCATGATGGGAATTAGGAACTAGATTCTGGGTGTCAGCAGCGATGCGACATCAGTGAGCGGCCGAGAGCGACGTTTTGCGACCACGCATAATGCGACACAGCCTTGACGGCTCGACAGTCTAACAAGAGCGAAACAAAAGAAAGCAAATATGAGCAGGAGTTTGTTCACAAAAGCAAAAAAAAGATCGGTAGGCGATGTGAACATCTGTGGAATGCTCCCAGCAGGGCTTGAACCTGCGACCTTCGCATCACCAACATTTGCGAGTGCAATTATTAGTACGAAGCTCTAACCAACTGAGCTATGGAAGCCGACCGATTTGTGAAAGTCAGCCGACCTAACTTCAACACTAGACTCTTCGTGCCCCGCAGTATGACGAAAAGTGCAGGGATGGTCGAATTGAGCAACATTTTCACATATTGCTCAGTAGGGTTGACTTTATCAAATAGGGCTCACTTTATCAAAAAAAAAAAGCGAGAGAAGAAATACATAAAAATATTGCTAGATAGAAACACATGTTACTCCTTTTCGTACGCCTGAAGACTATTGCTAATGTATCTGCACCGCATCGCCAATTTTGACCCCCATTTGACCAGCAGCAAACTGCGAGGGCACATCTGGCTTCGAAACTCGAGAAATATGCGTGCCGAAAAACACCTTGCCATCAAACCTCCGAGTTTTTGACAAGGTGGCAAAAGGCTCACTACTTTTGTCCGCCGTTTTTTGGTTTATGCACACCATGTGGCAGCGCCGACAAGAGCCGAGCATGTCAAAATCCAGCTCCCCGATTCTGAGCCTGCTCCAGAAGTCTTCGCAGTAAGCAGGCGGTCCGGATCTCTGGGGTTCAGATCCGATGACAATGTTTGCTCTGAAGACGTCTGGCGATACAGATGTCCCTCCGCTCTTGGTTATGTCCGCGTTGAGCGCATGCAGGCTCGCTGAATTGATGGCGAGTATTGGACTCTCGTTTGATAGTAGGATTTTCGGCTTCTTGATTTCTGGATTGGATGAGTTGTCGGTCCCGGAAAAGGCGTTGGTGCTTTTTGTCTCGTCAAGCTGATGCTTTTGGAGGTGTGCTTTCGCGTAGCGCATGCTTTTACCCTGCCCTCCGGCTGGGAAACGGGCCAGCACACATTTAACACCAAGAATGTTGGAGAAGAATGTGTTGATATCGGCTGAGATATATCTCTGAGCAGAAATATCTTGGCCACATACCCGCGACGGTATGTTCTTCAAGGACACTGCTGGGTTGAACAAGGTTGGGTCGAGGGAAAGCGGAACAGAAATTGCGCGCTCGCAATGAGTGGGAGACTTGCCGCGATACACAATGTCCATGGTTCCGGAACTGAGGTTTATAGAAGGATGCAGAAGCGCCATCAGCGGGTATCGCTTCTGACTCATAACTTGGCCTGATGCGCTCTGCACTAAGCACCACTCTCGATCCCATGCGAGGCCCTCCTGTCTTACATCCCATGACTGCCCCCTTGGGATATGGAAACCGCCGCAGCTTTTTATTGGATAGATGATTATGTCCTCAACGCGAAGATGTGCAATCTTGCCAGGAGTCAATGTGCTGCGAGCAGGTTGTAGCTCAACCACATCAGTGGCTTGGTAGTATTCGCAGATGAATGCTAAAAGCTTGTCTACGTCTTTGAGCGTGCTCATCGCGCCGAGGCTGGCGCGGATAATGCCAGTCGGCTTACCGTTGATGATGTCGTTTTCGTCGCCGCATCGAAAGCCGGCAGAAAAGTTTCGCTTCATCTCCCATGGCTCCAAGCCGAGCGCAGATGCAATGCCTCCTGGGTTGCACACACCGCCCGTGCGAAGATGAAAGCCGCGAAGAGTTGCTAGTTTTTCAAACTCGGTCAAGCTGACCCACGATCCACGCGGCCCCCTCAAGTTGAACGCTACCACGGAGCCCATGTCTAACTCTGCAGATGCGTCCCCGAACTTTGGTGAGTACATCGTACAGACTGGTTCTCCGTTCTGGTGCCGTAAAGCTGCAAGATTTTCTCGTAGTCTTTGGGATAAATATGCAGTGTGTTTGGATATCTCTGCCATCGAACCATACAGCTTCTGATGAACGTCGAATGCTGAATTCAGGGCGATGATGTTGTGGATTGGCAAAGTGCCGTCTTCCAGTGATGCATGAAGATCGTGGGTTTTGGTTGCGTGCCAGCTTTCCTTATCGCACACTACCATATCAACAGTGCCACCGCCGAAATACTTCCGACCTTGAAGGACGGGTCCAGCTTCCCGCCTCACGATGAGAGCCCCTAAATCGGGGAAGCCGAATATCTTGTAGAAACTCAGCACCACGAAATCGGGTGCTGATTCTGGATCGTGGAGATCCAATGGCGATGTGGAAACGTAGGCAGCCGCGTCTAGTAATGTATAAGTTCTACCAGATGACCTTTTTTGGCGCTCGCGTATTTGGCGACTCCAATCTAAAGGAAACCTTCGACCGTCCATGTTAGACTGAGCAGGGTATGCGAACAATTTGGTATTTCCAGAGCTAGCAGCATCTGGGATTGGACCATTACCCAGCCAATCCTGTACGAGCTGGTCATTGATACATTGAGAATTGCTGGCTTCTTGTCGGACTCCCACCAGACTTGTGTGGCAAGCCTGGTGGTACACGTAATTGAAACCACCCGGAATAGCTCTGAAAGCCTCCGTCACCAACTTGATCCCAGCACTCGCATTTGCTACAAAGACGACATCAAAATATGTAGGGTCTGCGTTGAAAAAGTCGAGAACTCGCTCTCGAACATTCTCAATCCGCGCGGTTGAGGCCTGCGACGATGTAGAAGCTGAATGGGGGTTACCATAGAGATTGC
Organism: Calonectria aciculata; assembly: GCA_013406995.1. Taxonomy (NCBI): domain Eukaryota; kingdom Fungi; phylum Ascomycota; class Sordariomycetes; order Hypocreales; family Nectriaceae; genus Calonectria; species Calonectria aciculata. The sequence goes on from VTGE01000017.1 coordinate 460,474, forward strand.
TTCTCATATCGGCTGCAAATTTATCTAGTAGGGAGTTCGCATACAGCGTAGTTCCAGCATGGTCAAGATAGACCTGTTCTGGCGGATATATTAGCTCTTTGTTTGGTAGCTTCTGCCCAGTGTAAATACTAGCCCTGCAACATTGGATATTCTTCTATCCGCAGCAATTCGATACGATCATTGTACGCCTCGGTCCCGCCCATCGGCATCATTTTGGCATCACGGATTTGGGCCGACATTTGTAATAGCCCCATGGTGGATTTCGAACCCAACGAGGCTCTTGCGCTTGGTAATACGACTGAAAAGGTAGTGCGAGACCCCTTGCGTGGTTACGATTGATAGCACTGGCTAGGAATTGCCAAATTTCACTACCAGATAAGATACTGCAAGAGCAAGAGGGAAAACTGAGTCTTGGGTAGCAATTGGGGTTGTTGATTCAACTAAACTGGTAGAGTTTGAGGGGCTCGCCACGATTACATCCTCCATCTTACACCTCGCCATCGACTGGTGGCTCTACGGCTGAAGTGGCATAGCGCAAATGCGAACAGTGCAAGCTGATCCCGGTCCTTGGTCCAAGCTAAGCCCGACCTGGCCCAAGAGTGCTACCATGGCTGCAAGATTGGGGTATCAACATCAAGGGTGGGGTGCCACAACTGCGCCATTGTAAGAAGGCCTCGGATCAGACCAAGCTGGGACACTGGAGAGTGGGGTAGAGGCATGAAGAATGGGGAGGAGGAATCGCGGCTTCCCCTCAATACAGCTTTAGTGCATTCAATTGTGCCCGTGTGCATGCGTGGCTGAGCATTTATGTTATGCTGGCAGTTGTCCGCCGTCTTTGAGAAATGGGACAAGAGTGGGGTGAAGGTGCCGAGCGCGGCTGACCCAGTAATCCTTCGGGTTGGCGCTTTATCATCCAAGGGCGGCAAAAGCCCCGACAAAGCTGGGTACCAACCCCATTCATGCTTGGTTATCCATCCTCGCCGATTGCATCGCCGTGGAGAGTGGGGGCGGGTACAGCAGATTGTGTTCTTGGCTAATGCATTACCACAAATATACAGGTCTTCGCCGGTGTCATGGAGAGGGATCTGGCCCTGGCCCATCCCACTTTGGAGTAGTCTGTCGGCAAGCCGGTTCGCCGCTACCTGCAAGGCGGGGAACCTCATGTGGTATCAAGGACGAGGGAGGGGTCGATTCCCTGCCCACTGTTATATAGATCACGGGCTATCTCAGGCGAATGACCCGTGAGTGTCGTAGAATCGTTCCCATTCCTGATTTCCTTCTCTTAGCCCAACGCCGGTGACCAAACAAAATAATTCCGTTAGAAGAAACCAGCAAAGGGGAGCTGGGTCGATAATACGTGAATCGCCAGTATCAAGTTACCCAGTTCACCATGCCATCGAAGATCACCGAGACCGAGACTGTAAAGCCGGGTGGGGATGTGCGTACGCTCGCTTCCATCGACCAGTCTGCGTATGAAACGACGGAGTTGAACTTCTTCGTAAATGGGCAGGCGGTTAAGATTGTAAATCCCAATCCAGATTGGGTGCTCCTTGATTGGATCAGAGCCCAAGACGACCTGAAGGGCACAAAATTGGGATGTGGCGAGGGAGGCTGCGGTGCTTGCACCGTCGTGTTGCAGAAGGCTGCGCCAGGGAAGCAAGTAAAACATGTTGCCGTCAACGCCTGTCTCTTCCCGCTTATTGGTGTTGATGGTAAGAGTCTACTCACAATTGAAGCGCTTGGAACAGTGGACCACCCACACCCTCTCCAAGAGAGAATAGCAAAGATGCAGTAAGTTTCTCAGTGCGGAACAACAAAAAGCATTGGGGATAGTAACTCACGGTCAAAAGTGGAACACAATGTGGCTTCTGCACTCCCGGAATTGTGATGAGTCTCTACGCTCTAATCAGAAATTCGTACAGAGATGGAAAATTCCATCTGACCGGCTCTGATATAGAGCTTCAAGGCCACCTCGATGGAAACTTGTGCAGATGTGTAAGGACCCCAATCACAGAGGAGGTCCAGCCTTGCTCACCGTTGAAAAGACAGGATACAAGCCTATTCTTGAAGCCGCCCGAACGTTTATTGTAGAGGATCTACAAGGCAAGATCGTAGAAAGTGCTTCATCATCATCAGATAGCTCCAGCGAAGATGACATGTGGGACCTGCCTTCGGATCAGCGTCTATCATCGAGCCCGGAATCGTGCGGTCGACCAGGAGGCTGTTGCCGAGACAAAAAGCAAACTTCGTCATGTGGTAGCTCAGAAGGCGAAGGCCTGGAAGTCAAGATGCCAAAAGACCAGCGCGCGCCTGCTAGCACCAGCAAACCATCACATTCGTTCGCCCCATACAGCCCGGAAACAGAGTTCATATTTCCGCCGTCCCTATGGAAATATGAGCCAAAGCCAATCCGCTACGGCAACGAAAGGAAGATGTGGTTCAGGCCTACCACACTGCGGCAGCTTCTTGAATTGAAGAATGCTTTGCCATCTGCCAAAATAATAGGTGGTGCGAGTGAAACGCAAATCGAGGTCCGATTCAAAAAGACGGATTTTCAAGTCTCCGTCTATGCCTCAGATATTGCCGAGTTGAACACATTCTCTTTGCCAGAGACAAAAGAAGAACTCGACACTCTCAAAGAACTATATATACCCGGAAATCTGCCCCTATCTCAAGTGGAGGACCTGTCTGCGAAGGTTTATGAGATGCTTGGAGAGAGAGCTCTTGCCTTTGAAGCACTTCGAAAGCAGCTCCGCTACTTTGCCGGTCGCCAAATCCGCAATGTAGCTAGCCTTGCTGGAAATTTGGCTACTGCAAGTCCGATTTCCGACTCTGCACCAGTTTTGCTCGCTACCGGGGCGAGATTAATCGTCCGTACGCTGCAAGGGGGCTCTCTCGAGCTGCCGCTATCATCATTTTTCCTTGGATATAGGAAAACTGCACTACCCGAAGACGGCGTGATTACTCACATCGTCATCCCGCTTGCACCAAAAGGTTCCACTCAGATTACCAAGGCTTATAAACAAGCGAAGCGAAAGGATGATGATATTGCCATCGTTACTGCAGGATTGCGGGTTACCCTCGATAAAAATGGACTGGTTGAATCGTGCGGCTTTGCATTCGGAGGCATGGCCCCAACGACTGTTCTCGCACAGAGAACCCAAGAAGCAGTTCTGGGCAAATTGTGGTCTGATGGAAATACACTTGAATCTGCCCTTGATGCCTTATTGAAGGACTTTGACCTTGCATATGGCGTTCCAGGCGGCATGGCCCATTATCGAAAAGGTAGGGATTATTCAGTTTTGAGTCTCGAATTTGCTGACAATCCCTTAGTGCTGACACTGTCAATGTTTTTCCGTTTCTGGCACGAAGCAGTCTCCGAATTACGACTTGCTGAAGTCGACCCTGACATAATCAAAGAGATACATCGGGAGATCTCATCCGGCAGTCGGGATCACATCTTGGAGTCAACGACAACAGTAGTGGGGAAGAAAATTCCCCATTTATCAGCCCTGAAGCACTGCACTGGAGAAGCAGAGTATTTGGATGACATGCCAGAGCAAAAGAGGGAACTCATCGGTGCCCTCGTCACTTCAAAAATGGCCCATGCAGAGATCATCAGCGTTGATTGGACCACCGCCATGCAAATGCCTGGTGTGAAGGGCTACGTCGATAAGGACAGCGTTCCTCAAGGGACCAATATGTGGGGACCAATTGCTACTGATGAACCCCTCTTTGCTGATGGCGCGGTATATTCACACGGACAAGTTATTGGCATGGTATATGCTGAAACTGCTTTACAAGCTCGTGCAGCAGCCGACAAAGTTCATGTGTCGTACAAGAAACTTCCCGCCATCCTAACTATCGATGAAGCTATTGAAGCCAAAAGCTTTTTTAAGCATGGAAAGATGCTCAAAAAGGGAGCAGCCGTTGATGGACCACTTGATGACGTCTTTTCAAAGTGTGAGCATGTCTTTGAGGGAACCACAAGGCTTGGCGGACAGGAACACTTTTATCTCGAAACAAATGCAGCTCTCGCGATTCCTCATACAGAAGACGGTTCTATGGAACTATACAGCTCTTCGCAAAACCTGGCGGAGAACCAGGTATTTGTCGCAAAAGTCCTGGGCGTTCCAATGAGCCGGGTAAATATGAGAGTACGCCGACTTGGTGGGGCCTACGGCGGGAAGGAGTCTAGAAGCACTGCCGTCGCCTGTTTTGTCGCGATTGCTGCCAAGAAATCACGGAGGCCGATTCGCATAATGCTGAACCGAGACGAAGACATGGCGTTTAGTGGTCAAAGGCATCCTATGAAGTGCAACTGGAAAGTGGGAACAGACTCTCAAGGCAAGATTCTATGCCTCGAGGCTGACGTATACAACAATGGAGGATTTTCACTTGACATGAGCGGTGCGGTGATGTGAGTTGCGCCATATCCGTCTTTTAAAAATGTAGTATCTGACTTTGCCATTAGGGACCGTGCTTGTACACATCTTGACAACTGCTACCACATACCTCACGCGTGGATCCGTGGGTGGGTTTGCAAGACGAACACAGTGAGCAACACTGCGTTCCGCGGATTTGGCGGACCGCAGGGCATGTACTTCACTGAGTCGTTCATGAGCGCCGTTGCGGAGGGTCTCAAGATCGACATCGACGAGTTGCGGATTAGAAATCTGTACAAAGTTGGCCAGTTGACGCCTTTCCTCCAGGAAATCACTGACGACTTTCACATTGAGACAATGCTGGAGCAGCTAACCGAAAAGTCTGAATACGAGAAGAGAAAGGCAGCAGTTGCAGAGTTCAACTCTAAAAATCGGTTCAAGAAGCGAGGTATCTGCAAAGTACCCACAAAGTTTGGACTCAGGTGAGTGTTGTGGTTGTCATCAAAAGGTGCCCCGTTTTAACTAGTTTCAGTTTTGCAACCGCACTGCACTTGAACCAAGCCGGTGCATATGTTCGAATCTATGAAGACGGATCAGTCCTTCTTCACCATGGAGGCACTGAGATGGGCCAGGGTCTCTACACCAAAATGTGCCAAGTGGCTGCGGAGGAACTCAGAGTGGGCGTTGATGAAATCTTCAACAAGGATTCTCAAACAGATCAGGTCGCTAATCCATCACCGACCGCGGCATCCTCGGGAACAGACTTGAACGGAATGGCTGTGAAAAATGCCTGCGATCAGTTAAATGAGCGCCTGAAGCCATACAGGGAAAAGTACGGCGCCGATGCGCCGATGTCTGTAATTGCGCATGCAGCCTACCGGGACAGAGTTAATTTGGCAGCAAATGGATTCTGGAAGATGCCTAGAGTAGGCTTTCAATGGGGCAACTACATAGACCCGCTTCCGATGTAAGCCGTACTACTGATACGTTTTTCAGCTTGTCGCTAATCTGTATATCATAGGTACTACTACTGGACCCAGGGAGTGTGAGTAGCAGTTGGAATATGAGACTATTGGCCAAATTTACTAATCTTTGGCAGCGGCATTACTGAGGTTGAATTGGATTTGTTGACAGGAGACCACACTGTCCTTCGAACTGATATCATGATGGTAAGAACACCAAATCAAGGGTAACTGAAATAAAGCTGACCAAGACAGGATGTTGGTCGTTCCATTAACCCTGCCATCGATTACGGCCAGATTGAAGGAGCATTTGTGCAAGGCCAAGGGTTATTCACCATGGAAGAAGCGCTGTGGACCAGATCTGGTGAACTCTTCACAAGAGGGCCAGGAACTTACAAGATACCGGGTGAGTTTCTATCTCGAATCGATACTAGTGTGCGGATTTTAACACGATTAGGATTCTCGGATATCCCTCAAGTCTTCAATGTATCAATGCTGCAGCAAGACTCGGAGGGCAAGCCAATAAGCTGGAAGAATCTGCGATCCATTCAAAGCAGCAAGGGAATTGGGGAGCCCCCTCTTTTCCTTGGATGCACCGTCTTTTTCGCACTCAGAGAAGCCCTGAAAGCGGCAAGGGAAATGAATAAGCTGTCTGAGCCGCTGGCTTTGAATGCCCCGGCCACTGCAGAGAAGTTGAGATTGGCCGTTGGTGACGACCTTCTCACCCGGGCATCTGTGGTCCCTCGAGAGGGAGAAACAAATTTCTTCGTTAGAATAGAAAATTAGGCGGAGAATTAAACAAAAAAGACGAGCACACAATATACAGGTTTCGCATTACATCCATCATTATTTGTGAATACTTAATTGGAGTTGGCCCAAAGTGTGTGTTGATATCAAGAGCACTTTTCGAACCTTATCTCAACCAAAGGTTTTATAGTTATGATATCCGCCACGTCCGACATCGAAATCGGTACTACAGTGGTTGATCACAACCACACATCTTCCGTAGTATAGTGGTCAGTATGCAAGCTTGTCACGCTTGAGACCCGGGTTCAATTCCCGGCGGGAGAGTCGCCACCTGTCATCAGACAGGATTTCTTTTTTGGGTAAATATGAGAGGCTACGATTTCTTTTTAAGAATGTGTTCTTTTCTTGTTGTTGGATTGATATTTATGGTGAATTCCTTTGATTAGGCGGGGTGCGAATCGGACTTGAAATTAATTGGACCTTGGCTGCATAATGTGGATGCTGGTCAGTGTTAGTGGTCACTAAATTTAGCGAGGAAATATTGCGTCCGCACCTGCAAAATAATCCGTGCTAGTGCAAACCTCCCACTAGCCCCTTAACGTGAGGTCAGGTAGATCAATAAGTAAACCTTTGTCATACAACCTTGCGCGTACGTTACGGGTCTCACAGCATTCAATTGCCTTGGGAGGTGGCTTGCGTGTATTTAATTGCCCATGAATTTGCCGCGGCTCAATATTCCCAGCACTTCTCCCATGCACAAAGGAAAAAGAAAATCATCTAGAAGAGTTCCCATTTGATCAAAAAGCAATTAAGTCCCGAATATCGCTGTACAGATCTAGTACTCGGTGGGAAGACTGATAATAATTAAAACTTTTACAGTTGTTCTTACATCTGGGTAAGCAAATGGTACGTACTACCTGTGCGCATATGACAAGGCAACTTGTATTTCTCGGACTAGCCGGGCTAGCTTCCTCACGATTATGACATGAAACCTCATTTCACCCCGATATCCAATTCATTCTGGCTATGTGAATGTAGCTACATATCCTAGTGGTGCGGCAGTATATTAATAGCGACAAGGAATAGCATAATTTGAAGTAAAAGACATTATTTCACACAGAATCTTTAAGTCCAAATGTGTAGCCACGCCTCCCATCTTACAACCCTCTAAATCCGACCGCCAAGTTTGCTGTCGCGACTTGAAAACAATCCCTGATTTATCATAGTCTGCCCGTCAAGTTGGCGATCCAAATTTACTCCATAATTCAACCACTAAACAATGGATAGAGTGTGTTTGTTGATAATGTTCGAAGGATGGAAGAGGTTAAATGCAACCGAGGTCAAGAACATGGGCAACGCATCCAAAACGTATAGGTATACTTCGTTAGCCATGAGTTCTCCATCCTCTCCTAAAGCATACTCGGCAACTCGGAAAATTGATCGCAGTAGAATGAGACCGCTAGTCCCGTACAGAACCATTAAAAGAGTTTTCCAAGGCGTCGTGACCTTTTCGCTTTTGGTCGTGGGCTGTCGATGAATTCTATAATGAAAAAGGCAAGTGACGATAATAAAAAGCCCGAAGAAGACGATTTGAACCCCGAGACCGATAAGAATGACCATCTGTCCTCTGTCTCGTTGAGACTTTGTGTCGGCCCCGGAAAGCATCCCGCCACCTTAAAACCCGTCAGCTCTGTATTTTCTAAAATGGGACTGGCGCGTGATGTTGCCTACCAATTGCTTGCGCCAAAATAGAAACAATGTCGCCCAGAAGAAAGAACTTGGTTAACCATTTGAGCTTGATCAACGAGTACTTTTCGGCGTCCAAGACTCGAATAAGCCGTCCGAGAACCATATATATAGATACGGCATAAAATGGGGGACCAAGAAGCAGCAACAATGCTTGCACGACATAAGGGCCCATTGTCCAATGCCCCGAGTCTTCGGTTGCACTTATCAGCCTTCCACTATAACCGCCAATCTCAACTGTGTAATTGTTCTAGTCAGTCATGGATATTCCTTGCATTGAAGAACAAGCTTCTCACCAATGCAACCGAAAAGGAACGGCAGAAAATACCATGATTTCAGCCTGACAATCTGAAACCCATGGAGTATAGATGTGGCCCCGAAGCATACCACGAAGATGATGGCAGCCGGAAGAGATGGATCGTACTTGTAACGAGGATCCTCTTGGTTGTTTCCATTGCTGGACATGATGATGAGGGTTGTGGGGATGCAAAAGATACTGATACCCGTTTTCTACTGCTTCAGATAATTGATTGGCACGATCAGCAGAAGTGTGGATATGGAGTAATATGGATGAGCTTGGCGATGAAAATCTCGAAAGTGCTCGAGATTCAAGCTTTCCTTTATATTCTGCTACAATTAAGCCAAGGATTCAGCCCTGTTGACACAGCCCTAGCAAGCGTGTAAAATCCTGTCGATTTCCATGCCGAGAACGGTTTAGACGAGGTTTATTCATAGAAAATTAGTGTGTCCGGTTTGCATCTCTCCAATATTCATGTAGGCGTAGGGCTGCACCTCGCTGCAGCCGTACTGTCCTTATGAATTCGAGTACGATGATCCTGTGAAGTGCCGATGGCAGCAAAGCGAGAACGAGGATGTGCGACAATTAACGCACAATACGTGATGTGGCTTAATTTATGCACAAAATTTAACCATCTGAGTCTCTTCTACCTGCGCTTCGGGACTTGCACAAAGGTATATTGCGGGGGCTGTGTTTGTTGGTTCGTTCTCGTTCCCGTTCTCGCTTTCTCGTTTTCGGTTGTTGCGCTGTAGGGTAAGATAACATAATGAACCTTAGAGCACCCTGGGGAGAAGAGATAAATCCAGCATAATTTAGCATGATCGATAAGAGTAGGTTCGATTAGCGTCAACCAGTGATAGATGATAGCATTTTGTGAAGTAGCTGTTTTCATCACTGCGTGAGTGTTGACAATAAGTCTATCGAAAGATAGATCTGCTCTGCATCCTCTAATTTTTGGTACTGGGTAAATATACCAGGAGACTTGAGTCGAGACATTTCAAGGCTAAGTTTTTTTGTAGACCCGATGATGCGTTAATAAATTATATAGCGAGTGAGCGTTTCGTTGGAGCGGGTGTATAGGTTTTAAAGACGCCCGGGGGGTTGGGTATTAGCTGACGGATCCAAATACATTGGTAAATGAATATGTCGTCGTCTAATGTCTAGTGTAACCAGTGAGAACCCTTGACTCCCTGAATTGACGTTGGTGTGTTCTTATTAGCCTGATTATTGGATTCTGTGAATCATCTGCACTCTACGCGGGAAATTGTGCCGCCAGCGCCGAAAGCTCGGCCGATTGCAGAAAGCGCCGAGTCTATACCTTTCCACAAAGATCTTATTGGATCAGCGAAAGCTTGGCCTTGTAACCGGGTACATTCGTGGCGTATCTCGTCAGCCCAACTTAGCTTCAGGAATCCCGTTGGCAACCCTGTTCCACCCTAAAATCTGACAAGAGTCCTGGATTACCACCCTAGATTTCTTGTTTTTGAAGTTTATAACCAATGTGAGTAAATAATGATGAGTCAGAGCGTGAGAATCTCGCACACCGAAATGTGTTGTGATTCCGCTCTCCGTCTGGATTTTGACATCTCGAAGGTGTCTAAAAACAATGGGTGGTAGCAAAACAGCTTCTTTTCAGAATCCTGTGGTTGTACTTGGTTCGATAAAAGCTCTCTGCAGTGTCTGGGTTCCTTTTCAGAATGTTTGAGCGAATCTTTTTCTGGGAGGCAATAGCCGCAATAGTATGTTATTGTGCGTCGGTCGCTTGCTACCGGCTGTTCTGGCATCCCTTGGCGCAGTTTCCTGGCCCGAAGCTCGCTGCCATCACTCGCTACTACGAAGCCTACTATGATGTGATTCAAGGTGGAAAGTACACAAGCAAAATTGAGCGCATGCATAACAAATATGGTAACGATCTTTGCCAGTGACTTCGAAAACATTTACACTGACAATGTGACATGCTGAAAGGGCCAATCGTTCGCATCAGTCCATACGAACTGCATATTAGAGATCCCGCCTATTTCGAAAAACTTTTTCGGCATGACGGACGCTGGGATAAATACGCATGGGCCAGTTCTGCCCAGGGCGCCCCTGGATCTTTCATCTTCACGTCTGACCATGACCTGCACAAGGCCCGCCGGCAGCCTCTGAATGCTTACTTTTCAAAGGCGAGAGTTGCAAGCCAACAGGGCCTTATCGATGAAAAATTGGGAAAGCTTTGCCAACGGATCAAGAACGTTTCGGGAACAGGGAAAGTGATCGACCTCGGTGCGGCGCTAAGTGCAATGGAGCGCGACATGTTGCACAAGTATGTGATTGGGAAAGAATGCAACGATCTAGATGAGGAGGACTTCGCCCACACTATCACAAGATTTGCAGAGGCAGGTGGGACAGTTTGCGCTTGACCAAGCATGTTCGCTGGTACGGTCCAATGTTACTCTCGATTCCGAAAGAGTTTATCATCAAAATAGCGGATGATACCACAGCTACCTTTCTGCGTTATGCCATGGTAGGGTCATCCTGGTTTTCCCCCCCAGTCACTATTGATGCTAAGCAACCATTTATAGAAAATTGAGAAGGAGACCCGTCGTCTCATGGATGATGCAGTCTCGTCCGCACCAGGCAATGGGACTCAGCGCACCATTGTCCATGAGATTATGGATTCGAAGCTTCCTCCAGAGGATAAGACAGAGCAGCGTATTTTCGGAGATGTTGCAACAGTGACTGGCGCTGGCGTCGAAACAACTGGCAGCGTGATGCGGCTGATTATTTACCACGTTTTCAGCAACACCAAATTTCTTGAGCGGCTGCGTGCTGAGCTTTCCAGCGCAGGTGTCGCCTCTAATTCGTGGGGCAATCCTGCAGACCTGCGAGCTCTCGAACAACTTCCTTACTTGACAGCTGTTCTGATGGAAGGTTTGCGTCTGGCTCCCGCCCTTGGCACTCGCCTGCAGCGAGTTGCACCGGACAGGGATATTTTCTACAACGAGTGGCGGATACCTGCTGGCACTCCGGTTGGTATGTCGCCTCTGTTCATGCACATGGACAAAGATCTCTACCCAGACCCGACACGTTTCGATCCAGACCGATGGGTAGATGTCCATGCTCGAAAGAAGGCGGAAAGGACATTTGCTCCCTTCTCGAGGGGCACCAGGAATTGTATTGGAATGCAGTATGTTGCCCCCTGTCTTAAGGGATATGCCTAATGCTAAGAATGTCTTCTTTTCTTTTTTAGTCTCGCCTGGGCAAACCTCTACTTGGTTCTGCCTGCGCTCATTCAAAGATTCGATTTCGACTTCCTGGGCTTGATGCCAGATAATTTTGAGTTTGTGAGTGATATGTTTATACTCGGGATCAAAGGAAAACACTTTTTAAATGTCATTCCTACTCTTCATTCGAGCCAATGAGGCAATATGATTGATTGAGTTGATCCTATTCACACTGGATAGCATGATTCCAACTAAATTTGAATGCGTGGTGTTGCAACCGCCATCAAAACAGCCCAAATTAGAGAGTACAGGTGGTTCAATTTGATAAAATATTTCCGATGTTTGTATTTGTCCTCCTTGTGTTTCAGTTGATGTACTATGCCGCATGCGATCTCTCGATTTTGGGTTGCGCATTGCATTGACCATTGGGTCAATGATTCGACGCCACAACTTTACACCGAGCTGCATTATTCTGGTGAACCATAGAATAACAAATGTAAATTTCTCGCGCAGTATCGTTGTTATCAAGTCATTCATGGTGATTCTCAGCCATAAATTGATTCCGTTCAGCCAACATCTCATCCTCATCGATGTGCAACCCACCTGAGCGAAAAGTCTTCATCCCCGGCACTCAATCATAGCCAGGATGCCTTGTACTCATAATTTTGGTACCGAACTAACCCCGCCGACATACCTTGAGAGCTCTCAATCTCAGCGCATATACGCTGACCGGCCTTGTCTGTACTATGATTTGTTTGCTCACGAAAGTGCCTGCATTTCCTGGTCCAGTCGGAATTTGTCCCCATTGGGCCTTGCAGAAATGAAGAATGATTGGATAATAAATCTGTGGTTCTCATCAAATGACGATCCCGAGTCTAATATTGTCTTGGAGTGGCATGCGGTGCTGGTGATAGGTGCCAAAAACATGCCTCACATCATGAAGCACGGGCTCTACTGCACCAAAGCCAACATCCTCAGGGATCGAGGACGCTTTTATCCGAATGCCAAACCCCTCCACCCAGAGCTCAACATTATGGGCTGGGACTACATACCGAGCTATCGCCTATCGAATCGCGGAAAACGCTCGGCTTGGGAGGGCACCCTTTGGGTCTACGCTCGCGATGTTCAAGTATTGTCAGAGTTTCGGCTTGATCATCTTTCGGCCGGCCATGTGTACCACGGGTCAGCGTTTCGGCCTGGATTGGAAATGATCTACCATTTCAACGCGCGCAGTCCTTGGAAGAACTTTAACTTCATCTATGACGAGATGCCGATGAAGGGGTTGTGGCCGTGGCCAAAGGCGAATGAAGCTGATTCCAAATTGCGATCATACGTCAATCGCCTCTCCCAACGCGTCTCGCGCCTGTGGTATATGTATGGATAGAAATGGTCTGCACGAATCAATTTATTTTTCCATGCCCAGGTCGCCCGTCTGCTCACTGAAACTTTTGCATGATTCATTTCATTTGAGTGCCTCGCTTCGGTGACTGGATGCGGGCTGGTATTTCCTGCAATTTCCGCCACTTCGTCATTGCTGACCATGCGTTCAGAGGGTCAAACTTAAATTAAGCATGGGGTTTCCATGTGGTTGCTTTTTGGCTAATTGGGTGAATCTTAACGTGCAAACGAAATATCCCTGGGAAACAGGCGACGCACCTGCATTGCGCCATCCAAATTACTTGCTAATCCGAGGGGAAATGTAGATGGCGACATCGCTGGAATCCTTTGACGTGGTTGAAATCAGAGTGACCATGACCCTTGTAATGGCCGTCGGCCTTTCTCCATCGGACTCCGGCGGCGACCCGCAACTCCGAGGGCGATGCGTCTAATGAACGTTGCCCGGTTGATCGGCAATCCGTAAAACCTTGCTGCCCCTAAACAAAGCCGGACCATTCTCCCCACCAAGGCTCCGCAAGCACGCGAGATCATTTCGTCGGATCACGGTTCGGCGCGCGGATATCGCGATCAAAGCCGGTTCGTGGGCCACTAAGTGGAACGCGACTTGGCGCCGATGCCCCAAAAGCTGTCTTCTAGAACATCCAAGATTGCGCTTCTCCAAGTTCAGGACCGAGGTTCGCGCATTTGGGATCCGGGGTTGAGGGGCACAGCAATTGCTGCCAGTCATTACTAACCTCAATCATCAAACCATCGCCCAGTCTGGGCTTTCGGAAAATTTAGTTTGCAACAAATCTATCTTCTCCAAGTACAGTAAGTGGGAGTGTGTTGTTTCCAAACTGTCGTATGATAGATGTTCAATCTCAATGCTATGCAAGTTTCGCTATATCAAACACCTTCCTGAATGTAGAAATCACGCTGAAATACATTATATTGCCTGGAGTAGGCATGGCTGTAAAAAATTAATAAAAGTGTGTGTAGATTTTCGATTTTTCGTGCACGTCCATCTCCTGCAATAGCATTAGCATGCATAATCATAGGCCAATAAACTGTAGCCTTACCATCTTGAAACAGTTGACCTCCTCCTTGATCTGTTGCACAGTCATGGGGGTCAGGCGCATGTATGTGTCGATACCACTACTACGGTCATAATCCTGACTTGACCATGTTGTGTAGAAACACAAGGATGGCGAGAATGTGGTAGTCCTTTTAACTCTCCCATTTCGGATATTGGGAACGCTTTTCGAATCTCGCAATGCCCTCGCAGGTACTTTTAGACTTTTGCTCTCACTGGCCATCTCATTGTCCTGAATTTCTTTGCTGAGGGGGCTAGGGACGCCCGAGAGACGTGAGCTCTGGCGCCTTTCCATTTTGACAGATCTCAAGCTAGGGGATGAACTCCTCGCACGAGGGAAAAGACTAAAGGTTGGACCTGAAAACATTTAGTTAGTTCGTACCTATTATTGATAGTGAAGAATGGGGCTTTACTATGAACTTGTAAAGGAACGTCTTTGGGAGTAATCTCTTTGGGGGTAGTCTCTTTGGGGGTCGTCTCCTCGGGAGTAATCTCCTCGAGAGTAATTTCTTCGAGAGTAATTTCTTCGGGGGTAACCTCCCTGGGAGGAATCTCTACAACCTTCTCTTCACCACCGAAATCCCTTATCTCTGCCCAAGGCTGTTCAATGTTTTCGTCGCTGGATCTATCAGCTCGTTTGGGAATCTCTTCCTCGACACCAGGGCCAAGGGGAGGAAGCTCCAAGGGCAGCAGAATTTTGACTGGCTCTGCGTTGGGGTCGAACTTTTCCTTGTGTCAGCTTCAGTCATGGTCATGGATACAATTGGGTGGCTCACTTTTGACATACTGAAACCATCTGGAGCACTAGCCACAGACTTAGGCCGAAAGAGCCCAACCAGAGAACGAGTGCTCTTTTTCACCCCGCGGCCCATTTTATGCATTATTATAGAAGCTGATGAAGTAGACGCGATGGACAAGTTATCGGCTGAGCGAGTGAATCGTCGAGCAAGGTAAATTCCATGGCTTGGACGCGACTGGCTCTGTTGGTCACCAGTCCGTACCTGGCTAATCCCGGATATCCCATCGGCGGGGGTAGTCTTTTGAGAGCCTCGTGACTTCAATCTAGCCGCATCGCCGAAATCAATAGCCTTCTTAAAATCAGATATATTGGCAAAAGACAGTGCATTTCGTAATTTGGAGTCTCTTCTTCTGAGTGTCGGAACTTTCTCCGTAGTGGGCGACAGCTGCTGGCCATCTATCGTCTCCGTTTCTGAGGTTACTTGGTTGCTCTCAAGGATCGGCGATGGAACATTTTCAGAAGATGTTGGTTTATTCTTGATAATTTTAGTTGTAATGGCCTTGCTCACCACGCTTAGTCTTTTCAGAGACTGAGCATTAGCAGTATGAATGGTAGGTTGATAATTTAGAGATTCCGTATCGGCAGTGTCAATTGGAGTCTGGTCACGAACGGGCTCCGCATTCCTCACATTCAATGGAACTATATCCTTTGCAGGCTCCAAGCTATGCGCTGTCCGTCGCCAAGGTCGTATTTCGGTCTGTCCAAAGGAAGATTGATGGCGCAACCTGTCGACCCTGGCACCCAACTGCTTTCCAGAGAGGTCGCTTGAAGGTGGAGGCAGATTCAACGTTTGAATTTTGGATCCATTCAATGATTCAGGCCTTTTTTTGTGCTGAATAAGGCCCGCCAGATGGCTATCGTCGTCCCAGTTGTCTTGAGTGCGAGCAGTGACTTTATTATCCTCCAAGGTTGCACTTGTACGTAGCGCAAGGGCGGAGTGGGGCCGTTCTAAAATAATATCCGAGTTAAAGGTCCGAGGGCGAGATGGATTTCCCGTTGTTTGAGCTGACAAAATCCCTAAATCATTGCAAGAGGCGCGTTTTCCGAGATTGAACGGTGGTGGCTTCGTGTGAGTGTTTTTGAAGGTATTAGTGTTGTCTGCGCCTGCGCTATAAGTTCTGGCAAACTTTTGCATTTGCAGCTGTCCGGAGAATATTTCTAATGACGCGGTTCCTGGGTATGCATTCAATGTTGAAGTTCCGGCGAGTAGGTAGTTTGGGGTTGCGGTCAAATCTTGACCATCACCCAACCATATGTTCCCCTCGTGAACATTTTGAGGGACTCGCGAAAATTTACTGATTGGGGCATGGCCGGTCGGCGCTTGATTGAGCATGGCGCTACTCGAGTTTGAACCGAACAAATGATGTCTGCCGATGTTGTGACGAGAGCTTCGTGGTTCGAGGGAGGTGCTCCAGCCTCCAGTAGAAATGTAATTTTGAAGGTATTGGTGAGCTCCCTCCCCTTGTAGCTGAGGACTAGGATATTATGGGAATGCTTTCGAGGACGCAGCGTCTCGGTTATGGGCGTGTAATCAGGACTTCGCTCGTTAATATTGCGGTTGAGGCGTCGGTTTCATGTGTCAAGCAAGCGATTCCACATTCATCGGCATCAATCGTAACACGTTTATCATGACTTTCCAGGCAATTTTAGCAGATATTAGTTCCTCATTGGCTTACCCTCACAAGATGAAGAGTGGTGAGAGAGTGGCAGGGTGGTGGGTCTCCCCAAACAAATCTGGAGCAAAATCCAGGCTCACTGACTATGAAGGAGAAAAAAGCAAATAAAACGAGGGAATAGATGATTAAATCCGATTACCTTTGCGCGAGCCAGTCGATCAATTGATGCAACCGCTGCGGGAGAAATAAACCAGAAAAGGAATCACGTTGGCAAATTTGAGGAAAAAAGACTTTGCTCCGCCTCAATTATGAATGCTTGCACCAGGGGCAAGCAGGGCGGGACGGAAACCCACACACGCCCAGGGTCCCAGAGTCGACGATACCGAGCTGTTGCGGCGAATAGTGAATCAGCTCCGGGCCGACAGGGAGCCACAAGACAGCGGCCTCCCCGCCACCTAATACGACATCCGTCATCACTGATCCATGTCCTTCCGAAACGGGAATAATTTGTGCTAGCCAGAACCTACGGGGAGTTGAGTGAATTGCATTCCCAACTGCGGTGACGAGACCAGAATCTGCCAAGCTTTCCAGAACAGCCTCACGCGCTAGAGCATTGCTAGGTCGCCTGCTTTGCATCCGCTGCACAGCAAGTCGTTGAGCTGTTGCATGCAGGTTCAAAACACTCCCAACTGCTGATCGATTGCGTAGGTCGCACTCGGTCTTGCTGCCCCGGTCAGGAGGTCTGTGCCGCACTCGTGTGCAACGTTGGCATTCCTACAAGGCACAACCAGGAACCTTGCCACTTTGGCTTTGTGAAGCCAAGCTTGAAGCCAAGCAGACGGAAAACAAGCTTAAAGCGAGAGAAAATAATGCCCTTTAATGAATCCATTACGGCTCTTTTCTGAAGTTTATTGCCCATTTTTGCTCATGGATTGCGTTACGAGGCCGACACGTGGGTTACCGCGCTATCTCCGCCCAATCTCCAAGGCCGCGGAGTTAAACAGCCCGGCGCTCAGGAGCGTGGGGCTGTATTATGCAAAGGGCTGACAGTAAATCTCAAGTCCAGCCTATGCTGATCTCAAGTCCAAAAATCAAATGGGGAAACTTTAGGGCAGAAAAATGCCCTATATACCAAATAACTATCAACACTATCCTTGTTGAATACCAGGTAGGAACGGTATAACTATTGTCGCTTACGACATATTAGCCTATAATATCTGCTGACAAAATAAATTTAACCCTCAGAACCTATATAAGGTATACCCGCTTCCAAAACGTTATGCCCAATTCTAAACCCAAGAAAATAGCCAAAATCTGGATAGTTGTTATGACCCATGACAAGTCAAGGCGGTCACAACCGGCAGAACCCTCGCTTACATAAAACAAGCTACCCTATACCAGTATGCCCCGCCAATAAGAAAGAGTTAAATAGATCCCATTTAACTTCTCCAATCATCACAGTCGAATAGTATTAAACTAACCCCATTTGACTTCTATAAATATAAAGCCATATAATTAAAAGTATATAGACAGATTAAGCCCAACCATAAGGAATAGTCTTAATTAGCTTTTAATATAACTTAATTACCTTAATTACCAATTAACTATTACTAAATATAATACTTATAAATATCTTTATATTACTTAATATACTATTATATACTCTAATCTTTTTGCTAATATAAATCCTACCTTCTAATTGGTTTATCCCTTGGGAAATTAGCTAAAATATTATATATTAAAAGCTTTTATTTAGTAGACTACTTATATTAACCACTAAGCAATATATTACAATAGCACTAGTTATACCTTCCTTATCTAGTAACTTAGCCAAATCCCCTATCATAGGAAAACCTATGGCTAGCCCTAGGACTCTAGCTATTCCCTAATCAATTAACCTAAATAAAGATAAAGACATAGATTCCCTGGAAAAAGGGAAAGAAAATAAAAAAGATAATAATAATAATTTAGATAACTAGATTAAGGAACTCTAAGCTAAAAATAATATATTAATTAAAAAACTTAACTTTTTTAATAATAAAATTAATATAATAGAAACCCATATAAATAAATATAATAGTATTAAAGAACTCTATAATACTATTAATACCTTAGGAGAAAGCTATATTAATACTATAAAGAGCTATAAATAGTATATTAAGGAACTTAAATAATTTTTAATTTATACCAAGGACCCTAGTAAAATCATTAAGCCTAAGGAACCACCTACTTAGAAAGGTAATAGTAATACCCTCTAAGAATAGCTAATCCAAATTAAGAATTACTATTCCTTATACCTAACTACCTTTGCTAATAATAAACCCCTTAAGGTCTAATATACTATTAAATAATTAAAAGAAAAACCTATAAAAGTAATAGAAAAGCTACTTAAGGACTATATTATAAACCCCTAGAAAAAAACTATAAAACCTACTAAGACTCTTTTCTCTTCCTTCAAAGGATTTAAAAATAAACTTATTACCCTCTATGGAATTATTAATAAAAAGTAAATAATACTTAGAGAACTTAAGAAGCTCTACTAAAAGGACTCCTATATTAACTTTCTCTTTAACTTTTACTATTATATAAATAAACTCTCTTAGACCAAAGAAATCCTTATTTATAAGTTCTACCAATAACTTAAGGAACCTATTTAAAATAAAATATACCAATTTCTAAAACCCCCTATTACTTTTACTATATATACTATCTATATAATTAAGATTAATAATAAATAATATAAAAAATAATAATAAAAATAAGGCAATAGAAAGTTAATTATAATTAATAACTATTAAAAATATACTAAAAATAATACTATAAAAAATAAAAAACCTTATATCTCTATAGCCTATAGTACCTACTTAGAAGCCATAGATATTAAAGCTATATAAAAAGGTAAATAAAAATTCTCTTATAAAACCCTTTACTATAACTATAGGAAACCTAAATATATTATATGATAATATAATACCCCAAAAAGAATATATTTTAGCAATATATTAGAAGGTAAAAAACTAAGAGTAATAATCTAAAAACCATAACCTATAAAATCAATATAATAACTAATGCCAAAAGGAAACCCTTAGAAATATAATAGCAAAACCATAGCCATAATATAAAGACACAATATATACTAATATATATAAGACCTTCCTAGAATACCCAAAGAAAAAAGAGATTACTACCTATAAATTAATTACCTTAAGTAATAGGACTATAAGCTATTTTTATGACTTAGTAATCTAGAAAGAGCAAAAAAAATAGGCCTACCTATAGGCTTTAGTAATATAAAATACAATAAAGAAATCCCAAAATGGTAAGATATAGTAAAATACAATAAAAATAAAAGATCCTATTAGATTATAGAAAAAGAAAAATACAACTAGCTTTTATAAGATACTATTAGATATAACAAAAACATTTACCTTATAACAAGAAAAGAGATATGCCCTATCTAGCCAGAAGTCATAATATTCAAACATAATAATCTAAGATTAGCAAAAAACCACCTAGCCTACTATAAGCTTATCTAGTTCAATTACTTTAATCACTTTTGCACAGGATATCTTAAATACAAGGAATAGAATAAATATTTCTCTATATAAGTATTAGATATCCCAATATACTATGCCTATAGATTTAACTATAATAATTACCTTATTATAAAATAAATAAAAAAATTTAATAATATTATTATTTTTTCCCTTTTAATAGATCTATTAAACTATAAAAACAAAGAATAATATAATTACCTAGACCCTATATATAATCTCTATAAAAGCAAAAAAGCATAAAATTAATACTAAATAATTATACTACTACTAAAAAACCTATAATACCCCTCAGAAAATTAAAGCCCTAAGAGTAGCCTAAGTAAAAGCTTATAGAGTTACCAAAAGAATTCCTATAAAAGGCTCTATATATAGCTTTAATAAAAAAGCCCCTAGAACAATTAAAATTGAAAATCTAAATTCATAGAACTTAGTATATTGTAATGGTAGATAGTAAAGTATAACTTAACTATATTAACCCCAAGTTGGTTAATAAGTTAAGGCTACTATAGAAAACAAAATTAAACCCTTATACTATACATAATCTTAAAGGTACTACATTTAAATATAATAATAATATAATAAATAAAAAGCTTAATTATCTTAAAGTCTTTATCTATAGAAAAAACCAAGAAATTAATTTTAATATTATAAACACTAAAGAATATAATATTATTTTAGGATATCTATAGCTATACTAATATAACCCTAATATTAATTAGTATACTAGCTAGGTATAAGTACTCTTTAAGTATAATATAGCCAATAATATTTCTAATAACAAAAGATTTTAAACTCCTAACTCTAACTAAGCAAGGAATATACACAACAATATAACAAAAACACTACTACCAATAGGAATAAAGCACAAATATAAGAACAATCAAAAACAATAATAATAATATAAAATTACCTATATATATACATAGCTTTAATATCTAAACTCTAACCTCAAAAGAATAAAGACAAAGGCAACCCAAGATAGACTATAGAATATACTACCCAAATATCAAATCTACAAATAATTATTTGCTAAAGAATTAGAGATTAGACTACTAGAGTTTAGCCAATAAAACCACAAAATTATCCTTAAAGAAAGAACTAATACCTAGTTCTACCCTATCTATAATCTTAACCAAATATAATTAAATACTCTAAAGGAATATATCAAAGATATACTTAAGAAAGGATATTTCTATATCTTAAACTCTAAAGCCAAATACTTTATTATATTTATACCAAAAAAGAATAAAAAGCTATATCTTATAGTTAATTATCAATAACTTAATAAAAATACTATTAAGAATTAGACTCTTTTACCCCTAATTATAGAAATAAAAGATTAATTATATAATATAAATATCTTTATTACTGTAACATTCTAGCCGATTTCCCAAGGGATAAACCAATTAAAAGGCAGGGTTTATATTGGCAAAAGGATCAAAGCATATAATAGTATACTAAGTAATATAAAGATATTTACGAGTATTATATTTAGTAATAGTCAATCGGTAATTAAGATAACCAAGTTATATTAAAAGCTAATTAAGACTATTCCTTATGGTCGGGCTTGATCTATTTATATACTTTTAATTATATGGCTCTATATTTACAGAAGTCGAATGGGGTCGGTTTAATACTATTTGATTATAATAATTGGAGAAGTCAAATGGGATCTGTTTGATTCTTTCTTATTAGCAGGGCATATGGGTATAGGGTAGCTTATTTTATATAAGCAAGGGTTCTGCTGGTTGTGATTGCCTTGACTTATTATGGGTTATAATATAATATCTCCTTTTTATTGGTCTTGTCCCTAAGGCTAGGATATTAGGCTATATCTTTATAAATTTTTGCTATATATTTAATTTAGTTTTTTAAATATTTTTTTATGCTAATAGGATATTAGGTTATGTTTTTAAAATATTATTGTATCCTAAAGTAATAGAATCTTATTGTTAGGATATTATAAAGTTAATTAGTAAATTTGGTTTTAAGATGCCTTAGTATTTTATATACTTTTGTACTGGAAATCTTTTTTGTATTATAGTAAAGGGAAAAAGTAGGTATAAATTCTATGTATTGAAAAAGTATTTAGGATATAATTATAGTAGTATTTTTGTATAAGCTTATTTATAGTATTTTGGTCTTATTAGTATTCTTTTAGCTAACTTTTCTGTGTAATTAAGTATATATCTAATAAAAAAAATTATATTGAGAAGGAGAAGGAGAAAGTAGAGGTAGATTTGTTAGATATTATATTGTGTTTATAGTATTTGTGTATTTAGGAATATTATTTGTGGGAGAAGGCGAAAGAAATGATTACTTGTGGTTATAAAGACCTAGATAAGCTTAAGAAAAAGGAGTGTAAGGAGTCTTTGGTGTTATTGGAGATATAGCTATTGGAGGATGTAGGGGTTATTGATTGGAGTGCTGTTGATTTCCCTTTTGGTTTTTCCGAAGGAATACCTCTAGTATCTTTGAATAGTATATTAGGTTCTTAGTGGGTTTTTAGGTTGTTTTCTTGTAATTTTTTTATTTTATTTTGAAGTATTTGTCTTCTTGTTATTATAGTATTTGTTTTACTTTTTATTATTCTTTGATATTCTCAATTTGGGGCTTATATTTTGGTTTTATGTTAATTTGGATTTTATTGCTAGGTTCTAGAAGTAAGATATGGAAGATAGGGTAGACTTAAATATTGTTGGGTAAGTTAAGCTTATAGTTATTTTCTGAAATTTTCTTTTTAATTGGATAAGGTCTAATTTATATAAAGTTAATTTTTTTATTTTATTATTTTATTAAAAGATTTTTTATTGCTAGGTAGACTATATTTCCCTCTGAAAAGAATAGTCCCTTTAGCCTTTTAAGGTTATAATATTATCTTATTATATTATGTATAAATTTGAGTTTTATCTTTATTTCTTTATGTAATTTCTATAGATTATTAGATTTGATTATGGCTTTAGCTTAGATTATGCCTTTTAAGGGGGCTCTATAAGTATTGGGGGTAAAGCCGAAGTTGGCTTTAGTGGGGGTTATCTTAATACTTTTATTATATAATATGTTATGTGCTAGCTATATAATTAATAGCTTTTCTATCTAATTTATCTATTTGTAATTAATATAGTATTGTAGGTATTACTTAATCTCTTGGTTTTATTGTTCTATTTATCTATTTATTTATGGATAGAATACTATACTTAGCTTATAGTTTAATCCTATTAAGCTTATAAGGCTTTACTAAAATTTAAATATAAATAGTTATTTTTTATTGGATATGATCTTTATAGAGAATTTATAGATTATAATAATATATTAAAAGAATAGGTAAGTGAATTTGTTTTTATTGGTTGTTTTTTTATAAGGAATGTAATATATTGCTTTGGTAAAGCGATTAATAATAATAAAAATATTATTGTAGTATTGGCTTGTTGTGGGATCTATAGATAGGGGGAGGTTTGTGATGAAGTCCATGGTGATTGATTTCTATGGTTGGGATATAATTAGGGCTAGTTAGAATAATCTATAGGGTTTATGCCTAGGTTTCTTTGAGTATTGGCAGAGGCTATACTTTTTATATATTGTTTTTACTTTCTTTTTTATTTTACTAAAGGAAAATATTTATTTAATGTATTTAAGGGTTTTATTGATTTTTTTGTATTTATATAAAGGGTATTTATGGATTTTTCTAAGGAGGTCTATTTGGTATTCCTTAGGTACTTAGAGTAAATCTATATATTCTTTCTTAGGGAGATTAAGGTTATACTTTTTAATTTTTTGTAGTAGTGGATTTTTTTGTTTTACTTGCTATAAGGGTATTTCTGCTTTGCTAGTATGCTGTATTCTAGGGCATCTTCCTATTCGGATAATAGTAATAAGTTTCTTTGTTTTAATTATTATTTTATTAATAGGTATTTATTTATAGGCTCCTTTAGGGGATAATTAGAATAATTATTTCTTAGTCTAGGGCTTTTCTTTATAGTAATTAGGATATTAACTAATAGTATTAGCTTAATTATTTTTGGTTTTTTGGATATAAATAATTTAATAATTAAATTTAGAAAGATATTTGGTATATTAGAGTTATTTTCTATTGAGCTCTTAGGTTATTATAAAGTAGGAGATGTTTTTATGGTTTATATATACTGTGATTTTGTGCTTTTTTCTAAGTAAATAGTAGTAGAATTCCTTAAAGGTATTAATTATTATAAGGAATTCTTTGTTATATATAGGGTAATTAAGTTTTATGCTATTAAGTTTATATAAGTAAAATGTAATTAGATATAATTAGTTATTATTGTCCCTTTATTTAATCTAGGCTTCTAGGGCAAAGTCTAAGGAGTCTATTTCCAATTTAATTGGTTGTTTTGGGTTAAATATAATAAGTATAGATTCTAAGATAATTACTTTTTATATAGCTTTAAAGGTAGTTTGTGCTTAGCTTTTCCATATAAAGTCTTTTCCCTTTTTTGTAAATTCTAATAAGGGGATTATAATTTTACTAAAGTCCTAAATAAACTTACAATAGTAATTTATAAATCCAAGGAAAGCTTATATCTCCTTAATATTTATTAGTACCTTTTATTTCTTAATAATAATAATTTTCTTTGGGTCTATATAAATTTTATTAGATAAGATAATATATCCTAAAAATTTGATTTTTATAGTATAAAACTTACTTTTTTTAGGTTTAATAAGTAATTTATTATCCTAAAGGGCTTTTAAGACCTTATGGATATATTCCTTGTGCTCTTTTTTATTCTTAGAGAAAATAAGGATATTATCTAGATAGTAGATAATAAAGATATTAAGGTATTTTCAAAGTATATAGTTAATTATTTATTAGAATAATACGGGTATATTTGTAAATCCAAAAGGCATAATAAGATATTTAAAGAGTCTGAATTTCATTTGAAATGCGGTTTTCTATTTATGTCCTTCTTTGATATAGATAAGATTATAGGCTCCTTTGAGATCTAAGGTAATAAAGATATTTATACCATATAATTAGTCCTTTATTTCTATGATTAGAGGTAAAGAGATCTAATTTTTAATGGTATTCTTATTAAGTTGTTGATAATTAACTATAAGGCATAGCTTTTTATTCTTTTTTAGTATAAATATAATAGGGTATTTAGCTTTAGAGTTTAAGATATGAATATATCCTTTTTTAAGTATATCTTTGATATATTCCTTTAGAGTATTTAATTATACTTAGTTAAGGTTATAGATGGGGTAGAACTAGGTATTGGTTTTTTCTTTGAGGATAATTTTGTGGTCCTATTGACTAAACTTTAGTAGTTTAGTTTCTAATTCTTTAGTAAATAATTGTTTATAGATCTGATATTTGGGTGGTATGTTTTGTAGTCTATCTTAGGTTGCCTTTGCCTTTATCCTTTTGAGGTTAGAGTTTAAATATTAAAGCTATATATATATATAGGTAATTTTGTATTGCTATTATTGTTTTTGATTGTTCTTATACTTATGCTTTGTTCCTATTGGTAGTAGTATTTCTATTGTATTGCTGTGTGTGCTTTTTGCTTAGTTAGAGTCAGAAGTTTAAGATCTCTTATTATTGGAAATATTATTGGCTATATTATATTTAGAGAGTACTTATACCTGGCTAGTATATTAGTTGATATTGGGGTTGTATTAGTATAGCTATAGGTATCCTAAAACAATGTTATATTTTCTAGTATCTATAATATTAAAGTTAATTTCTTGGTTTTTTTTATAGATGAAGACTTTGAGATAATTAAGCTCTTTGTCTATTATATTATTATTATACTTAAATATAATACCTTTGAGGTTATATATGGTATAGGGGTTTGATTTTATTTTCTATGGTAGCCTTAACTTATTAACTAACTTAGGGCTAATATAGTTAAGCTATGCTCTATTGTTTATTATTATAGTATACTAAGTTCTATAAATCTAGATTTTTAATTCTAATTGTTCTAGGGGCTTTCCTATTAAAGCTATATATAGAGCCTTTTATGGGAGTTCTTTTAGTAACTCTATAAGCTTTTGCTTGGGCTACTCTTAGGGCTCTAGTTCTCCGAGGGGTATTATTAGTTTTTTGGTAATAATATAGTTATTTAGTATTAATCTTGTACTTTTTTGCTTTTGTAGAGATTATATATAGGGTCTAGATAATTATATTATTCTTTGTCCTTATAATCTAATAGATCTATTGGGGAGGAAAAAATAGTAATATTATTAAATTCTCCTATCTATTTTATAATAAAATAATTATTATAATTAAATCTAAGGGCATAATATATTGGGATATCTAATACTTGTACAGGGAAATATTTATTCTATTCCTTATATTTAAGGTATTTTATACAAAAGTAATCAAAGCAATTAAACCATATAAGTTTATAGTAGGCCAAATGGTTTTTTGTTAGTCTTAGATTATTATATTCAAATATTATTACTTTTGGCTAGATGAGGCATATCTCTTTTCTTACTATAAGGTAAATGTTTTTATTGTATCTAATGGTATCTTATAGGAGCTGGTCATATTTTTCTTCTTCTATAATCTAGTAGGGTCCTCCGTTTTTATTGTATTTTACTGTATTCTACCATTCTGGGATTTCTCTATTATATTCCATATTACTAAAGCCTATAGGTAGACCTATCTTTTTTGCTCTTTCTAGGTCGCTGAGTTATAAGAATGGCTTATAGTCCTATTGCTTAAGGTAGCTGATTTATAGGTAGTAATCTCTTTTTTCTTTGGGTATTCTAGGAAGGTCCTATATATATTAGTGTATATTATATCTTTATATTATAATTATGGTTTTATTATTATATTTCTAAGGGTTTCCTTTTGGCATTAGTTGCTAGGTTAATTCTATAGATTATGGTTTTTGGATTATTGCTCTTAGTTTCTTATCTTTTGGTATATTACTAAAATATATTTTCTTTGGGGCATTATATTATTATATAATGTATCTAGGTTTCCTATAGTTATAGTAAAGGGTTTTGCAGGAGAATTTTCGTTTACCTCTTTACATAGCTCTAATATCTATAGCTCCTAAGTAGGTACCATAGGACATAGAGATATAGGGTTTCCTATTTTTTATAGTATTATTTTTGGTATACTTCTAATAGTTATTGGTTATAGTTAACTTTCTATTACCTTATTTTTATTATTATCTTTTGTATTGCTTATTATTGATCTTAATTGTATGGGTAGTATATGTGGTAAAAGTAGTAAGGGGTTCTAGAAGTTGGTATATCTTATCTTAGATAGGTTCCTTAAGTTATTAGTAGAACTTATGAATAAGGGTTTCTTTGGTCTAAGAGAGTTTATTTGTGTGGTAGTAGAAGTTGGAAAGGAAGTTAATATAAAAGCCCTTTTGGTAGAGCTTCTTGAGTTCTCTAAGTATTATTTATTTTTTGTTGATAATTCTATAGAGGATAATAAGTTTGTTTTTGAATCCTTTGAAGGAGGAGAAGAGAGTCTTAGTAGATTCTATGGTTTTTTTCTAGGGGTTTATAATATAGTCCTTAAGTAGCTTTTCTACTATTCTCATAGGTCTTTCTTCTAATTATCTAATGGTATATTAGACCTTAAGGGGTTTATTATTAGCAAAGGTAATTAGGTATAGGGAGTAGTAACTCTTGATTTGGGTTAGCTATTCTTGGAGTATATTACTATTGCTTTTCTAAGTAGGTGGTTCCTTAGGCTTAATGATTTTATTAGGGTCCTTAGTATAGACTAAGAATTATCTAAGTTTCTTAATATATTATTTATAGCTCTTTGTGGTATTAATATGGCTTTTTTCTAAGGTATTAATGGTATTATAGAGTTCTTTAATATTGTTGTGTTTATTTATATGGGTTTTTATTATATTGATTTTGTTGTTGAGAAAATTGAGTTTTTTAGTTAATATATTATTTTTAGCTTAGAGTTCCTTAATCTAGTTATCTAAGTTATTATTATTATTTTCCTTATTTTCTTTCCCTTTTTCCGGGGAATCTATATCTTTGTCTCTATCTGGGTCAACCGATTGGGAAGTAGCTAGAGTCCTAGGGCTAGCCACAGGTTTTCCCATGACAGGGGTTTTAGCTAAGTTACTAAATAAGAAGGGTATAGTTAGTGCTATTGCGATGTATTACTTAGTGGTTGATATAAGTAGTCTACTAAATAAGAGCTTTCAATATATAATATTCTAGCTAATTTCCCAAGGGATAAATTAATTAAAAGACAGGATTTATATTAGCAGAAGGATTAGAGCGCATAATAGTATACTAAGCAATATAAAGATATTTATAAGTATTATATCTAGTAATAGTTAATTGGTAATTAAGGTAACCAAATTATATTAAAAGCTAATCAAGACCGTTCCTTATAGTCAAGCTTAATTTGTCTATATACTTTTAATTATATAGCTCTATATTTGCAGAAGTTAAATGGGATTAGTTTAATACTATTTGACTGCAACGATCGGAGAAGTCGAACGGGATCCGTTTGACTCTTTCTTATTGGCGGGGCATATGGGTATAGGGTAGCTTGTTTTATGTAAGCGAGGGTTCTGCCGGTTGTGACCGCCTTGACTTATTATAGGTTATAACAATTGCCTTAGATCTTAAAAGAGCCTATAATCTTATTTATATTAAAAAAGGATATAAATAGAAAATTATATTTTAAATAAAATTTAGACTCTTTAAATATCTTATTATGCCTTTTAGACTTATAAATATACCTATATTATTCTAATAAATAATTAACTATATACTTTAAAAATATCTTAATATCTTTATTATTTATTATCTAGATAATATCCTTATCTTCTTTAAGAATAAAAAAGAGTATAAGGAATATATCTATAAGGTCTTAAAAGCCCTTTAGAATAATAAATTATTTATTAAACCTAAAAAAAGTAAATTTTATACTATAAAAGTTAAATTTTTAGGATATATTATCTTACCTAATAAAATTTACATAGACCTAAAGAAGATTACTATTATTAAGGAATAAAAGGTATTAATAAATATTAAGGAGATATAAGCTTTCCTTAGATTTATAAATTACTATTATAAGTTTATTTAGGACTTTAGTAAAATTATAATCCCCTTATTAGAATTTACAAAAAAGGAAAAAGACTTTATATAAAAAAGCTAAGTGCAAATTGCCTTTAAAGCTATATAAAAAGCAATTATCTTAGAACCTATACTTATTATATTTAACTTAAAATAATCAATTAAATTAAAAATAAACTTCTTAGACTTTGCCCTAGGAGCCTAGATTAAATAAAAAGATAATAATAATTAATTATACCTAATTATATTTTACTTATATAAACTCAATAATATAAAACTTAATTACCCTATATATAATAAAAAATTCCTTATAATAATTAATACCTTTAAGAAATTCTACTACTATCTACTCAAAGAAAAATACAAAATCATAATATATATAAATTATAAGAATATCTTCTACTTTATAATAACCTAAGAGCTTAGTAGAAAATAGCTCTAATATACTAAATATCTTTTTAAATTTAATTACTAAATTATCTATATCTAAAAAACCAAAAATAATTAAGCTAATACTATTAACTAATACCCTAACTACTATAAAAAAAAGCCTTAAACTAAGGAATAATTATTCTAATTATCTCCTAAAAAAGCCTATAAATAAATACCTATTAATAAAATAACAATCAAAATAAAGAAACTTATTACCATTATCCAAATAAAAAAATACCTAAAAATAAGGCATACTAATAAAGCCAAAATCCCCTTATAGTAAATAGAACAAGGAAATCTATTACTATAGAAAATCAAGAAGTATAACCTTAATCTCCCTAAGGAAAAATATACAAATTTACTCTAAGTACCTAAGAAATACCAAATAAACCTCCTTAGAGAAATCCACAAATACCCTTTATACAAACACAAAGGAATTAACAAAACCCTTAAATACATTAAATAAACATTTTCCTTTAGTAAAATAAAAAAGAAAATAAAGATAATATACAAGGAATATAGCCTCTACTAGTACTCAAAGAAACCTAGACATAAATCCTATAGACTACTCCAACTAGCCCCAATTATATCCTAACCATAAAAATCAATTACTATAAACTTTATCATAGACCTCCCTCTATCTATAGACCCCACAATAGGCTAATACTACAATAATATTTTTATTATTATTAATTACTTTACTAAAGCAATATATTATATTCCTTATAAAAAAATAATTAATAAAAATAAATTTATTTATCTATTTTTTTAATATATTATTATAATTTATAGACTCCCTATAGAAATTATATTTAATAAAGGATAATTATTTATATCTAAATTCTAATAAAGCCTTATAAGCTTAATAGAATTAAACTATAAACTAAGCATAATATTCTACCTATAAATAGATAAATAGACAAAATAATAGAACCAAGAGATTAAGCAATATTTATAATACTATATTAATTACAAATAAATAAATTAAATAAAAAAGCTATTAATTATATAACTAATATACAATATATTATACAATAAAAGTATCAAAATAACCCCTACTAAAGCCAACTTTAGCTTTACCCCTAATACTTATAGAGCCCCCTTAAAAGACATAATCTAAGCTAAAGCTATAATTAAATCCAATAATCTACAGAAATTACACAAAGAAATAAAGATAGAACTCAAATTTATATATAATATAATAAGATAATATTATAACCTTAAAAGGCTAAAGGGATTATCCTTTTCGGAGGGAAATATAATCTATTTAGTAATAAAAAATCTATTAATAAAATAATAAAATAAAAAAATTAACTTTATATAGATTAGATTTTACCTAATTAAAAAGAAAATTTTAGAAAATAACTATAAGCTTAATTTACCTAATAATATTTAAGTTTACCCTATCTTTTATATCTTACTTCTAGAATCTAACAATAGAATCTAAGTTAATATAGGACTAAAATATAAGCCTTAAATTAAGAATATTAAAGAATAATAGAAAATAAAATAAATCCTATAATAATAAATAAATAGCTATTTTAAGATAAAATAAAAAGGCTATAAAGAAATAATATAAAAATTTACTAAGAACCTAATATATTATTTAAAGATATTAAAGGTATTTCTTTAGAAGAACCAAAAAGGAAATTAATAGTACTTTAATTAATAATCCCTATATCCTCTAATAGCTATATCTCTAATAATACCAAAGACTCTTTATATTTCTTTTTCTTAAGCTTATCTAGGTCTTTATAACTATAAGTAATTATTTTTTTTGCCTTTTCCTATAAATAATATTCCTAAATATATAAATACTATAAATATAATATAGTATCTAGTAAATCTACCTTTACTTTTTTCTTTTTCTCCTTAATATAATCCTTTTTATTAAATATATATTTAATTATATAAAAAAATTAACTAAAAGGATACCAATAAAATCAAAGTACTATAAATAGGCTTATATAGAAATACCATTATAATTATATCTTAAATACTTTTTCAATACACAGAATTTATACTTATTCTTTCCCTTTACTATAATATAAAAAAGGTTTCTAGCACAAAAGCATATAAAATACTAAGGCATTTTAAAACTAAATTTACTAATTAACTTTATAATATCCTAATAATAAAATTCTATTACTTTAGAATATAGTAATATTTTAGAAATATAATCTAATATCCTATTAATATAGAAAAAATATTTAAAGAACTAAGTTAAGTATATAATAAAAGTTTATAAAGACATAGCCTAATATCTTAGCCTTAGGAATAAGACCAATAAAAAGGAAATATTATATTATAACCCATAATAAATCAAGGTAATCACAACCAATAGAACCCTTACTTATATAAAATAAGCTACCCTATACCAATATACCCTACTAATAAAAAAGAATTAAATAGATCCCATTTGACTTCTCCGATCATTATAGTCGAATAGTATTAAACCGACCCTATTCGACTTCTGCAAATATAGAGCCATATAATTAAAAGTATATAGACGGATTAAGCCTAACCATAAGGAACAGTCTTAATCAGCTTTTAATATAACTTAGTTACCTTAATTACCAATTAACTATTACCAGACGTAATACTTATGAATATCTTTATATTGCTTAGTATGCTGCTACGCGCTCTGATCCTTCTGCCAACATAAACCCTGCCTTCTGATTGGTTTATCCCTTGGGAAATCGGCCAGAACGTTACAATAGTTTACTCTGCAAATTCCTTTGATCTCAAGCAAGTCAAGCAAGCATAATGCCTCTGCTGCCCATGATCCGTTCAACCGGGAGTGAAACCTACTTGGGAAGACCTCGATTCGCCATATCAAATCAATCTAGATACTTACTTGAGATGGAGATGGTCTACACCTCAGGAGGTTATGATCCTGTCCCAGCTTTCATTACCAAAGCAAAGGGTGTTAAATTATGGGTATGGATTCAATGTGAAGTGCGAGTCAAGTTTCAATTTAAATATCTGGTTGACCAAAATTCCGTTCCAGATGGCATGGTATTCCTTGAGATTGATCATGTCCTCACCAGTAGCCAGAGATATGAGCGTCTTTCGGACATCGAAACTATTTCTAGCCATTTGAAACGCCACTGATCTGATAATGCGGTCCACAGACGACTTTTCTTTGTTGCTGTGTTTCAAGAAATAGAAGCTGCAGTCAACATTGCTAGATTCAAGATACTGAATCACATGAGCGCAAGTAACGGATTTACCGGAGCCAGGTGGCCCATGTAACCATGAGAATCGTGGCACAAGGTCATTATGGGCACGAATGGGCGACTCATTCCCAAGATAGGAATATTTGTCGAGCCAAGCGCTGAATTGGGCGTCGTTTGTAAGCCACGAGCAAGTGCCCGGAAGTTGCTTTTCAGCAGTCGCGAAAAGGTCAGGTTCTGGTCCTTCATTGACACCAAGAAAATTGGCAATAACTTTCATCTCCGACTTTATAACTTCCTTGCGTTGGAGAATATCTAAACATCCCAATGTTAACACAGACAATTCAGTGGGGAGATTACCACATACAATCCTGCTCGATCTCTTGTAATGTAGTGTTCAGACACCTATGGAGGATCAGGTAATTTGGATCTTCTGGACTGTTGAACTTGCAGATATGGCGGTGGTCACCATCCAAGTATCGCCCATGCTCATTTGGGATCCCTCGTGGCTGTTAGGCTTCCATATCATTCCAAGGTCGGTATTTGTCTTACCTATGACAGCAGAATCCTTCTCGACAATGAGAAGCGAAGAAAGGCCAATCTTAGTAGGCTGTGTTTCAAAGAACGACCAAAGTTTCAATCGTGAGGCTTCGTATCGGAATTCATCGTTTAGTGTCTAGAGTGGTTAGGTATCATGAAAGAAAAGTGAATAGTCGCAATCCTTACCTGCAATGTGGGAGATCCCGGGTGGAGCTTGTCGACGTACGTCTTGCTAGTCTGCCATGCCACTGCCGATAGATATTTCGTAAGGAATTGGGAGGAGCCGGCTCCACGGTGTGGAGTGGCGAGAAAGTACATAGAATGAAACCGAGCCGAAAATTCTTTGTAGCTTGGATCCCTGGTGGCGATGAGATATGCCTGGAGGTGAAATCAATACACAGGTGCTTAAAAATAACAAGGAATATTATTCACAACGGACCTTTTTCGCCACCAAGCCACCCATACTATGCGCAACAATTATAATAGGAGTCTATCCACAGGTTAGTCAAATCTGCATCAAAAGGACCCGTCCGACATGACTCACATCTCCATGCTTTTGAAGGTGCGGAGAATGAACCATGTCATCCAATAATGCCTGGCCGAAATCGCCAATTCCTAAAACACCTTGCTTCTTGTCTGACCAATTCACATTGTAACCATAGCTATGTATGCGAACATGCTTGAAGCCAGGTTCCAGTGGCAACCACTCTTTGGGCCAAAACGAAGCCGGGTCACCGGAGTTGCACCAGGTTTTTATCGATGAACCTCCGAGGCCGTGGACCTAGTCACTGTATTGTTAGCAATCTAGTAGAGTGGCTCCCCACATAACCGTGACCCCACATAACCGCGACGCGTTTCCCGACACGTAACTCTTCCACCAGCACTGTAACTTGCACCAAATGCAAAGCAATCCTTGTCCAATTTAACCCAAATTTTGACCATGAGCCCACCGCAGCCTGATGATGAGATCCTACTAACTAAAGCTCTTGAGAAAATCGAGAAAGGCAGCAAAATCGCAGCCATTAGCCGATAATACTATATTGCTTTATCTACACTATGCGACCGATGCAAGGGCGCCCAACGCAGCACAAAAGCCAAGGAGCCTACCTGCCGGCTATTAAATATACAAGAGAAATACCTAATAAATTGGATTATATTGGAGGAAGAGGCCGGCTATGCCCATATGTAGCAGGAGGTCTAGTCTTTTGTAGAGCTAATTATTAGTAAGGGCGGGGATATAAGGCTACTTAGCAATAACTGGGTTGATTGCTTCCTTTAGTATTATAAGGAAGTTAAAATAAAGGTATTTTAATTTCTTAAGGTCTTATATTTATAGGCTATAAAAAAGGAAATAATATTTAAATAGTATAGTAATTTAAATAAGGTTTTAATGTAGTAAAAGGTTAGGTTTATTTACCTTTATAATATTAATAAATATAGTATTATAGAGTAAGGAACTTAAAATTAGAAAGTAATTAGAATAATCCTAATATCCTATTTAATTATAATAAAGAGTAATTCTAATAATTAGGTTATAATTATTAAGGTAGATAGTACTTATGGAAGATATTTTATATTATATATTATTTTTACTAGGATTAATCTATAATATTTTGGCTGATTTCCTAAGGGATAAACCAATTAAAAGGTAGGATTTATATTAGTAGAAGGATTAAAGTACATAGTAGTATACTAAGCAATATAAAGATATTTATAAATATTATATCTAGTAATAGTTAATTAGTAATTAAGGTAACTAAGTTATATTAAAAGCTAATTAAGATTATTCCTTATAATTAGGCTTAATTTATCTATATACTTTTAATTATATAGCTCTATATTTATAGATATTAAATAGGATTAGTTTAATACTATTTAATTATAATAATTAGAGAAGTTAAATAGAATCTATTTAATTCTTTTTTATTAATAGGGTATATAGGTATAAGGTAACTTATTTTAGATAAGCAAGGGTTTTACTAATTATAATTACCTTAACTTATTATAAATTATAATATAATATCTCCTTTCTATTGGTCTTATCCCTAAGGCTAAGATATTAAACTATATTTCTATAAACTTTTACTATATACTTAATTTAATTCTTTAAATATTTTTTTATATTAATAGAATATTAGATTATATTTTTAAAATATTATTATATCCTAAAGTAATAGAATTTTATTATTAGGATATTATAAAATTAATTAATAAATTTAATTTTAAAATACCTTAGTATTTTATATACTTTTATATTAAAAATCTTTTTTATATTATAATAAAGGGAAAAAGTAAATATAAATTTTATATATTAAAAAAGTATTTAGAATATAATTATAGTAATATTTTTATATAAGCTTATTTATAATACTTTGGTCTTATTAATATCCTTTTAGCTAACTTTTTTATATAATTAAGTATATATTTAATAAGAAAGATTATATTAAAAAAAGAAAGAAAAAGTAAAGGTAAATTTACTAAATACTATATTGTATTTATAGTATTTATATACTTAAGAATATTATTTATAGAAAAAGGTAAAAGAAATAATTATTTATAGTTATAAAAACCTAAATAAGCTTAAGAAAAAAGAATATAAAGAGTCTTTAGTATTATTAGAGATATAGCTATTAAAAGATATAAGAGTTATTAATTAGAGTACTATTAATTTTCCTTTTGGTTTTTCTAAAGGAATATCTTTAATATCTTTAAATAGTATATTAGATTCTTAGTAGATTTCTAGATTATTTTCTTATAATTTTTTTATTTTATTTTAAAGTATTTATTTTCTTATTATTATAATATTTATTTTATTTTTTATTATTCTTTAATATTCTTAATTTAAGGGTTATATTTTAGTTTTATATTAACTTAGATTTTATTATTAGGTTTTAGAAGTAAGATATAGAAAATAAAATAGACTTAAATATTATTAGGTAAATTAAGCTTATAGTTATTTTCTGAAATTTTCTTTTTAATTAGATAAGGTCTAATCTATATAAAGTTAATTTTTTTATTTTATTATTTTATTAAAAGATTTTTTATTATTAGGTAAACTATATCTTCCTCTAAAAAAAATAGTCCCTTTAGCCTTTTAAGATTATAATATTATCTTATTATATTATATATAAATTTAAGTTCTATCTTTATTTCTTTATATAATTTCTATAGATTATTAAATTTAATTATAGCTTTAGCTTAAATTATACCTTTTAAAAGGGCTTTATAAGTATTAGGGGTAAAGCTAAAGTTAATTTTAGTAAGAATTATCTTAATACTTTTATTATATAATATATTATATATTAACTATATAATTAATAGTTTTTTTATTTAATTTATTTATTTATAATTAATATAATATTATAAATATTATTTAATCTCTTAGTTTTATTATTCTATTTATTTATTTATTTATAGGTAGAATATTATGCTTAGCTTATAGTTTAATCCTATTAAGCTTATAAGGCTTTACTAGAATTTAAATATAAATAGCTATCCTTTATTAAATATAATCTCTATAGAAAATCTATAGATTATAATAATATATTAAAAAAATAAATAAATAAATTTATCTTTATTAATTACTTTCTTATAAGGAATATAATATATTACTTTAATAAAATAATTAATAATAATAAAAATATTATTATAATATTAGCCTATTATAAGATCTATAAATAGGAAAAGGTTTATAATAAAGTTTATAATAATTAATTTCTATGGTTAGAATATAACTAGGGCTAATTAGAGTAATCTATAGGGTTTATACCTAGGTTTCTTTAAGTATTAGCAAAGGCTATACTCCTTATATACTATCTTTATTTTCTTCTTTATCTTACTAAAGGAAAATATCTATTTAATATATTTAAGGGTTTTATTAATTTCTTTATATCTATATAAAGAATATTTATAGATTTCTCTAAAAAAGTCTATTTAATTTTCCTTAGGTACTTAAAGTAAATTTATATATTTTTCCTTAGGGAAATTAAGATTATACTTTTTGATTTTCTATAATAGTAGATTTCCTTATTTTACTTATTGTAAGGGGATTTTAGCTTTATTGGTATATCTTATTTTTAGGTATCCTTTTATTTAGATAATAGCAATAAGTTTCTTTATTTTAATTATTATTCTATTAATAGGCATTTATTTATAGGCTCTTTTAAGGGATAATTAGAATAATTATTTCTTAGTTTAAGGCTTTTCTTTATAATAATTAAAGTATTAGCTAATAATATTAACTTAATTATTCTTAGTTCCTTAGATATAAATAATTTAATAATTAAATTTAGAAAGATATTTAGTATATTAGAGTTATTTTCTATTAAGCTCTTAGGTTATTATAAAGTAAAAGATATTTTTATAGTCTATATATACTATAATTTTATGCTTTTTTCTAAGTAAATAATAATAAAATTCTTTAAAGGTATTAATTATTATAAGGAATTCTTTATTATATATAGGGTAATTAAGTTTTATATTATTAAGTTTATATAAATAAAATATAATTAGATATAATTAATTATTATTATCCCTTTATTTAATCTAAACTCCTAGGATAAAGTCTAAAAAGTCTATTTTTAATTTAATTAGTTATTTTAGGTTAAATATAATAAGTATAGGTTCTAAAATAATTACTTTTTATATAGCTTTAAAGGTATTTTATACTTAATTTTTCTATATAAAGTCTTTTTTTTTCTTTATAAATTCTAATAAGGGAATTATAATTTTATTAAAGTCCTAAATAAACTTATAGTAATAATTTATAAATCTAAAAAAAGCTTATACCTTTTTAATATTTATTAGTACTTTTTATTCCTTAATAGTAATAATCTTCTTTAGATTTATATAAATTTTATTAAATAAGATAATATATCCTAAAAATTTAATTTCTATAGTATAAAACTTACTTTTTTTAGGTTTAATAAATAGTTTATTATCTTAAAGGGCTTTTAAGACCTTATAAATATATTCCTTATATTTTTTTTTGTTCTTAGAGAAAATAAAAATATTATCTAAATAGTAAATAATAAAGATATTAAGGTATTTTTAAAGTATATAATTAATTATTTATTAGAATAATATAGGTATATTTATAAGTTTAAAAGGTATAATAAGGTATTTAAAGAATTTAAATTTTATTTAAAATATAGTTTTTTATTTATATCTTTTTTTAATATAAATAAGATTATAGGCTCCTTTAAGATCTAAGGTAATAAAGATATTTATATTATATAATTAGTTCTTTATTTTTATAATTAAAGGTAAAAAGGTCTAATTTTTAATAATATTCTTATTAAGTTATTAATAATTAATTATAAGATATAACTTTTTATTTTTTTTTAGTATAAATATAATAGAATATTTAGCTTTAGAGTTTAAAATATAAATATATTTTTTCTTAAGTATATCTTTAATATATTCCTTTAGAGTATTTAATTATATTTAGTTAAGATTATAAATAGGGTAGAACTAGGTATTAGTTCCTTTTTTAAGAATGATTTTATAGTCCTATTAATTAAACTCTAATAGTTTAGTTTTTAATTCTTTAGCAAATAATTATTTATAGATTTAATATTTAGATAATATATTTTATAGTTTATTTTAGGCTACCTTTGCCTTTATTCTTTTAAGGTTAAAGTTTAAATATTAAAGCTATATATATATATAGGTAATTTTATATTATTATTATTATTTTTAATTATTTTTATATTTATACTTTATTTTTATTAATAGTAGTATTTTTATTATATTATTATATATATTTTTTGCTTAGTTAAAGTTAAGAGTTTAAAATCTTTTATTATTAGAAATATTATTAGCTATATTATACTTAAAGAGTATTTATACTTAGCTAATATATTAATTAATATTAGGATTATATTAGTATAATTATAAATATCTTAAAATAATATTATATTTTCTAGTATTTATAATATTAAAGTTAATTTCTTAGTTCTTTTTATAAATAAAGACTTTAAGGTAATTAAGCTCTTTATTTATTATATTATTATTATATTTAAATATAATATCTTTAAGGTTATATATAGTATAGGGGTTTAATTTTATTTTCTATAATAGCCTTAACTTATTAATTAACTTAGGGTTAATATAATTAAGCTATACTTTATTATTTACTATTATAATATATTAAGTTCTATAAATCTAGATTTTTAATTTTAATTATTCTAGGGGCTTTTTTATTAAAGTTATATATAAAGCCTTTTATAGAAATTCTTTTAGTAATTCTATAAGCTTTTGCTTAGGCTACTCTTAGGGCTTTAGTTCTCCGAAGGGTATTATAGGTTTTTTGGTAATAATATAATTATTTAGTATTAATCCTATGCTTTTTTACTTTTATAGAGATTATATATAAGGTCTAGGTAATTATACTATTTTTTATCTTTATAGTTTAATAGATCTATTAAGGGGAAGAAAATAATAATATTATTAAATTCTTTTACTTATTTTATAATAAGGTAATTATTATAGTTAAATCTATAGGTATAATATATTAGGATATTTAATACTTATATAGGGAAATATTTATTTTATTTCTTGTATTTAAGGTATTCTATATAAAAGTAATTAAAGTAATTAAACTATATAAGCTTATAGTAAGCTAAGTGGTTTTTTGTTAATTTTAGATTATTATATTTAAATATTATAACTTTTGGCTAAATAGGATAAATCTCTTTTTTTATTATAAGATAAATATTTTTATTATATTTAATAGTATCTTATAAAAGCTAATTATATTTTTCTTCTTTTATAATCTAATAAAATCCTTTATTTTTATTATATTTTACTATATTCTATTATTCTAGGATTTCTCTATTATATTCTATATTACTAAAGCTTATAAGTAGGCCTATCTTTTTTGTTCTTTTTAGGTTATTAAGTTATAAGAATAGCTTATAATCTTATTGCTTAAGGTAATTAATTTATAGATAATGATCTTTTTTTTCTTTGGGTATTTTAGGAAGGTCTTATATATATTAATATATATTATATCTTTATATTATGGCTATAGTTTTATTATTATATTTCTAAGGGTTTCCTTTTGGTACTAGTTATTATATAAACTCTATAGATTATAGTCTTTGGATTATTGCTTTTAGTTTTTTACCTTTAGGTATATTATTAAAGTATACCTTTTTTAGAGTATAATATTATTATATAATATATCTAGGTTTTCTATAGTTATAGCAAAGGATTTTATAGGAAAATTTTTATTTACCTTTTTATATAGCTTTAATATTTATAGCTCCTAAGTAAATACTATAAAAGGTAAAGATATAAGATTTTCTATTTTTTATAGTATTATTTTTAATATACTTTTAATAATTATTAATTATAATTAATTTTCTATTATTTTATTTTTACTATTATCTTTTATATTACTTATTATTAATCTTAATTATATAGATAATATATATAGTAAAAGTAATAAAGGGTTCTAAAAATTAATATATCTTATCTTAAATAAATTCCTTAAGTTATTAGTAGAACTTATAAATAAAGATTTCTTTGGTCTAAGAGAGTTTATTTACATAATAGTAAAAGTCAAAGAGAAAGTTAATATAAAAGCCCTTTTAGTAAAGCTTCTTAAGTTCTCTAAGTACTATTTACTTTTTATTAATAATTTTATAGAAAGTAATAAGTTTATTCTTAAATCCTTTAAAGGAGGAAAAAAGAGTTTTAGTAGATTCTATGGTTTTTTCCTAGGGGTTTATAATATAGTCCTTAAATAGCTTTTTTATTATTTTTATAGATTTTCCTTTTAATTATTTAATGGTATATTAGACCTTAAGGGATTTATTATTAGTAAAGGTAGTTAAGTATAGGGAATAGTAACTCTTAATTTAGGTTAACTATTCTTAAAGGGTATTACTATTACCTTTCTAAGTAGGTGATTCCTTAGGCTTAATAATCTTACTAGGGTCCTTGGTATAGACTAAGAATTATTTGAGTTTCTTAATGTATTGTTTATAGCTCTTTATAGTGTTAATATAGCTTTCTCCTAAGGTATTATAACAATTTAGCCGATTTCCCAAGGAATAAACCAATTAAAAGGCAGGGTTTATATTAGTAGAAGGATTAAAGTGCATAGTAGTATACTAAGCAATAGAAAGATATTTATAAGTATTATATCTAGTAATAGTTAATTAGTAATTAAGGTAATTAAATTATATTAAAAGCTAATTAAGACTATTTCTTATGGTTAGGCTTAATTTATTTATATATTTTTAATTATATAGTTTTATATTTGTAGATGTTGAATGGGATTAGTTTAATATTATTTGACTATAATGATTAGAGAAGTTAAATGGAATCTATTTAACTCTTTCTTATTGGCAGGGTATATAGGTATAGGGTAATTTATTTTAGGTAAGTAAGGGTTCTACTAATTATAACCATCTTGACTTATTATAGATTATAATATAATATCTTTCCTTTATTAGTCTTATCCCTAAGGCTAAGATATTAGGCTATATCTTTATAAACTTTTACTATATACTTAACTTAGTTCTTTAAATATTTTTTTATATTAATAGGATATTAAATTATATTTCTAAAATATTATTATATCCTAAAGTAATAAGATCTTATTATTAAGATATTATAAAATTAATTAATAAATTTAGTTTTAAGATACCTTAGTATTTTATATACTTTTATACTAGAAATCTTTCTTATATTATAGTAAAGGGAAAAAGTAAATATAAATTTTATATATTAAAAAAGTATTTAGAATATAATTATAATAATATTTTTATATAAGCTTATTTATAATACTTTAATCTTATTAATATCCTTTTAATTAACTTTTCTATATAATTAAGTATATATCTAATAAGAAGAACTATATTAAAAAGGAAAAAAAAAAAGCAAAGGTAAATTTACTAGATATTATATTATATTTATAATATTTATATATTTAAGAATATTATTTATAAGAAAAGGCAAAAGAAATAATTACTTATAGTTATAAAGACCTAGATAAGCTTAAGAAAAAGGAGTATAAGGAGTCTTTAGTATTATTAGAAATATAGCTATTAGAGGACATAAGGATTATTAATTAAAGTACTATTAATTTCCCTTTTGGTTTTTCTAAAAGAATACCTTTAATACCTTTAAATAGTATATTAAATTCTTAGCAGATTCTTAGGTTATTTCCTTATAATTTTTTTATTTTATCTTAAAATATTTATCTTTTTATTATTATAATATTTATTTTACTTTTTATTATTCTTTAATATTCTTAATTTAAGGCTTATATTTTAGTTTTATATTAATTTAGATTTTATTATTGGGTTTTAGAAGTAAGATATAGAAGATAAAGTAGACTTAAATATTATTGGGTAAGTTAAGTTTATAGTTATTTTCTAAAATTTTCTTTTTAATTAAATAAGGTCTAATTTATATAAAGTTAATTTTTTTATTTTATTATTTTATTAAAAGATTTTTTATTACTAGGTAGACTATATCTTTCTCCGAAAAAGATAATCCCTTTAGCCTTTTAAGATTATAATATTATCTTATTATATTATATATAAATTTAAGTTTTATCTTTATTTTTTTATATAATTTCTATAGATTATTAGATTTAATTATAGCTTTAGCTTAAATTATACCTTTTAAGGGTACTCTATAAGTATTAGAGATAAAGCTAAAGTTAGCTTTAGTAAGGGTTATTTTAATACTTTTATTATATAATATATTATATATTAGTTATATAATTAATAGCTTTTTTATTTAATTTATTTATTTATAATTAATATAATATTATAAATATTATTTAATCTCTTAGTTTTATTATTTTATTTATTTATTTATTTATAAATAAAATACTATATTTAGTTTATAATTTAATTCTATTAAACTTATAAGATTTTATTAGAATTTAAATATAAATAGTTATTTTTTATTAGATATAATTTTTATAGGAAGTCTATAGATTATAATAATATATTAAAAAAATAGGTAAATAAATTTATTTTTATTAATTACTTTCTTATAAGAAATATAATATATTACTTTAGTAAAATAATTAATAATAATAAAAATACTATTATAATATTAGCCTATTATAAAATCTATAGATAGAAAAAGGTCTATAATAAAGTCTATAATAATTAATTCCTATAGTTAGGATATAATTAGGGCTAATTAGAGTAATCTATAGAATTTATACTTAGATTTCTTTAAGTATTAGCAAAGATTATATTCTTTATATATTATCTTTATTTTCTTCTTTATTTTACTAAAGGAAAATATCTATTTAATATATTTAAGGGTTTTATTAATTCCTTTGTATTTATACAAAGGGTATTTATAGATTTCTCTAAGGAGGTCTATTTAGTATTCTTTAAATACTTAGAGTAAATCTATATATTCTTTCTTAGGAAGATTAAGGTTATATTTCTTGATTTTCTATAGCAATAAATTTCTTTGTTCTACTTACTATAAGGGTATTTTTACTTTACTAATATGCCTTATTCTTAGGCATCCTTTTATTTAGATAATAGCAATAAGTTTCTTTATTTTAATTATTATTTTACTAATAGATATTTATTTATAGGCTCCTTTAAAGGATAGCTAAAATAGTTATTTTTTAATTTAAGGCTTTTCTTTATAATAATTAAGGTATTAACTAATAGTATTAGCTTAATTATTCTTTGCTTTTTAGATATAAATAATTTAATAGTTAAATTTAAAAAGATATTTAGTATATTAAAATTATCTTTTATTAAGCTTTTAAATTATTATAAAGTAAAAGATATTTTTATAGTCTATATATACTATAATTTTATACTTTCCTTTAAATAAATAATAGTAAAATTCCTTAAAGGTATTAACTATTATAAGGAATTCTTTATTATATATAGGGTAATTAAGTTTTATATTATTAAGTTTATATAAATAAAATATAATTAAGTATAATTAATTATTATTATCCCTTTATCTAATTTAGGCTCTTAGGATAAAGTCTAAGGAGT
The DNA here is from genome assembly GCA_013406995.1 of Calonectria aciculata. Classification (NCBI taxonomy): domain Eukaryota; kingdom Fungi; phylum Ascomycota; class Sordariomycetes; order Hypocreales; family Nectriaceae; genus Calonectria; species Calonectria aciculata. The sequence continues at coordinate 504,459 of VTGE01000017.1, forward strand.
TTATTTTTAATTTAATTAGTTATTTTAGGTTAAATATAATAAATATAGATTTTAAGATAATTACTTTTTATATAGCTTTAAAGGCATTTTATACTTAATTTCCCTATATAAAGTCTTTTTTTTTCTTTATAAATTCTAATAAGGGGATTATAATTTTATTAAAGTCCTAGATAAACTTATAATAATAATTTATAAATCTAAGAAAAGTTTATATCTTCTTAATATTTATTAATACTTTTTATTTCTTAATAGTAATAATCTTCTTTAGGTCTATATAAATTTTATTAAATAAAATAATATATCTTAAAAATTTAATTTCTATAGTATAGAACTTATTTTTTTTAGGTTTAATAAATAGTTTATTATTCTAAAGGGCTTTTAAGACCTTATAAATATATTTCTTATATTTTTCTTTATTCTTAGAGAAAATAAAAATATTATCTAAATAGCAAATAATAAAGATATTAAGGTATTCTTAAAGTATATAGTTAATTATTTATTAGAATAATATAAGTATATTTATAAGTCTAAAAGGCATAATAAGATATTTAAAGAGTCTAAATTTTATTTAAAATATAATTTTCTATTTATATCCTTTTTTAATATAAATAAGATTATAGGCTTTTTTAAGATCTAAGGCAATAAAAATATTTATATTATATAATTAGTCCTTTATTTTTATAATTAAAGGTAAAAGGGTTTAATTTTTAATAATATTTTTATTAAGTTATTAATAATTAATTATAAGATATAGCTTTTTATTCTTTTTTGGTATAAATATAATAAAATATTTAGCTTTAGAGTTTAAGATATAAATATATCTTTTTTTAAGTATATTTTTAATATATTCCTTTAGAGTATTTAATTATACTTAGTTAAGATTATAAATAAAGTAGAACTAAGTATTAATTCCTTCTTTAAGGATAATTTTATAGTCTTATTAATTAAACTCTAGTAGTTTAATTTTTAATTCTTTAGTAAATAATTATTTATAAATCTAATATTTAGATAGTATATTTTATAGTCTATCTTAGGCTACCTTTGCCTTTATCCTTTTAAGATTAAAGTTTAAATATTAAAGCTATATATATATATAGGTAATTTTATATTATTATTATTATTTTTAATTATTCTTATATTTATACTTTATTTCTATTGGTAATAGTATTTTTATTATATTATTATATATATTTTTTACTTAGTTAGAGTTAAGAGTTTAAGATCTCTTATTATTAGAAATATTACTAGCTATATTATACTTAGAGAATATTTATATTTAGTTAATATATTAGTTAATATTAGGGTTATATTAATATAGCTATAGGTATCCTAAGATAATATTATATTCTTTAGTATCTATAATATTAAAATTAATTCCTTAATTTTTTCTATAAATAAAGACTTTAAAATAATTAAGCTTTTTATTTATTAAATTATTATTATACTTAAATATAATACTTTTAAAATTATATATAATATAAAGATTTAATTTTATTTTCTATAATAGCCTTAATTTATTAATTAACTTAGGGCTAATATAATTAAGCTATACTCTATTATTTACTATTATAATATACTAAGTTCTATAAATCTAGATTTTTAATTTTAATTATTCTAGGGGCTTTTTTATTAAAGTTATATATAAAGCCTTTTATAGGAGTTCTTTTGGTAATTTTATAAGCTTTTGCTTAGGCTATTCTTAGGGCTTTAATTCTTTAAGGGGTATTATTAGTTTTTTAGTAATAATATAATTATTTGGTGTTAATCTTATGCTTTTTTACTTTTGTGGAGGTTATAGGTAGGGTCTAGGTAATTATATTATTCTTTGTCTTTATAGTCTAATAGATTTACTAAAAGGAAAAAAATAATAATATTATTAAGTTCCTTTATTTATTTTATAATAAGGTAATTATTGTAATTAAATCTATAGATATAGTATATTAAAATATTTAATACTTATATAGGGAAATATTTATTTTATTCTTTGTATTTAAGATATCCTATATAAAAGTAATTAAAGTAATTAAATTATATAAGCTTATAGTAGGCTAAGTGGTTTTTTGCTAATTTTAGGTTATTATATTTAAATATTATAACTTTTAGCTAAATAGAATATCTTTTTTTTTTTACTATAAGGTAAATATTTTTATTATATTTAATAGTATTTTATAAAAGCTAATTATATTTTTCTTCTTTTATAATCTAATAGGATCCTTTGTTTTTATTATATTTTATTATATCCTATTATTTTGGGATTTCTTTATTATATTTTATATTACTAAAGCCTATAGGTAAGCCTATCTTTTTTGCTCTTTTTAGGTTATTAAATTATAAAAATAGTTTATAGTTTTATTGCTTAAGGTAATTAATTTATAGATAGTAATCCCTTTTTTCTTTAAGTATTCTAAGAAGATCTTATATATATTAGTATATATTATATCTTTATATTATAATTATAGTTTTATTATTATATTTCTAAGGGTTTCTTTTTAGTATTAATTACTATATTAACTTTATAGGTTATAGTCTTTAGATTATTATTCTTAATTTTTTACCTTTAGGTATATTATTAAAGTATACTTTTTTCGGGATATAGTATTATTATATAATATATCTAGGTTTTCTATAGTTATAGTAAAGGGTTTTATAAGAGAATTTTTATTTACCTTTTTGTATAGCTCTAATATTTATAGCTCTTAAGTAAATATTATAGGAAATAAAAATATAGGGTTTCTTATTTTTTATATTATTAGATTTATTATTTAAGTTTTAATAGTTATTAGTTAATATTAGTTTCCTATTATCTTATTTTTATTATTATCTTTTATATTATTTATTATTAACTTTAACTATATAGGTAATATAAGTAATAAAGGTTTTAGGGGATTCTAAAAGTTAATATATCTTATCTTAGATAAATTCCTTAAGTTATTAATAAAACTTATAAATAAAGGTTTCTTTGGTCTAAGAGAGTTTATTTATATAATAATAAAAATTAAAAAAGAAATTAATATAAGAGCCCTTTTAGTAGAGCTTCTTAAGTTCTCTAAGTACTATTTATTTTTTATTAATAATTCTATATAGGGAAATAAATTCACTTTTAAATCCTTTAAAAAAGGAAAAAAGGTTCTTTATAGACTTTATAGTCTTTTCCTAAGGGTTTATAATATAATCCTTTAGTAGTTTCTTTATTACTCTTATAGGCCTTTTTTCTAATTATTTAATAATATATTAGATCTTAAGGGATTTATTATTTATAAAGGTAATTAGATATAATAAATAATAACTCTTAATTTAGATTAGCTATTCTTAGAATATACTACTATTACCTTTTTAAGTAAAGGATTCTTTAGGCTTAATAATTTTACTAGGGTCCTTTATATAAACTAAGAATTATTTAAGTTCCTAAAGGTATTATTTATAGTCTTTTATAATTTTAATTTAGCTTTTTCCTAGGATATTAATAGCTTTATAGAGTTAATTAATCTTATTATATTCTTTAAGGTAAATCTTTATATTATCTATTTTTTCTATAAGGTATATTAGTTTTCTACTAAGTACTTTATTTTTTAGTTAAAGTTTTTTAAATTGCTTATTTATATTATTATTATTATTATCTTTCTTAACTCCTTTCCCTTTTTCCAAAGAGTTTATATCTTTATCTCTATCCGGGTTAATTGGTTTAGGAGTAGATAAAGTCTTAGGCTTAGCCTTAGGCTTTCCTAAGGCAAAGGGTTTAATAGTATTACCTAAGGAAGAAGGAATAGTAGGTGCTATTATAATATATTACTTAGTAGTTAATATAAATAGTCTACTAAATAAGAGCTTTTAATATATAATAATTTAGCTAATTTCCTAAGGGATAAATTAATTAAAAGGTAAGATTTATATTGGTAAAAGGATTAGAGTATATAATAGTATACTAAGCAATAAAAAGATATTTATAAGTATTATATTTAGTAATAGTTAATTAGTAATTAAGGTAATTAAATTATATTAAAAGCTAATTAAGACTATTTCTTATGGTTAAGCTTAATTTATTTATATACTTCTAATTATATAGCTTTATATTTATAGATATTAAATAGGGTTAGTTTAATACTATTTAATTATAATAATTAGAGAAGTTAAATAGAATCTATTTAACTCTTTCTTATTGGTAGGGTATATGGGTATAGGGTAGCTTGTTTTAGGTAAGCGAGGGTTCTGCTGGTTGTGACCGCCTTGACTTGTCATGGGTTATAATATAATCTCTAAGGATAGTAGTTTCTAGAGTATTTTTTAACCTAGAAATATGCCTATAGTTCTTTAGGCTAGGCCAATTTAGATATTCTTCAAAAGTAGCTAATTAAGATATTTATTCTAGAAATAAAGCCTTAATAAAAGGAATAATAAAGAATTCTTATTTTTAATAGTTATAAGTTATATATTCTTATTATATTTATATATATTTATTGAGAGTATTAAATATAGCCTCTTTATCTTTCTTTATATATCTTATAGGCTATATAATCTTTTGATCTTAGTATTTTTAGTCCTTTAAAGACTATCTTTTATAAGAAAACTTATAAATATACCTCTTTTAAAATAACTACCCTAATTTAAAAATAATACTTTTTAGAATATTATAAAATAACCTCTAAAAAAGCTATATTATTAAGGAACCTTTAAAAGGGATTTTTTATAGCTAGGATTTATCCTATTAATATTAAGAAGCCATTAGCATAGGTAATTTACCCTAAGGCCTTACCCAAAGTATCTCCTCTATCTTCTATACCTAAATACCAAAAAAGAGATAACAATAATATACTATATATACCTAAGAATATAAAGTATCTATATTTATAGCTTAAATTAATAGATAATAAGTTTAAGAGTATTTATTACAATATATATATTTTAGTAAAAAAGGTAAAAAAAGGACTTAATAAATAGTTAGCAATAATAATTAGTCTAAAGGTTAAATATAGTTACCTTGAGACCAAAATAGCATTAATATAGCCCATAGGAAGGCAGGCTGTTAAATATAATCCCAATAAGGCATTTGCATTAATTAAGCAAATTAAAAAGGCTTGCTTTAAGGAATGCTACTGTATAGAGCGCTAGACCACAAGGTTATAAGCTTGAGCCGAAGAGAATGTAAATAAGGATATATCATTAACTCAGGAGAGCATAGTCTCTTATCTCCTCTCTTAGCTAGTAAATTTATGAGGTATTCATAGTGCTATAAGGAATAATATCACTTGCAATGATTTGGCTGACTCGCGCGGTTATGTGGGGTCACGGTTATGTGGGGAGCCACTCTATATGGTACTGCCATATACAATGACACTTTAATGGCCAGCTAGCCCAGGGATGGGGTCTTAAGACGCACAAAAATGAGGTCGACCCAAGGTTCAGCTGGATGATGAAGGAGGTTGAGACCGAAGGCACCACGACCCAAGTGAACGTCGATATTTGTATCGGAGCTTGATTGGGTAGATACCCTCAGGGATCGAATACGACGGCTAAGGCGTGAAAATGAGGACGAGGATCGCGTGGATGAAGATCTTGCCGAGCTTGAGCTAGTCAAAAGGCTGGGCAGCGACGGCCCAGCCTGTCGTAGAAAGAGTGGTCAGCGTAATCCTAGAGACAATCGGTACGAGGAAGGAAGGAATAGAAATCAATCGTAACACACCGTGGCGTGATTTGCCATGGAGTGAGTGTCCTCTGTCTCATTTTAGAGCATGTTTCGTGGATGGTGGGCTTCAAGACGGCCTCAGCGATAAAGGATTGCGATCTGGCAAATTGAGGGGAAGATGATGTGAGACAGATTCAGACAAAGCAATGTCTGGGTGCGCAAGAGAGCACAACTGCATAATTTGATCGAAGAGTGTCTGTTAATGCCTGATCATTTAGGCTGTCGGACAAGTTTGCTTCTTCTTGCATTGTGCCACCGCCATTGCCCCTCGCTTAGCTAACTAACTCTTCTTGGCAGACAGCCCGACATGATTGAGGCAGTCGTCATTTCCATTTTGCTTTGTCATGACCTTCTTGATTTCTAGCCATGTTCAATCCATTGCAGTTTCAACCTCTGCTGGGCTACTCCTGTGGTTGTTGATATTGTTCCAGGATCGATCCTCTGTTACGCCAAATGAAATCACGTCACCAGTTACATCTGTGAGACAGGCGGGGTAGCTAAGCCCCCCGGGATGGTACGTATCAAGTACTTCGTCAGCACCAGGACCCTTTTTGGGAAAACGAGGCTGTCATCTGCATGCGCCGAGCGCGTACACATGCTATGCGATAGGCCAGTCATTATGAGCGGCACAGATTTCCGCAGGATTGGCACGAGGACTGGGCCAAATTCTGCGACCGAGATGTTTTTATCCCCTCTCCACTTGAAATAATAATATCATCTTTTATAAACAGGTGGGGCTTTAACCACCAAAATTTAGGTTGTATAAGATAGCTGTCACATGTACGCGTGTACTAAATCTTACGAAAAACACTCACATTCTTACATCGACTAAGCACGCATCACTGATCTCCAACAGGGGCTGTTGCCCAACGCCACGACTACAAGGCTAACGTTACAACCCTCAAAATAACGGCGATTGCTCTTTAGCTTCCTTTGTCTCGTCCAGAACCTCCATCCATCACTGCCCATATCGGCGAAATTCCCAATACTTGCCAAGCTGTCCAATTATTCGTCATGTCCTCTTACTATGTTCAGGGTGTCGATCCCTTCGGTGAGGATGTCACATTGGATCAAGGAATCATGGACAGTAAGATGTAGTGCATTGAATATCTTTTATCCTTACAGCTAATATGAAGCCTGTCAGAACTTCCCCCGGGCTGTAAAATCCTGTCTACAAGCCGTGCCGGTCAGAGCTTGTGGGTAGAAACGGTCAGGATAGAGGCACTACTCTCAGACGGCAGTATCAAGGTTTACTTCAAGAAGGTTCTTAAAATCTATTCAAATTACCCCAATTCCACATCCCTCTAATTGCAAATGCTAAATAGGGAGCTGCTGGAGATATTGGTCAGGCAATGATGCACGGAGCCTACGAATCAGAGCAGGCGGTGTACTCATTCATTCCAGAATATGTGCCTGAACCTGTCGCTTGGGGTTCATACAAATCTCGCGACGATATGCATTTCTATCTTGCTGAATATGTTGAGATGGACGAGGTTCACCCAGATGCCAAAGCTTGGGCAACTGCTGTCTCATCGCTTCATCGACGAAGCATGGGGAAATCTCCTAATGGAGAATTTGGATTCCATGTGGGCGGCTACTTAGCCAATGTCCCTGTAAAGAACGCATGGAACGCTTCGTGGGAGAAATTTTGGGCCCAACAATTATGGTCTCTTTGCGAGGAAGAAGAAGCTCGTTGCGGAGAGGACACATCCTTTTCTCAGCTTAAGAATGTATTCTTTGAGCGAGTCATCCCTCGTTACCTTAGACCTTTGGAATCTGACGGCCGCTCGGTTCAGCCGTGTCTGATCCACACTGATTTATGGCCCGGTAATGTTAAACCAAGAACCGATTCACCTGATATTTTGTGCGTTTTTGACTCTGCAAGCCACTGGGGACATTTTGAAGGTGAGCCTACTAATCCCAACCAGTAAGCGACACGGGCTAACAGTATACACCCTGAGCCGATCTTGATGGCACACGAGCAAACCTCTGGAACTTGGAAAAAGCCGGAGAAGCCTACAGAGAAATCGTGGGCGTTTCGGAGCCTCAAGATGAATATGCACAACGCATAGACCTTTATGGCATAACAGGAATGGTACTCCGATCAGCCATGTACAACAAGGAACCAAAGCGCCGAGCTCTGTAAGTGAAGGCTGCCATTATTTCGATTTGCTAGAACAAAGCCATTGACATTCACAGGTGTGCGGAGGCTATGCAGAAACTAGTGGATAAATTACTGCTTGCTCCAACATTGCATAAAATGGAGGCTGTTGGTGAAGTATTGGAGGATGAGCAAAGTAAGAAGGAATCCCTTTTTGAGATGGTATGAATTTTGCCTTTCCGAGTTGTAGAGATTTAATTAGAACATCTGGAATGAACGATTAGGATAGGGATTGTGGTATTCTCGATCAAATCTTAAGTGAAGTGCCAATCACGATTAAATGCTTAGCTCAATAGTTATGCTCTTTCTTGATTACTGGCAATGATGGTTTAGACTCTTGGGTGCCTGCAACCAGCGCCATTGTGGAGGCCGTGATTTGGCAGACGCAAATAGTGAAATTCCGGTCACGGGACGTGAGGGGCCCCGTGGACCGATATATTTTGCAGTTATTATTTCTTTGGTTTTCCATCTCCACCCAATCCTTCTTTGAACCCTCCTTCATTTTCCCCTCGTTCCTCCGTCAGAGAATCACCACATTCCGTCATTCTTCAGTTGGTAAAACCAAATACTTTAGATCCCACCGAGACTTTTATCACAGCATTCCTTGTTGCAAGTTCAAACGCAGGTGATATATCATTCTCTACCTGGTATTTTAAACTAATTTTCCAATAAGTCTATTCAATGTAAAGGATGAAGATAAATCACCCATCAGAGATATGTGTTTGCCAAGAGGCGCAGGTGTCGAGTCGACCACAAGCCAAAGCACAACAGGAGACCATGGATGTGGATCCTGATCATCCCCCGTTTTCGATCTTCACAAAGTCAGAAAAGAGGTTCATTGCATGGGTTGCATCCTTTGGTGCCATGTTTTCGACACTCAACAGTTACATATACTTCCCGGCGCTTGTTCCCATGGCAGGAGACCTGAATGTCTCGGTTTCAATGATCAATCTAACCATCACCTGCTACCTGGTCATTGCAGGTCTAGCACCAACATTTATGGGTGACTTTGCAGATAAAGAAGGACGGCGCCCAGCATACCTCGTCATGCTAATTCTCAGCGTCGGGTCAAATATTGGGTTGGCCCTTCAGAACTCATATCCCGTGCTATTCGCACTAAGAATGATCCAAGCTGCTGGTACATCAGGTACGAACACAAGTCAAATGGAATCGCCACATAGCTTTCTCGGGCAGCGGTAAGTTCTAATAAATGCAACAGGAGCCTTTAGCGCGGCAAATGGCGTCATCGCTGACATAGCATCAACTGATGAGAGAGGAACTTACTCGGGAACAGTTATTCTGTTGTCAGTTAGCTATCTTCCCCTCACCAAAGAAATTACTTATATAAATCAGTACCAATACAGCACCAAGCTTTGGTCCAGTAATTGGCGGTCTTCTGGCTTATAAGGCGGGGTGGCATTGGATATTCTAGTTCTTGACAATAATGACCAGTGTGCATGGCCTTGCGTTGGGTTTGTTCTTCCCCGAGACGCAGAGAAATCTTGTTGGAAACGGCAGCAAGCGTGTGCAGGGTATTTTGTATTGGAATCTTTTTTCTCGGCTTTTCAAACATCAACTAACTGTAGAGGAGATTGGGCAGCCGCGTCGCCGACAGTGCCGCATCCCAAACCCACTGGCATCATTACCATTGCTTCGGAAGAAAGGGAATTTCTGCGTCATCGCATTGTCCTCCATAACGTACGCCATTAGAATGGTCCTGCAGGCTTCATTGGGTGCTCAATGCGTTCAGATTTACAATCTCAACTATCTGCAGGGAGGCCTCATCTACCTCCCAGCTGGAATCAGTGGGGCTGTAGGGGCGAAGCTTGGCGGTATATACGTCGATTATCAATATCGTCGCATGTGTACGAAGCTAAGTAGCTCGTTTACGGAAGGAGGAGGAAATCCGGATTTTCCCATTGAAAAGGCCAGGCTCTACGGGGCCCAGTTGATGATTGTGCTCACGGCCTTTGGTACTGTTGGCTACGGGCTCGCCCTGAATTTCAACGCAGTATGAGCCCGTGACACCTTACCCTTCATCCTCCTGCGACTAACGAACATTAGCACATCTCAGTGATGCTAATTATCCAGTTTATAACAAGCTTCACAACCTCCATCATCTTCGCAGTAAGTTTTCTCCCCTCACACCCAATTCCAATTTCGGAAAGAAGTATTTACACAGCCCTGGCTCAGATGACTGGCACACTCTTGACCGACCTGAACGAGAGCTGTGCCGCCACGGCAAGTGCAGCTTCTAATGTTGTGAGGTGTTTGCTTGCTGGTGGGTGTATTGCGGCTTTGGAGCCTTTGACAGATTGTATCGGCTTGGGTTGGTGTTTTGGTATTTTTGCAATCATGCAGCTGCTCGCCATTCCTTTGGCCTTATTACTAGAGGCATTCGCTATTGGGTGGAGACAAGATGAGTCACAGTCGAGCAATTGAATATAAGTGAATGGCATCAGCCATCCCAACGGCCCACGGGTTGGGTTTGGCCAGTCAACACAACGCTATAAGACAGATCAAATGTACAAGGACCTATAAAAATTATCATCTTCATGTGTATTTCTTCTTCACTTGCAACTCAAATATGATTTCGTATCGTGATCTCATTAATTTTGGAACGAAGGGCTTCAGTCACAAGTGGTTGCGAAGTAGGTAAACGCGTGAGAATACTTCGAGATACGTTTTATGTATAAAAATAATATGATTCTTGTATTTTATTCAGACTACCCGCTCGCCAACATTTTATATTTTTTCATTCGCTCTTCTCCATTCCTATATACCCATACCAAGGCGTTACAATCATTCTACATTAATAAGAAACTCGCTCTTAGTCGCAGCAAACTTTGCAAAATCCGTCAAAGACGACGATTGAAGAATTTCGAAGACAGACACCTTTGCTTTGGCTGCATTGCTCAGCCAGTTTCGCAACTCAACCGCAACGAGCGAGTCAACTCCGTAGTGCGACATGGGCAAACTGGCTTCGATCTCGGCCACGGCGATGCTGAAGATATCCGACATCTTCTTTGTGAGCGCCTCTGCAATCAACTTTGTAGCATCGGCGATGGTGGTGTTCGGGGTCGATAGGTTTTGAGTCAGGATCGCAGTTGTGTCCTCGGCAGCCGCTGCGACGGGAGCAGACGACGAGGTTAGGGGTGTTGCCAACCGGAGAGTCGTGAATCGCCTATCTTGCCTTGCGGTTGCACCTTCGGGCACGGTGTCCCAGCTTACCAGGCAAGTAACCACCTGGCTGTCGTCGGGGTTTGATCGGAGAGGTCGACGAATACCGTCCTCAATTAGGCGAAGCAACTGATCAATCTCCATAGCCTGGGCAACACCACCCAAGCTCAGGGACTTCTTAATACGAGACCGGTTCGACTCGTCTTGCTCAGCAACAAATCCAACGTCCTTGACTTCACCTAGGTCAATAACAAGGGCGGGGAGGCCGAGAGATGTTCTATGCCGGGCAAGCGCATCTTGGAAGGCATTTCCTGCATTGTAGTTGGCTTGTGAAGTGTTTCCGAAGATACCTGCCAACGAAGACAGCATGATGAAGAAGGATACATCAGGGAGGTTATTGTGCAAGTTCATGGTGCCTGCAACCTTGGGGAGGATACCGCGGCGCCATTGTTCGAAAGTCATTCTCTCGATGACCGTGTCCTGGAAAGTGTTAGTATGTTTGAAAATATCCATATTCATTGAGGAGAAACCTACATCCAAAGCCATAGCCAGAGTGACTACTCCGCGAATAGGAGGCGCCACAGTCGCAATGTCAGACAACATCCTTAGCAGGTCTTGTTCGTTTGAGACATCGCAATTGCGAATATACAGATTGCATCCGTCTGCCCTGGCCGATTTAACCAGATCCAGGGCCTCGGGGTGCGATTCTGCCCGGCGAGAAGTGAGGACGATGTTCTTGGCTCCATTTTCAACCATCCACTGGGCCATGCGGCGACCAATACCACCAAGGCCACCAACAATAAGGTAGGTGCTGTTGGGGTCATCGAGAGTAAATGGCTTGGGTCGGGGCACAACCTATTGAGAGTCAGTCCTGTCTCTTGAGAAAGGAAAAAGTAAACATACCTTGACCAGATCCCCGGGTCGGGGCACAAGCACCAGCTTTCCAAGGTGCTTGCCGCTCTGCAGCATTCGCAGTGCGCTCTCCATTTCAGAGATGGAATACGTCGTAACCGGATAGATTGTACGGAGAATGCTTTCAGAATGCAGCTTGATGCAAGCATCGAGCGCTCTGCCAAAAACGTGTTTCTTGTACTCCATCAAAAAGGCAATATCGATACCGTGGAGACTAGCAGCCCGACTGAATCCCGTCATCTCCAAGAAACGTCCGGCCTCAGTGTCGACCTTTCCAATCTCAAGGAACCTACCGAAGCGAGCAATGCATCCCCAAGAAGCTTTGAGAAGAGGCCCAGAAAGCGAGTTGAGAATCACATCAACGCCCTTGCCGCTCGTCTTCTCCATGATGGCTGGTGCAAAGGTGGTGTCGCGGCTTGACATGATGTGGTCGGCTTGGATTCCGTATCGCTCAACAAGGAAATCCCGCTTGGCTTCAGTGCTGCAAGTCGCGTAAATCTCAGCTCCAATGTGCTGGGCAAGCATGATGGCGGCTTGACCAACTCCACCAGTTCCGGCGTGGATCAAAACAGTCTCCCCCTTCTCTAAGCGAGCGAGGTTAACTAGAGAATGGTAGGCAGTGACATAGACGGTAGGCATAGAAGCACCCTCCTCAAAGGATACCTCGTCTGGAATCTTGGCGAAATCTCTCCAGTGGGACCGAGCAATGTTGGTGACTCGTCCCCTGTACATGCCGCACACCCGGTCTCCCACCTCGAGGCCGCTTTCTTCACAATCCGGGCCAATAGCAGTAACAACACCACAGATTTCATGTACGACATCGCCGTCGATTTGGCCGAGAGCGCACATGACATCTCGGAAGTTCAGACCGGAAGCTTTGGTCTCGACTTCAATCAAGCCACTTGTGATATCGACGGTGTGGCTGTGGTCATCGGTGAAATACATGTCACTCAGCAAGCCAGTCTGGCCACTCTCCCAGATGAGCACGCGGCCGGGTTGGTTGAAGGGTTGCATCTCGGCCGGGGGGTCGGCAGCGACCTTCTTGACTGCATTATCCCGCGCCTTGTCGGGATAGATACGCGAGAAGTGGAGGATGCCGTCCTTGACAGCATATTCAGATTCAAAATCGCCGAGGTTCTTGGAGTAATCGAAGCTCTCACCAAGAACATGAACGACCTGCCCAATTTGCTCTTCGTCCCAGGTCTCCGTATTGGTATCAAAATCGAGGTGAACACATCGCTTGCTGGAGTCTTCATGCTTCATGGTTCGAAGAAGACCCTGCACTTGGGCAAATAGCGGTTCCTTCGCGTCCACAAGACCGCTGCGGCTGAGCCACAACATACCTTCACTAGACACCATGAGGTTTCTCAGCTTGTTGAAAGCGTTCTCGTCCAGTTTGTCAACAAAGGCAGCTTCCATTTCCGCCGTGAAGATGCAGACCTTGCCTTCAGCTTGGGCCTCGTCAAATTTCTCAACAGTAGGTCGGGCGCCAGTCTTGAGTTCGACATCTACGATGAGCTTATCGAGCCACTGCTGCGGTGGCGGGTTCGAATAGATGATGGAGAGCGACGAAGGTAGCTTGGGCTCGGGAATCACTGTAGTTGCAATGAGACTGACCGAAAGCCTCTCGGGCTCAATGTGGTCCGGGATCTCAAAGTCAGCACCAGAAAATCCTTCCTCCCTGAAGACTCTGTCCCAAATCTTCAGCGGGGCGTTGGGGCTCATCTTGCGGTCTGCTTCCTCAGCCAACCACCAACCTGGCAGTGTACCAAAGATGAGCTGAGAATCTAGCTGGTCCTGGACACATTCAATGATGATCAGCTTGCCGCCGGGCTTGAGAAGTCGCTTGACATTTGCGATCGTCCTGTTAAGGGATTTTGTGGCGTGGAGAACCATGGAAGCCACGATCAAATCGTAGGTGCCAGTAGCAAAGCCCTGGTTGGCAGGGTCAACCTCGATGTCGAGCTTCTTGAATTCCATCAATTTATCCCAAGACGCAAATTTCTGCCTGCCCGCCTCGAAGAAACCAGAGGACACGTCGGTGAAGTCGTATGTGCCAAGGAGAGTACCGGTGCCCTCTCCGAGAGCAGCAAAACCGTTGAGAACGGCTCCCGTAGCACCGCCAGTTCCGGCTCCAATTTCCAGGACCTTGGCGCCTGGGTTTTTGGCCGCGTACAACTGGATGACCTTCTCAAGTTGTGGGTAAATTCGGGATCTGAAGCGAGGAATCTCCATGTAGTAACGATTCAACAGGTTATCCTGCATCATGAGTTCAAGGGGTGTGATGTTGCCGCGGACAATCTCGGCGAGCTCGGGTCCAACGCGACACAAGAGCTCTCCAGCAGCATTTGCAGAAGAGAGTTCGTCAAAGAGCATTTGCTGCAATCCCATGCTAGTCTTGGACCAAGTCTGACTTCCGGGACCGAGCTCGCCCTTCGCAGCCTGGGCTACAATGGCTTGCATCCAGCCATGGAAAATCTTCTGATGCCAGATCCATTCGTTTTCATCCTCTTTTTCAAGCTCCTCCAGGCAATCTTTAATGAAGTAGTAGGACGCTCGAACCATCTTATCTTCAAATTCTGCTTCCTCGAGATCAGGTGTCATGACGATTGACTCTTTGACGCTGAGGGGCATGTTGTGGAGGACATCAAGTTCCCAGCGGCTCTTGAAACAGATTCCTGAATCATCAGAGTCCTCGCCTGAGGCTTTTGGAATGGCTTGGGCAAAGAAGTCGTTGATCTGGAGGAACGAAGTCGTATCCTTACCGGCATCTTCGTTCACAACCCTGATGTTAGTCTTGGAGCCCTTCTTATCAGACTTGACCAACTGGGTGAATGCATGCAGCTTCTCGCCGCCTCGTCTCTTTAGACTGGCTGGGACAAACATGGACTTGATGGCACGGGGGAGAACCATGGATCCATTGCTCGTTTGGTCAGCCATATCCACATACGCTGACTGAATGATGGCATCCAGGGTGCCAGGGTGAAGAACATAGTCGGTGTCATCAGATGCAGCGCTGGAGACGACCAGCTCCGAAATACCCTTGTTCTCGGAAGCGGTGCTGTGGATGAGATTCTGGAAAACTGGACCATGGTAAAAGCCCATGTCTCGGAGGCCGGAATAAAAGGCCTCAATGTCAAATTCCCGAGCTTTGGCACCAGCAGAATAGAAGCTATCCGCCTGTGGCGCGGTCAATTCTTGGGCTGTCGGGGCCTTGGTCGCGCTACCGGTCTCTCCAACAACATAACCCTTGCAGTGTTGAATCCAATTGTCGCCCTCTCCAATGGAAGACACATCAAAATCATACCAGCCCTTAGAATCAAGTTCCTTGTCGCTACAGGGGCGCAGAGATAGACGGACCTCGACAGTCGCAGATTCGGGAATGGTAAGAGCGTTGGTGATATCGATGTCGCGCAGGCTAAATCCTCTGACACTCTTCTCGCCTTCGCCGCTCAACATGCGCACAGCCTCGATAGCCATGGCCACATAGGCGGCACC
This sequence comes from Calonectria aciculata, assembly GCA_013406995.1. Classification (NCBI taxonomy): domain Eukaryota; kingdom Fungi; phylum Ascomycota; class Sordariomycetes; order Hypocreales; family Nectriaceae; genus Calonectria; species Calonectria aciculata. The sequence continues at coordinate 519,890 of VTGE01000017.1, forward strand.
TGGCAGAACGACCTTGTTTTCGACCTTGTGCTCTGCCAACCAGGGTATGGAGCTAGCCTTGAGGAAGTTTCGCCAGGAAAATGTGGAGGCATTATCTCCAGCAACACGGGAACCAACGAGTTCGTGGGGTGGGCAAGACTGGAATCGATTCTCCCTGCTGACGCGCGATTCCGACCAGTAGCGCTTGGTGTGGTTCCAGGCATAGGATGGGAGGTTTTCGAGGAGCTTGTACTTGTGCTCTTTCGATTGCAGGTTGACGGAACTGACTGAGACCGGGTAGCCACGGCGAAGGAGCTCGCATGCAACCTCTTGGGCGGTCTGCACGGCGTCGGTGGATCGCTTCAAGCAAGATACGTAAGGAAGCTTCTGTTCTCCCAGAATAGATCGGATAGGACCCGAAAGGGTAGAATGCGCGCCAATTTCGAGAATCAGGTCGACGGAAGAAGTCCTCTCACCCGAGGACTCGGAGCCGAAGCACATCTTTTCGAATGCCTGAGAGAACAGGACAGGGCTTGTCAAGTTTTGGACCCAGTGTTCTGCAACGAGGTCACCAGGCGATTCCAGAATCTCGCCAGTGACGGGTGAGGCAAATCGAGCCCCAGTCCATTTGGCCTCATCCGCATGGGGAATGACGGTCTTGAGCTTCTCAAGATAGTCCTGTGCCATGTGCTGCATGTGGTGTGAATGGTAAGCCAGGGGAACCTTGAGCTTTCTAGCAAAAATGCTGTCCGCCTTCAGTCGTGCCTCGACCTCTTCAATGGCAGCCATATCACCAGAAAGCGTCACACTGTCCTGGCTGTTGATACAGGCGACGACAACCCGGCCACCTTCAGTGTTGGCAAGATACTTTTCAGCATCCTCAGCGCCAACGCCTGCCGCCAACATGCCTCCAGAAAGAGCCGATTGCTTCTGGTACTTGAGCGCCAGTTCACCTCTGTAGTAGACAACGCCCAGTGCCTGTTCAAAGGTCAAGGCCTTGACGGCGTATGCAGCCGCAATTTCACCACTGGAGTGACTAGTAACAGCCGAGGGAGTGATGCCCCAATCACTCAGAAGATCAACGAGGCATAGCTGGAGAGCTACGTTGATGGGCTGCGAGATGTTTGTTTCGTGAACTCTCGTCTCACTCTCTTCGCGCGTAAGCTCATCTGCGGAATGTTAGCGAATACTTCATAATACAGGCTCGGGTTTACAAACCATAGAGAGACCAGCTGGCTCCATAAACCTCTCTCAAGATGCGGTCGGCTTCGCGAAGGGATGCATTGAAGATGGGGTAAGCTCCAATCAACTCCCGACCCATTGCATACCACTGGGCACCTTGTCCGTTAAATACGAATCCAATTCGAGGTCGCTTGGGCGATAGGACGGTCTTGAAGGCCGGGCTCTCGAGGCAGTCGGCCAACTCCTCCAAGCTGCGTGCTCGAACAGCTCCCGTCCAAGGGAAAGCCGAGCGACGCTCAGAAAGAGTGTAGGCAAGGTCATCAATGGACGGCTTGTCGCCGGTCTCGAGCACACTGCGGATGTACTTTGCATAGCTCTCGGCCATGCCCTTTGATGCAGTGGAGTCCTTTGCGCTAAAAACGAAAACCTTGTGGGGCTCTTCGCTTGATTCCTGGGCCTTCACGACCTCTACCTGTGCTGGAGGAGCTTCCAAAATGACGTGGGCGTTGGTGCCACCATAGCCGAAGTTGTTGACGGAGGCGCGGAGAGGTTGGTCTGCCGGCCAGTCCATCAATGTGGTTGGAACCTTGAGGTTCCACTCTTCCACAGGAATAGCTGGATTGTTGTTCTTGTAGTTCAGGTTGGGTGGGATCTTCCTGTTCTTGAGTGCGTATGTGGTTTTGATGACGGCTGCAAGGCCGCTCACAGGTTCAGTGTGGCCGATGTTTGTCTTTACTGAACCAACAATGACGGGGTTGCTCCCTTCCCGACTCTTTCCAAAGGTTCTTGAGATAGCCTCGGCTTCGATGGGGTCACCCACCGGTGTGCCAGTCATGTGTGCTTCCACATATGGTGTCTGGGAGAGCTCCAGGCCGAACCTCCTGTAGCACTCTTCAATTAGTGTCTGCTGGGCCTCCATGGAGGGTGACGTAATGGTTGTTGTCTTGCCATCCTGGTTCAAGCCAATACCTCTGATGACAGAGTACACATTATCGCCATCCCTTAGGGCAGACTCGAGAGGCTTCAGAACGAGAGTGGCGATGCCTTCACCTCGTCCGTAGCCATTTGCCCGCTCATCCCAAGCGTAACATCTGCCATCCTTGCCCAAAACACTATGAAAAAGTCAGCAGACATCACAACATCATTCAAAGGTTCAACGTTACCCCTGCTTGACCATTCCAACGATTTGGTCACGACTTAGCAAGACGGATGCACCACTGACGATTGAAACATCAGATGCTCCAGAGGATAGCGTCTCGCAGCCCTGGTGGAGTGCCGTCAATCCGGATGAGCAACCAGTGTCAACCGTGACGCTGGCACCTCGAAAGTCGTAAAAGTGTGAAATGCGGTTGGACAGCATAGCTGTTCCATTTCCGGTAATAAAAGACCCTGGAATCCGCTCAGGGTCGTGCATTAGGAGGTCATAAAAGTCTTTTGCGTATACACCCGTGAACATGGATGTATTAGATCCAGCCAGCTTCTCGAGCGGAATGCCAGCTTCGCAATTCAGTCAGAATTTTCACATCACAGAAAACTCCAGACTTTCACTTACCATTCTCAGTGGCTTCAAATACAGACTCAAGCAATAAACGGATTTGCGGGTCCATGCCCTGGGCTATGTTAGCACAGGACAGTGCTGACGCGAAGTAGGGGCACTTACACTTGCTACATCGGCTGAGTAGTTGAAGAAGGCGGCATCAAAAAGTGCCGGATCTTCTTTTAGGAAGAATCCACCTTTCGGTAGGTTCTGTATCTGTTAGACATGCTCAAAATGGGCAATAACGTGCACTGTACCTTGGCTGCCTTCACATTGAACCTGTTTTCGGGGACTGGCGACCAGCCGTCTTGGCCGTTTGCACAAAGATCCCACAGCTTCGATGGACTCGTCACTTCTCCTCCAAACCGACAGCTCATGCCCACAATGGCAATCGGCACATGTTGGCTGGAAGGTGTGCGTGGCGAGTCCCCGTTGCAGCTAGTTTCAGGTACGCTCGTACCTGGAACTTCCTTTGATGTAGAGGTATTCATGTTGAATAATAAATAGATGAAGAGAACGTTAAGTGGCAAGCAGGGTTGTGATGAGAGTGTCTAAGGAGCAACTAGAGAAGTGTACAGCGGCTTCGAGCATGCAATCTTATATTAATGACAGGTGCAAACAAAGCACAGGCTAGCATCGCCAAGCATATAATATCAGACCCGTCGAAATGGTAACGCCCACCTGTGGATTTCGGTGTGATGATCATTGGCACGCTGGTGGCTCAGTCAAGCAACGTGGTTGATTAGTCGTCTGGTCCACCAGGAACACAATCCGTCGTACGAGCTTTGACCGCCTCCGTCTTCGCCCAGAACTACCAAGGACCAGCCAATTTACATAGTAATAATACTAAAAGCATAGTATTGACCTCACAGCTCGTCTATTCTGTCCGATTCAAAGAAGAACAGCCCCTTTGATTGGACCGCTTCACGTACGGGGGCGCGCATCCTCTGAGTCCCTGCCACTCTTGTCCAGCGGGGTAGTGCTGCAACGAGAGCAGGGATGCTGGCGACTTCTAAACTGGGACGTTCGGCGAATTTTCTCGGTGGGTATTTCTGCCGCAGCGCGTCTGTACAGCTGCGCTAGCAGTTGCATCAAGATCCACATAGTCGCCTGGGCAGCGCTTCTGGCTTAGCGTAGGATGGCGAATGGCGAGCCTAGTTTCTTGGCAGACCAACCGGCAATATGCGCGCCATGGGTTGCAATAGTAGAGGCATTGGTAATAGGGTAGGATATCGAGGTCGCCATAGCCATTATGTTGTGCAGGTTGTCAATCAACTCGACTCCGTGATTCCACCACATCCGCCAGATTCAACAGCATGGCAAGCAAAGTCGAAAATCAGCAACATTCGGGGGACGAGTCCCACGAGACCTCGAGCACCTTTGATCATTCTGGGAACAAAGGCGGAAAGGCAAAAGACATTTTGCAGAGAATTCTCCTGGCCGGTCATGTTGAAGCTCGCGGAATCCAGCCTGTGCCTCTTGAGGAGCGAACTTCAAGAAGTTACTTGAGCACCTTTACGATTTGGTGCTCAATCAACACCAATATTCTTGCGTAAGTCGGCAGCAGTCGATTTGACAGGTCAATCGAGATCTAAAAATGGTAGAATCACATTTGGCATGCTCGGCCCGGTGTCGTTCCAGCTAAGTCTCAGAGACTCGGCCTTGGTCATCTTGTGCTTCAACTTGCTCTCGACTTTTGCACCCGCGTTCCTTTCTACCCTCGGCCCCAAAACCGGCATGCGACAGATGATACAAGGAAGATTCAGTTTTGGGTAAGTAAAAAATCTTCATATCCGGTTTCCCAGAGCTGACAGGTGGTTATAGTTACTATCTCGTAGCAATTCCGGTTTTTCTCAATCTGGCAACTTTGACGGGATTTTGCGTCATCATCGGCGTGGTTGGTGGCCAATGTCTGTCTGCCGTCGCGAACGGATCGCTGTCCCCCGCAGTGGGAATCGTTATCATCACAGTAGCCGCTCTCCTCATCTCGTTCTGTGGGTTCAGCGTGCTGCATTTTTACGAAGGCTATGCGTGGATGCCAGCACTGGTTGCCATCATCATCGCGGTCGGATGCAGCGGTCATCACCTCACGGAGCAGGTAGTTCAAGATGCCCCGACAGCAGCTCAAATCCTCAGTTTTGGTGGCATCGTTGCGTCTTATGTGATTCCTTGGGCATGCATTGCATCCGATCTGACCACATACTTCGATCCAACTGTACCAACAGCATCGTACGTATCCCTTTCGCCTCCCTCTCATATGCATATGCTGACAAATTACAGAACCCGCATTTTTATCTACAGTTACCTGGGCCTAATTGTTCCCACTGTTCTTCTTATGACTCTCGGTGCAGCAATTGGAGGTGCCATTGCCAACGTACCGAGCTGGCAAAGCGGATACGATGAAACCATGGTGGGCGGCGTTTTAGCTGCCATGCTTTCACCCGCTCACGGCTTTGGAAAATTCGTCGTCGTTGTGCTGGCCTTTTCACTTCTGGCCAACCTTTCGGGTACAATGTACGCCATCACTCTCAACTTCCAGACGCTAGTACCTTTCCGGGTGCCACGATACATCTTCTCCATTGTTGTCACGGCAATCATCATTCCCGTCGCCATCAAGGCCGCCGATGACTTTTTTGTCAACCTTGAAAATTTCGTGGGTCTGATTGGATACTGGAGCGCCTCGTTTGTGGGAATTGTCATCACGGAATATTTCATTTTCCGCAAGGCAAATCCGAAGCAGTACGACATGGGTAGTTGGGACATTCCTTCTGCTCTTCCAAGCGGCATAGCAGCTGTAGGAGCTGCTGTGCTCAGCTTTGGCCTGATTATCCCATGCATGTCGCAGGTTTGGTGGACAGGCCCTCTTGCTAAGACGAGTGGAGATGTGGGTTTCGAAATTGCCTTCTTCTTAAGCGCGCTACTCTATGTGCCCTTGCGGTATGCAGAGAGGCGGGTTTTGGGTCGATGAAACTTTTAGAGAATATTCATCATCTCCAACTACGCTTGCTTGCTGGTTGATACAAAAAGGGCGAATGTAGCCAAAGCCTAGTTCCCGATCTATCAACAACACGTGTTTACAGACATGTACACCATATTTTCCAAGGGCATATTTACATTCTCATCCATATTTTACAATCCCAAATAGTAATCAAATATTAATCCCATATTCTTATCATAGCACCATCATAGATTACGTTTTGATCGTGTTTTCTAATGATGCACGGCCCAACTAAAAAGTGATGCAGGTTCAGGGGCGCATGCTTACGTCCCAAGCCGCCGATCAGTGATGCGCATGTTAGAAGTGTAAGATCCAACCCACTAGCCATAGCCACGCCACTAGTTTAAAAATTGCGTATGCAAACATCCAAAGGGGTAATACTTGGCCGATTCGATGCAATACGATGATGTGTGCTCAGGTGAGGTCAAGCATGGCAAAAGCCTCGCAAGGAGGTAGCCGCTGCCGCGAGGAGCGCATAGGTCGCAGTACAATAGGTCGGCTCGCCATTCCTCCCCACATACAAGGGAAGAGATGCTGTCAAGGGTGTAGTCAGGGATGAGGAGCTGGTTTTTAAGACAAATCCCGACTTTTCAGATGAACCAACCAACTAGATTCGGGTAGTGTTCCGACCAGGGCCGTGCATAAGCGAGGCGGACCGCATGAATGAGTCCGTAGGGCTTGAGCAAAAATCCTTCTCGAAGCCCCGTTTTAGTTTCCGGTGAAACTGCAAGGCAAGTTGAATGGCATTCAAACGGGGAAAGCGAATTGGCGGTTGCAGAAGATGGCACGACTTGGGAGTGGATCACGCCACGACACCGTTTGGTACCCAATGACTTCTACAAGATGGCTTGGGGGTGGCAAGGTGTCGCGACACGCCAAGTGGACATTTCACCCCAGCACGGCAATCCTGATGCTTTTTTTTCGCACGAATAGACGAGATAGCGCCAATGCTAAAGGCGAGCCCCGCCAGATAGTTGACGTACGAGCTGTACGAAAAGTGCGAGAACTTGGCGAGGCTAAAGGATGATGCGCCAACCGATGATCCGCCGAATCCTTCTTCTGCTTGGCCATTTAACGAGCTCTGCGTGGCGCTCATATCAATCAGCGTGGTGGGGGCCTTCGGCGAATTTTTGACATGTACTGCCACTGGGTGGGATCGACCGCAGGTGGGGATTAGTGGATCATCATCGTGGTGGTCTCAGCATCATGAAGTCATCTAAGAGACCGGCACTTCGAAATATCGCTTCTTGTCCTCTAGCTTTGCTTGTTTTCATCTGCTTGCTCATTTTTGGAACTTTGCTTACACTTCATTCCCACTAAGGCTCTGTCTACCCTCCAACCCTGGCTACAATGGGCTCACTTGATTCTGGATACACTACCCTCGGCCCACTCGATCATTTACCTCCCCGACATTATACACGATTTGTGCTCTACTTGTCTCTAAAACCTGATGTCACACCCATTGCAGCCTTCGAAGACCTTCAGCAAGCTTTACACAAGACATTTCTCCAACTGCCTTGGTTAAACGGCAGAGTACACTGGCAACCAAAAACTACGCCAGGATGGAGACCGGGTCAACTTGAGCTTCGGCATCGGCCCGTGAGTGTTTCGGGTCCTTTGCCTGAACAACTCAAATTCAACGACCTAGGTTCGGCAATAAGCTATGCCGACCTCAAAGGACTAGGTTTCCCTATGGATACCTTTAGCGATGAACAACTGCTCTGGGCTCCTTTTGCGCCCGACATGAACGAGGGAGCTGATGCTTTCGTTGCCCAAGCGAATTTCCTCTCGGGCGGCTGTCTACTTTCAACCGCTCTTTTTCACTCGGCTGCCGATGGCATGGCAAACATGACCATGATCAAGCTCTGGGGCGATTATTGCCGCGAGCTAAAATTACAGGGCGAGCCATCCAGTTCCCAGGTGGCGACCCTGCCTCCCGACAACTTCGACCGAACGATGCTTGACTCAATATGGTCTTCTAAGCGAGCCGACACAGGTCCAGATCAGATCGATCCATCCTGCTGGGATATTTTGGGCCTCGATCCTCCCGGTACTGAGAAGTCCAGGAAAGACGACGAGAGTGCCGAAGCCACACCGACGTCAGTTCCGGATCGCGCTCTGAAGTCTCATATCTTTTACATACCACCCGCCAAGTTTACAGCTCTGAAGCGGGTGTGTGCAAAGGAGCTCGACGGAGGTCAGATATCTGGCAACGACGCCATCTGTGCTTTGATCTGGAAGGGCCTAGCAAAATCACGCGTTGGCGCCCGGAAAAACGACGGAGAAGTGCCAGCCGGTGACGCCAGGCTTGAAATGACTTTTGACGGCCGATCATCCCTTTCCTTGCCACCGACATATCTTGGAAACGTGGTTCTCATCTCGAAAACGAAAGTCCCGGTCTCGACACTCACTGCGCCCGAGACGAGCATCGCTTCCGTCGCCAAGTCGATACGCGACAGCGTGGGCAGAATACACCCGGAAAGCGTTTTCGACGCGTACACACTCGCTCGCAGCATGCCAGACTTTGGACGGTACGACGATCGTGCCAATCCCATTGGTGGGTGGGAAATGTTGATGACCTCGCTGCTGGCCATGCCGGCTTCCACGCTGTCTTTTGGAGAGGGCAGTTTTGGAAATGGGGGCAAGATAGAATCGATTCGTCCCATGATGGGCGAGTTTAACAAGCATCTTCGTATTTGTTTCATTATGCCTCCGAAGGCTCATGGCGGCGTGGAAGTCGTTTGCGGGTTATTTGACGAAGAGCTGGATTGTTTAACAGCGGATAAGGAATTTAGTAAATACGCGATGCTTCTTGTTTAGGATATCAGACAAATACCCATGATTTATAAATCCAAATTAATAACTTTACTGAAATATGGATTGAGACAGATGCTTGATTCCCTTGTGTGTTGTGAGCAGCCCGTGTTTGAGTAGGCCAGCGCATTCTCAATAGAGAATAGAAACTTGACATATAAATCTTAGATGCTACACAGTAACTCCGAAGATGCTGCACATTATAGCTTAATGCACACTATAATAATCGCTAGATGTCTTACAAATGAGGGTTTTCAAAGCATCCGGCCAACAAACCCAAGTCCAATTTCACATACAAACATCATCTACTTCTACAAAACGTCCATCTAGCCGTCACTGCCCTCCACATCAACTTCGGCCGTGGGCATTTCACAGGTGATGTCGCTTCTGGCAATTTACTGTTCACTTCTCTTAGAGAGGTTGCCCTCCTAAGTAGAGGATAAAAAATACTAGTCGATGTCGCTTCTGTTTCTATCAAGTCGCTAGTCCTATGGTAACAGTCCCATCAAAGACGGTTGAAGTAACAGCTAGGAGATCAAACCTGAAAAGAATCAAGCCTGAGGAAGACATCACTTGCAGGCGAACCCAAGATATGGAGAAGTAACAAGATTCATTTAGCACAATGCCCTAACTGGCTTGATCATCCAAAATCATCATTTTCCATTTTATATACATCAAATAATTTCTCTATACCCGAATAACCCCCCATTTCATTTCATATTTAATCCCGAATTTCTTTTTTTTCATGCTTCGTAGCGGCCGGAGGACGAGTCGTCCAGGTTCTCCTTGTGGATGGGACCCTCCTCCTTGACCTCGTGGCGGAACTGCTCCTCCTCGGCCTTGAGCTGCTCCTTGAGAACGGCGTTGGCGTTCCAGATGGGCTTGATGTCGAAGAGGCGCTCGACCTTCTCCAGGGGAATGCCGCTGGTCTCGGGGATGAGGAAGAAGGCGAAGATGAAGGCGAAGAAGGACAGCGAGGCGAAGAACATGTAGACGCCGTAGCCCATGGCGGCAAACATCTGCTCGGTGAAGCGGGAGACGAGGAAGTTGAAGAGCCAGTTGCTGGCCGTGGTGCAGGCCTGGGCGACGGAGCGGAAGTTGGGGTCGAAGAATTCCTTTGCAATTGTTAGCGGGTGCTTTCGCCAGGTTGAGAGGGGAAAAGCTTACAGAGTTGATAACCCAGGGGGTACCGTTCCAGGTGGGCGTGTAGACGGCGGTCCACAGGTAGAAGAAAACAATGGCGGCAATACCGCTGCCAGTCAAGTGGTCCTGGGGGTTCTTGGTGGGCTCCACGATTTTGATGTATGCACCAATCACCCACATGCAGATGGAGCCGAAAAGACCACCAATAAGCAGCAGCTTACGACGTCCGAGCTGGTCGACAAGGAACAGGAGCCAGACAAAAGTCATGGCGGCCTTGACGACTCCGAAAACACCAGTCATGATGTTGACAGTATCCTTTTGAACACCAATGCTCTGTAGAGAGTTAGCATATTGCCGCTTTTTTTTTATATAGATCCCGGGTTGTTGCAGGCACTTACGGAGAAGATGGTGGGGGAGTAGTAGTTTATGGCGTTGATGCCGGAACCGTTCTGCCAGAAGAAGAGCATGCATCCGAGGAAGAGACGCCACATCATGCTAGGGCGGTCAGCCAAGGCCTGGAAGGGCTTCCACAAGCCGAAACCAATGGCAGCCTTCTGGGCCTCGATGGCCTGGTCAATGGCAGCGACTTCCTCGGTGATGTAAAGGTCGGCGGGGGTCAGCTGGCGGATCCAGCAGAGGTTGCCCATGGCTTCCTTGCGGCGGTCCTTCATAAACAGCCAGCGAGGAGACTCTCGGATCCACAGAGAACCAGCAAAGAGCATACCGGCGGGGATGATTTGGATCGCGAAGGGAATCATCCACTGCTTGAAGCTCTCGGGGATGTGCTTCTCAACACCATACTAAAAGATGCATCGGTTAGAGATGTTGTGTCATCAAAATCAGCTACCGTATCAGGGTTTTCGGTGACTCACGTTAATCCAGAAACCCACCATGCCACCAATCTGCCATCCGAGTTCGTACAGACCGACGAGTCGGCCTCGAATGGCCGGGGGCGCGAGTTCGGAGAGATAAATGGGGATAATGTTGGAAGCAACACCGGTGCCGAGACCGGACAGGACGCGGCCGGCGTACAAGATTCCGAGGCCGGTGCCGCTGTTGGCGCCGCACTGGAGACCGGCTCCGAGGGTGAAGGTGGCAGAGGCGACGGCGAGGCAGGTCTTGCGACCGACAAAGTGGCTGAGGAAGTAGGTGACGAGGGCGCCGAAGAAGGCGCCGGCGATGAAGAGGGAGACGATGTTCTCGCTGATGAGGTTCGCCTCCGTCGTCGTCTTCTTGTCGATGCCAAACTCGGCCTTGAAGGACGCGAGGGTGATTGTGGTGCCGATGAAGGCGCTCGTGTAGCCGATCATGCAGGAGCCGCACGAGGCCACGACGGCCAGGCAGTAGACGCGCCAGTTGTACACGGACGGCGGCGTAGGCCTGTCCTCGACGAGGTGAAGGAGACCCATGGCTGGTTTGCTGCTAGGACTCAAGAGAGGGAGAAAGGTGGATGGTGGCTGGATAGCTGGAAGGGAGAGATGGAAAGGTCCAGCGACGAGGAAGGAAAGATATATAGACGACGGCCAGATGTATATATGTGTCTATATTAGTGGAAGCGACGGGACCGGGCGTCGTGAGTAATGCCTCATTCCCCAGTCGGCGTGGGCATGTAGAATTTTAGCCCCCCGAGGTAGACCTCTTCTCCATAAAGGTACGTCACGGTATTTCCGGGGGACAGTATGGGGTTTTGGAAAAGTGAAGCTGACGCCGGGGAGGGGGGGGGGGGGAAACTTGGGGAGCATGCCAGATCCCAAAGGTCCCATGGGGTGAGCTTGACCCCGACCACCCGGGGTAGCATTTTCCCCGGTGGAAACGATGCAGAGGTAAGGGTCAGCTGTGCTCTGTGCTGTGTGTAATTGTGCCCATCACGCTCGGTCAATTCGTAACGCGAGGTGTGGATCACCGCGATTTCCTGTCGTCGCTTTTTTTTATTGGGGCCATCGTGAGTGGCTAATCTAGGTGGATGGATGGGTATGAATGGATGGACACCGGGAAGGGGGACCCACGCCGCCATTCATTATCAATGTTCAGTCCTGTTTTAGAAAAAAAAATTAACAGACAAAAAGAGAATAGAGAGTGAAAGGGTCCCAGGGCTCCACATGGGAGGCACGGAGACCAGATGGATCTTGGTGAATTGGCAGATGCAGACAGTGTACACCGAAGTGGGCTACGGGCTAAAATTACAAATCTTCTAGAAAGATGCAAACCCGAGTCTTGGGAGCTTCTAGGCGCCAAGCCACACGAACGGCTGGCTGGCTGGCTGGCCGCTGTTCGGCCGGAGACAGCGGCATTAAGACGAGAGACGTTTGATGGCCTGCAGACGAACCGCAACAACAAAAATGTTTTGTTTTTCCGCTGCGCACTTGCCATCGGGGATGATCCATTGCGCATCACGGGAGGGATCGACGGGGGTGCGTCGTCGCCGCCGCCGCCGCCGTGAGGCCCGTAGGCGTGTATCAAGCAGGGGGGATTATTCCCGGTGAAGGAAGGAGCCGCATTTCTTGGCCACGTTGTTGGATAGGCACAAGGTCAAGTAATGCAATTGACATATCCCTCAACACTCAACCACCCACCAACCGGAATTGTGCACGCCGACCACGCCCAGCGGGAAGTGGAAGGGGGGAGGGGGGAGGGGGGAAAGATTATAGCAACAGTGAGAGGCTCCAAAGCTGGGAAAATCTTTAACCACAGTGGAGAGACGGGAGGTTGCCGAACTTCCGGGGGTGAAGAATAAAACGCTCGACAGGGCCGGAGCTAGGCCCGATACGGGCATCTAGGTGGACGGCACTGACGTCGACGCGGCTGCAATTGGCCGCGGGATGGGTGGAGCCCTATGGAGCACTCTGAGGAGCATCACAGGAACGACCGAGCAATCTACGCATCAATGGGCCGCGACAACACCCCAAGAGGTAGGGTTGACCTTGCGACGGGACGTCTCGAGGTGCTCTGTAGGTTCTGTAGGTGGCCCCAAACGGACACGCACACGTCCATTTTTTTGCGCAATTAACGCGAGTGTGAGCCGGTATGAGTCGCGGCGCTGCAAAATCGAAAGATGATGGGTGCTCTGTCCGCGGACGCGATGGCAGCCTGTGGCCTCATTTGCGGTTCCTCAATGCGCCCTTGCTCGCTCGCTCTCTGTATCCATCGGACCCGCGGCTGAGTCTTCTTCCCCCCTCATGGAAGAACAAACAACAACACTCACCTCGGAACCTTGATGTTGAGGGAACAAGCGAAAGGAAGCTGCGGCGTCTTATCGGCGGACCCGTTGAGGCGACATTCGACCCATGCTCTGGTGACCGAGGGGCGGCGGCCAATCATTCCCGTCGTCGGCCGTCACGCTGCTTCTTTCATCACTTCTCACAGAACCACATCGCCCACAAAATACTCCATGGAAGTAACGTCGCCCATCTCGTGCTCTACCCTCGTACTTCATCACCCCCGTGCTACGTATCCATTTTCTCCGCATATCTACACACGAATCTGAGATTTCCCCGTCAAAAGGAACAAGCCTAATGATATGGTTGTTTTTTTTAAACCTGTGACCGGTTTTTTCTTTTCTTGCTGACCCTGTTGAATGATATCGTCAAATACAACCCAGCCGATTCGACATCTTGGCGATGCAAGGTCCACCACGCCGCCGCACCAATGGCCGTGCCGGATCGGACTGGGCATGGCAATCCCCTTTCTTGGTATTCAAAGAGCCGCAGATGACTCAGCAAAGGCCTTACTAAAGGCAGTTAGGCATGAGTGGGGGTCACGGCATTTGAAGCCTCTGCCAAGATGAAGCCGAGATTGCTGAGTTTCGCGCCGCATGGCCTCGATGTTCACCTTCCAGTTTACGTTCTACCAGATGTCTTTTTTCTTTGGTGTGGCGACCAAATTGAAAAAGGTCAGCAGAGACAAGAATAAAGAGGGTCAGGAGGCAAGGCAAGGCAGACGTGCATTATCGCAGTTATCATCATGTAATCTCACCCCACCGCTGAAAATTCTGGATGCTCCACATGCCGTGATGCTGGGCCATGTCGTGATAACGTCGACGCCACCGATGGAAATAAACTCATCCATCCGACGCCACATGGGGTAGTACATGAACGCAAAACTGTATCATTTCTATCTGAACATTTGTGATATATGATTGTTCGGTGAGCGATGATGTCGTTGAGCTCGGCGGTGACATCAACCCATCAAAAGATGGAAATGCGCGTTTGGAAGTGGGAAGCGCATAGCTTTGGCGGGTCCCCTGCACCTTGAATCCATATTTACTAATGCCAAATACAGCTATCAATCATAAATGTCAGAATAAAACCCATTCGCCGTCAAACCATACGTGATTTATTAGTATAGGGTAGCTGCGCCAGATCCTAGAAATACCTCCAACTATAGTTTCATAATGAATGTGGAACGAGCTCACACACTTGAAGAGAGAGGGATAATAAGATAGAAGAGAATTTGTGCATAAAGCGCTTAAAAATAAAAATATGAGGTAAGAGATATGAATTGGAAAAACCTAGATATTGTTACGTGTGGTGCTTTGTGCATATCCTCGATAGCCCGTAGTCGTCCAATATCGGGCTCTTGGTTCTTTGTCTCAGAGCCTGCAGTACATTGCTAGAGCCAGACCCGGCCGAACGATCCAACCCCGAGACTTTGCTTCCTCTGCCATTTTTCTCCGTTCCTCATGCGTAGGCGACGAGCCGAATGGCCTATCTCCATACAGACTTATGTTATTTGATTGAGCTACAGAACTACAGACGCTTCCCTCTTAAAGCCAATGACGAGATCCGGAAGCCAAGACTCAGTGCTCCTATTCGTAAAATTGAGGCCTTTTTGGCAAGTTCTTGACTCTGTTTGATTCAAGAAACCAGAGTCAAAACTTGGGGCTTCTGCATTCAAAACCCCGTCATCAAGAATCATTGTTTGCTCGTCGCTGTCTGTCTGCGAGATAGCTCGGGATCGACGGCTGAATATGATGACCCTGCATGTGGTGGATCCGGATGAAGACGTTGGTGCTGCAATTCGTTGCAATGTCTTCAATACCTGAGTTTGAATATTTTCATCGCACTCATCTAATCCGTCTATGGTGATATGAATACACTCATTTGAAGACCTAACCATGTCCTGGAGCATCGTCTCAAGTAGTTTTGCGCTAGGCACATTTAGCCACTTGATGAGTACCTCGTGTAAATGCGCTATTAGGGCAGTGATAGGCCGCATGATCTGTAAGAGGAGGGATCGTATAATATTGTTGTAGTCAAGAGATTCTTGGTAAGAGGAGGTACAGAAGTGTGCGACTGTCAAAAATCGCCCTGAAGGCTTGAGATATCCAGCGATTTTTGCAGGCAAAACGCTCTTTCCACTACTATTAATCTTGAAATATTTAATATGTTTAGTAAAAGATTAAATAAATATAATTTTCAGAATACTATTTTCAAGTAACTAGGAAATCCCTAAGAGGATGCTTAGTAACTAAGACTTCCATATTATAACGTAAAACGCAAAGGCTATAAGACGGGCAGCTTTGAGTTTCTTGTATAGCAGTGCTACCTTAGTGCAAGATAATATCTATAGGGGAAAATGAGCCGTCTCTTATCGCCTCCCCCTGCATAAAGCCATGGACATATGTTCCCCCAACAAGTTTGAAATATCCCTTTTCGTCGTTGAACGGGCGAAGAATAAGGGGTATTCTTGAGCCTGGCACTATCCATATACTATCACCGTCCCTGAGAGAGCTGGATCCGGCCCCCAAGTAACCACTGTCTGTGAGGAATAGTTGGAGAAGCAATGAGTGAGAATATTGGTCATCAAAAGCGGCAGCCGCCGCAATTAAGTCGTCATTTGGTCTCAAGCCGTCAGGCCGTGCCCAACTCTGCGCAGCTTCAGTCAACCAAGGGAACAAAAGCCCTTTGTCCCCTTGAAAGGCAGTGAGTATTCTGTCAAATTGCTCACAACATGTCAAACGTTGAATCATCCAACTTTTAAACCCGTTTTCCATGTTGGCTGCTGGTGATTTGCCATCAGTACTCGTGTCCATGACAAGAGTTCTCCAAAAGGCCTCTTGGCGGCTGACACCAGTGTGGTAATCAGGATCCATACTCTCAAGGATATTTAACCATTCCATAAAAGGTGCCCCTGCATCAACCTCTTCCTTGGTTTCTCCGACCTGGACGATTTTATCCAGGAGAGAGGCTCTCAACCTCAGAAGGTTCCTTTCGGAAATGATTTCTTTCATACACAGCTCAGTACCTGAGGCATTGAAGCGCTCATAGCCGGTTATGCCAAGACCAAGCGCCCCCTGGACACTCCAATCTGGCACCCAGCTGGGCAGGAAGGGTATTCTCTGAAAGTTTTCACCTTCGGGGTACGCAAGCAGTAAAAGATCTGAGCGGTTGCGAAGTATGTATGTTGCCACATCTATGTAAACATTCCCAACTTCTTTGCTGTAGTTTGGGTACAACGGTGAATCTTGAGGTATGTCTTTGATTCCCATAGCGGTCTTGTGAATCCCGACAAGTGCGAATACTTTGTCATGCCGCTTGCAAGAGTTATAATTGCGCATCCGGACAAGACTGTACAGGAGCGTGTCGGCTTTGGCCCCTGCCATACCTCTTTTTACGGCCGCTAGCTTGGCGGGATTTTTGTAAGAGGTGGACTGTAATTCGACCCCAGCTGCCCTAAATAACGATTTTGGTACCGTCGTGGCCAAACAGTGGGAGACTTCGGCGATTTCGTCCCATCATAATACGTGGTCACCGCAGAGGACAACAGTGTCTGGAGCAAGAACAAACTCTTGGACAACCCATATACGGGTGAACCAAGTTCTGTCGAAAAATAAGGCCATGGCCAGTAACTGTTTGCGAAGTTCAGGACCGAGTTGGTACTTTGTCTGGGCAATATTTTCTGCTTTGCCACCCTTTGCAACACCAGCTTCACTAGCACGATTCATCAGTTAGCCCGCAATGTATGCCATAAAGCTTGGTAGTTTAGAAATTTAGAAGCGCCAGAAAAATGGAGAATAGGAACCGTAAACGGGACTGCGAGCTTTCACCAATATAATAAGAAAACCGGAATCATACATTTCTTTTACAAACTTGTTTTTGAACTCTTTTCGTATAAAGTCAACAGCGATATCGGCATTCTCGTCGGCCTCCCCTAGCCAGATTAGGACCGTTTGGGCGGTGCTGTAAATATTTGCCATCAAATTGACTTGTTGGCACTTCTCAACTATATTGGTTTGGTTTATACATATCGCATCGACCCACACTGAGCTATAGGACCTGTTCTTGACGAGTTGTTGGAGGCAGCGAAATAGATTTTCAGTTACGGGAAAAGGACGATTATTGCATATAATGGAATAAGGATGAGTGTCCCCATTTGTCACAGCCCCTCGGATTGGAGGAACCCACGTATAGGAGACGGCTTGATATTTGACATCCTTGTCATCGAGGCTTATAGCCCGAAGGATTACATTGACAGTTGGGTTGCCTGCCTGTTAATGTGGAAGTTTCTGTTTAGAAAAACATATAGCCTTCCTAACTTTGAACGTCAAAGGTTACGTACGGTTTGTGAATCGAGTATGGGCCTCTCCAGCTGCAATATTCGAATCGATCTTGGCGAGTTCAGCGGTACCGCCTCATAGAGGCCTGCATTATCGGCCATTGCGCGGATTTCAAGGCCACTGTTCAGATGCACAGGGACCAAGCGTTTTCTGTCGTGACTGGGCAGTTTTTCGTCAGATTCGAGGCTTCTCATCAAAAGGCGGCTGCTTTCTGCAGTTTCTCCACTTCCTATAAAGCTTTCATGGCGTTTTCAACACAGAGAATATTGTTGGTCTAGTCTACATCGCAGCACGTTGCGAAAGCAAAAAAACGCTGACATCCTTGAGAACGACGATTGGTTTCTGTATAGCTGCGCTTTCACTTTTCCTAAACTTGCTGCGCCAGGAAGACATGTCAAGTCGGCGCCAGTGGAAATACTCGGTCCCTTCTGGCTACTTTGAACATGAGGAGCAGCCAGAAGAACCCCAGTTTCGGGCGGTAAGATCAAGCCGAGTCTTGGCTTGCTGGTGAGCTAATTATATCGTTACCAGACGACTCAGCCTGGACTTGGCCTGATCCAGCGGTCATACGAAACAGATCAAGCGTCTGATTCAGAGAGTAACAACGCACCTTGGGAGCGATTCGTGCGTCATCTAGAGCACCTAAATAAAGACCATGGCAATCAAATAAAGTTCAAGATGATATTTCTCATCCGACACGGCCAGGGCTTCCACAACGTAAAAGATATGGATGTGGGAAGAGCAGAATGGGAGGTGAGGAAGCCGGATATTGACAATGACTGGGATCCGAACTGACCTAGCAATAGGCGAAGTGGGCTGCCTTGGATGGCGATGACCATACGTCTTGGGCAGATGCAGAGTTAACAGAAAAAGGCAAATCGCAAGCTCTGGAAATTAAATCAATCATGGAGAAGGGTCACCAAGAGCTTGCAATGCCCTTCCCAAGAAAGCACTACACAAGCCCTCTTGCTCGGTGCCTGGAGACAACCAGACTGGCATTTTCAGGCGTTGACTCGAGCCAGCCCTTCAAGCCAGTCATCAAGGAGCTTCTCCGGGAGAGGCTCGGCCAGCACACGTGCGACAGGCGCAGGAGCAAAAGCTGGATTGAAAGCGCGTATCCGGAATTTGAAATCGAACCGGGGTTTGCGCAGGACGATGTGCTCTGGAAACCGCACTATAGAGAAACCGCCGAAGAGCACGTTGCCCGGGCACAGGAACTGCTCGACGACATCTTCAGCAGCGACGACGAGAATTTGATCTCGCTCACGGCCCACTCCGGCGCCATCAGAGCTCTGTATGCGTTGACGGGACACAGGGAGGTTTGGGTCGCCGCGGGAGCACTGGTGCCCTTGCTATTGAAGGCGGAAATCTCGGACGGGGCCTAGGTCGTAGCTTTCTGATAGGAAAAATAAATCGTTCAGCGATGATGACGAGACAACCTTGCCCAGATGCGTCAAGGGCACAACCGTGTCTCTGATTATGAAGCACGCTGGGCCAGGAACAGAATAAGTGGAACCCAATTGCAACTATAATTCTGGTGAGGCTTTGTTGCTTGGGACCCGTAGCCAGCATATTGATACGGTAGGCTCTGGGGTTTTATCTAGTGTGTGAAGCCAGCTGCAATCTTGTTATTTAGCAAGCTGCCTCTAACAATAAGCATCTAACCTTATCTTATTTTAACCAGAAGTAGATGTTTGCGAGTGGCATCTGATTTACCAACCAGACCCGAGGTACATGCTAAGGGATTATCGCAAGAAAACATCATGCTCAGATTCATTCTTGGATTTATTGCCCTTTTCGCATTTTCGGAGCAAATATATTTCCTCTCAAGCTTAGCCTCAGGTACACAACGAGTTCATTATTAGGTCAACTTGCGAAGACGACTGCCTTCTCTATTTACCTGCAAAGGCTCAATCACCATTTCGCCAATTCTGTTGCATGCACATGCTTAGGTCATTTTTCATGAGAAATAAGCTCAAGTAGTGGCCATGCCATTCATTATTCAATATGAACCTCCGTCTATACCGTACCTGCCCATGTCCATTTTGCTATCGTACACTGAAAATATTACACAATTCAACTAAGCTCATCGTGCAAGAACAATGGAAAGCACTAGTCCAAAAGTACAGACAACAGCCAGCCCAGCAACATTAACAAGAGTGTTGAAGATTGGTGGTGATGGGTTCTGCTTGACAATGTCGTCTAGAATCTCATCTAGACTAGCAGCCATGTGGTCACGGCCAAAGATGCTGCGAACCCGTGTGGCACCTCGCTCACCCATCTTAGCCAGCTCACCGTCAGGCATGGCCAATGCACGCTTCATGACGTCTGTCCAGGCGGGAACGTCAACTGGGGAGCGCAACCAGCCAGTCTCCTCCTCGCGGATCGTCTCGACGGGACCGCCGCAGTTGGCAGCCAGGACCGGGGTATGGGCAAGCATGGCTTCGAGGGGCACAATGCCAAAGTGTTCGTTTGCTGGGGTATAGACAAGAAGACGGGCAGAGTGTAGAAGAGCGGCCTTGAGAGAGTTCGGGATGGAGAGCAGGAACAGGACGGGGACCGAGGCTGGGGCAGAAAGGGCTGTGATGAGCGTTTTGGCGGTGGTATGCTCGAGGTTGAGGGATGTGGCAAGCTGTTCAAGCTCGTTGTGGTATTGGACGTTCTCGGCAACACGGTGATCGTAGCCACCTGGTCAGTTAGCTTGGCCAAGTTAAGTAGAGGAGGGAAACCATACCTGCGAGGACAAGACGCACTCCCTTGCGCTGGTCCTCGGGGATCGCAGCAAAGGCCTTGATAGCGAGCGCAATATCCTTCTTCCTCTCGAAGCGATTGATGCTGAGGATGAGCTTCTCGCCCTTGAAGACCCGGTCTCCGTCCTGTCCCAGCTCCGAGGTGTCGGTCTTGGACTCGACGTCGACGCAAGGGTAGACGACCTTTGTCTTGACGTGGCGCTTGAGGCTGGGCAGCGTGGCCTCGACCATGCCCTTTGTGAACTCGGAGTTGACGGCGACGGCGTGGGCAAAGCTCATGCTCCACTCCTCGACCCAGTCGAAGGGGATGCGGTAGAGGCGCTTGATGGCCGACTCGCGGCCGCGGGCGAGGAGCAGGTCGGGGAAGTGGCAGTAGAAGAGGATGGGCTGCTTGGGGGAGATGTACTGGAGCAGGGGCAGGCCGGCGGAGAGCTGGTCGACGATGAAGGCGCGGGGCTTGAGGGCGCGCAGCTCGCCCGACACGGCGATGTGGATGAGGAGGTGGATGTGGCGGAGGATTGCGCAGAGGATGGTGAGGCGGGCGAGGATGGACATTGGGATCAGCCAGTGGCCGCGGACACGAACATCGAGGGTGCCTGCAAGGAGTAGACGTGGTTAGCAGGTATGGCAATTGGGGCGACAGGGCGACAAGAGAAGAGGGGCTCTGTACCATCGCGACACTCGTCAAAGCAGTGCTTGGGATCGCAGTGGTTGGTGAAGATGACGACGCGGTGGCCGCGGCTCTGCAGCCCAACAGCAGCGTCGACAACCAGACGCTCAGCACCGCCGATGCCCAGGTCCGGGTGGAAGAAGACGATGGCGCCCTTGTCGTCAGCCTGGGCCTTGTTGTCGGCTTGCGAAGCCATGTTTTGGCGGCAGCTAACGGGTGATGATGATGGTTTCTGGGCTATGGTGGGGTGAGTTGGGGAAGCTGCCAGATTGGTGTTAATTTTAGAGCTTGCAGCTTGCGACTTGGCCAAGGTGGCTTGACGTACAGGCTTGCTAGGCACTAGCCACGGAACCTCCGTGGTGGTGGGGGGGTACGTACCGTTTCCTACCCGTCCCGCGGCCCCATTCCCCTGCCCCCCTAGCATCTGACGTCGTCAATGTCACATGCCACGAGTTGTTGAATCCGGGGGAATGCGACCAGGTGGATTTGGGGTCGACCAGGGACGAGGACGGCCTTGAGCCAGCCCAATCCAATGATGAACATCACAGCGACCTACTAGTTCACTCGCCGCAAACCACGTTCTCTTTCCCTTATCCCCAGCAGCACAAACCAACCCCCTTGTTCCCCCACATCTACCCGGATCTTCGGCTGCAACCACCTTGGAGAGCCGAGGCGTTTAGTCTAAGTTGCATGCATCCAAGAGCCTCATCCACACGGACTGTCCTAAAAAAAAAACCGAGCCGAGGCACAGCCCAGCCCAGATCCAGCAGACTGATTTAGTAAACCTCAGTTTCGCCTTGTTCAAACAAAACCCTTGTCTCTGTCACCATCCCCCCGTGTGCCAACGCTTCAGCAAAGCTTCCACCATGTCTACCGAGCTCTTCTCCCTCGCCATCCCCGAGCTGCCCGCGCACCCCAAGGGCGGCAAGATTGTGTGCACGCAGCCCGAGCCGCTCGTCTACGTGGTCTCCCTCAACATCCCCCCGGACAACCGCCTGACAACGCCCGTCTGCCGCGCCATCCTCGAGGCCCTCGACATCATCGAGTTCGGCTACCCGCACGGCGTCGTCATCACCACCTCCGCCATCCCCAAGTTCTACAGCAACGGCCTCGACCTCGACCATGCCATCAAGTCGGACGGCTTCTGGCACCTGCTGTTTAGCATGTGGCGCCGCTTCCTAACGTATGTGTATTCCCCTTGCGCGCGCGCTTGCTCGCTGGATCCTCCAGCTGACCTGTGGCAGATACCCAATGCCCACTGTTGCCCTCATCAACGGCCACGCCTTTGCCGGCGGCCTCATGCTCGCCACCGCCCAGGACTACCGCCTCGCGCCCTCGCCCCGCGGCTTCCTTTGCATCAACGAGCTGCTCTTCGGCGCGCCCCTGCAGCCCGCCATGTCGGCCCTCTTCCGCGCCAAGATGCCCGCCACCACCTACCGCAAGATGGTGCTCGAGGCCCACCGCTTCACCGCGCCCGAGGCCGTCTCCGCCGGCATCGCAGACGCCATCGCCGAGAAGTTCGAGGACGCCCTCGCCTTCGTCAAGGAGCGCGACCTCACCACCAAACACAAGACGGGCATCTACGGCACCCTCAAGGCCGAGATGTACTACGACCTCATTGGCTTCCTCAAGAGCCCCACCATGGAGGTCCACGAAGCCAGATTCGCCGACGCAAACGCCCAAGAAGAGGAGAGGAAGGAGTTCGGCAAGGTCTGGTACGAGCAGTGGGTCAAGGATACCAAGGCCAAGCTATGATGCCATGAATCATGTAATGTGTGTTTTGTAGTAGACTGTATGATATTTGCCATGCCCCCGCGTGTATACCCATGTTCTATAATTCCTGTTCTAAACATCATCTTTCTGGTGCTTGCTTAAGATAAAAGGAGGGATATCGATCGTAGCGCTTGTGCTCAAAAAGAGAA